>PVHT020000080.1:16539555-16557084 GCA_004024745.2 Catagonus wagneri
CAGGTCTCTAATTCCGATTTTCCTGTCTCAATCCAGCTGCTGCGTTTTTCTCAGGCTTTGATGTCCCTCTAGTTCCGATGGTCGTTGATCCGCTGATCGTTGTTTAGGTTTCTTCCCAGGAAACTTTTCTTTTTCACAGCTCCCTCCCTGGAGTGCTGGTTACGGTCCTAATTGCTTTTCTCTCTCACCTTTTTTTTTTCTTCTTCACTTGTTCTACCCAGTTATTTCAAGGGTTTCTTGCAGTTTTTGGAGGTTTAAATTGATCAGCATTCAGATGATGATTTGTCCAACTTGTTTTATATTTAGATGCGTTTTTTGCTGTATTTGTGGGAGAGGGTGAGCGCTACCTCTTACTCCTCCGCCATCTTGCCGCCGACCCCCTATTAGTTTAATATTACTAAAAGTCTTACTTTTATTGCACCTAGGCTTATTAAAAGTCAAATAAGGTCATATTATCTCTGTTACAAAACTTATCCGTTAAGAAAAATAGCTTGGGATGATGGCTGACTTGGTGTAACATCTCAAAGTTTTCAGGGGCCATCTAAACATAACTGTTGGGAAAAAATGAATTAAATATAAATGGGGGAGTTCCCGCTGTGGCACAACAGGATGGCTGACATCTTGGCAGCACTAGGACCCAGGCTTTTTCCCCAGCCCAGCCCAGCCCAGTGGGTTAAGGAACTGGTGTTGCTGCAACTGTGGCTTAGGTTGCAGCTGCATCTTAAATCTGATCCTGGCCTGAATTCCATATGTTGTGGGGTGGCAAGAAGACAAGAGAAGAGAAGGGGAAAAATATATATATATAAGTGGGGGTCAGAGCTTTTAGGTGAACTCTTTAAAAATATTTTGGTGCTATGTCTACTTAGCAGTTCTTCTAGATTTTTGGTAACTTAAAACTTGATAGTTTTGCTAAATTAAATGATGAAATTTCATTAAGTATCTAGATCATTCCCAAAATAAAATATTGAAATGCTACTGAACAGACTTTCCTTTATAGAGATAATATTTATTAATATTAATATAAATAATAATAAAATATTTGGTGCCATGATGAAAAACCTTCTATAAAAAGCACTTTTTAAAAAAATCATAAACAGTATTTAAAATTCTGCCAATCTACAGAATGCTAATGCAAAGGACAGCTTATAATGGCTTATATCTTAGTTTTCACTAGAAATTAAGCTTTTTAAAAGTTAGAAATTCTAATCAACATATGCAATTAAGACTACTAAAATTAATAAGAAAGATATCTTTTCTTTTGGCCTTTAGCTAGTTTTGGGATGTTTCAAAGGGCCCCTAGCAGATCTGAAAGAGAGATATTAGACTAATTAGGTTTGGAGTTGCCATTGTGGCTCAGTGGCTAATGAACCTGACTAGCATCTGTGAGGACAGGTTCAATCCCTGGCCTCGCTCAGTGGGTTAAGGGTCCGGCATTGCCATGAGCTGTGATGTAGACTGCAGATGTGGCTGCAGATGCGGCTTGAATTTCCGTGTAGCTGTGGCTGTGGTGTAGGCCAGCTGGCGGCGGCTATAGCTCCGATTGGATCCCTAGCCTGGAAACCTCCATATGCTGCTGGTACGGCCCTAAAAAGACAAAAGACAAAAACAGCTAAATAAATATAAACTAATTAGGTTTATTGCTGTGTTAAACTATATGGGAAACATTACTAAATATGTGGTGATAAACTTTCTCTGGTTACACTGTATGAGTTACAGATGCTGTAATAACTATATTACTGTATTCTTAATCTGGCATGTTCTGATACAGTGTTACCCAGTCATATTTCTAGTGATCTTAAAATATTGTAGGTCACAAAAATAACCAAGTTTCTTGTCAACTGTATTGTAATTCGATCTTAAACCATGCCATTTTAAATCTTTTGCCATTTATAGCTAGTTGTTTTACTCTGACGCTTTTACAAAATCAAGGTCTTAAAAAAGATTCATAAAAAAGGACTTTATAAGTAAGGTTCTTGATGACTTTTAGATCGTATACACTGAATAGTTAAGAAATTATAAAACTCTATTGGGACGCCTGATGGCCTCATGCAGATCAACAGGAATTATTTACATGGTACTAAATGAACTGGTAAACACGATTTATAGTTTTATGACTTTTTGTCAAAAGTAATACTGGATTTTTAAACTTTTTATTTATTTATTTTTTGGTCTTTTTAAGGCCGCACTTGTGGCATGCGGAGGTTCCCATGCTAGGGGTCGAATTGGAACTGTAGCCACTGGCCTATGTCACAGCCACAGCCAGGTCAGATCTGAGTCATGTCTGCAACCTACACCACAGCTCATGGCAGTGCCAGATCTTTAACCCACTGATCAAGGCCAGGGATCGAACCTGCGTCCTCATGGATGCTAGTCAGATTTGTTTCTGCTGAGTCACAATAGGAACTCCCCATATTATTGGCTTTCAATCTTTGTTTTCCAGAAAACCTTTCTTCTTGTGCTATGACTTGCAACAAGTGGGTAAAATATACATTTGCAAACGAAGATGAAACTTTTTTTCCCTCACTACCTGATCCCTCCAGATTTTGGCTTCTCCGGGTGGGTCCCCTCTGACTTCATGGCTCATTGTGATCCAGATTATAACTAGTTACATTAATCATTGTTTTGTTTTCTTTTTGTTGTTTTTAAAACTACTTATGTTCTGTGTCTCTGCTGTACTATGACCTTATTAATTTACTAGATATATTACTCACAGCCTGTTTTATAAGATTGTTGTCTCTTGCATTACCCAATGTAGAACCAGGCCTTTGACAAAATTAATGATGGCTAGACATCTTGAGGGAATCAATCACATATATAACTCTATACAGAATTGGAACACTGCAACTCTAAGATGTAGAAAGAAGCAACAAGAAAAAACATTTCTTGGATCAGAGTAGACTAGTAAAACAGACAATCCAGAGAATTTTAGGTTACCAGCAGGACCTCCTTCAAAAACCATACAATAGAATCCTCATCTGACGTAGTAATAAAACCTCCTTGCACCATGGGACAAGTGGTCATGAAATGCCTCCCCAATTTATGACCTACAGGGTCACTGTGGACAGAGAATACTGCTGCCATTCTAATAAACAAGTAAATGTTGCCCACCACCCCAGTTCCACAAGGATCAAACCATTAGCTGCTGCAGCTGTCCACTGCGGAAGGTGTGCCCCAAGGGAAACTCAGGATGGAGAAAAACAAAGCATTCTGTGCTGTGAATACTAGTCTTCCACAGTTAAGATGTTTATCTAAGGAATTTCAATGAGCCCAGACTCTTGCATCTTCCCATACATGGAAAAGCACTAAAATCATTACCTTGAGATGTCTGTTCTTTGTGATTAGCAGTAAGCTTTTGATGCTTGACTGCATGCTTTTTATCCAGCAAGAAGAGCCTGTCATGGCTCCTCCCTCACCTCCTCAGAGCAGTTCCTCGGAGGTGAGAGGTTGTCTCCCAGACTGCAGTCCTTTATAAGATCCCCAAATAAAACAACTTGCAACTTAAAAAAAAGAAAATGAAAAGGCAATTCACTGACTTTGAAAATATTTTTGTGATACATGTATTTGAGAAACGCTTATAAAGAAGCTTTACAAATCAATAAAAAGTCAATCAATTATAAATGGGCAAACCTTTAATTAATACTTTACAAAAGATAAACAGCCAACATGCAGATGATAGGTGCTCCAGATTGCTTATCTTTGCGGAAAGAGATTTTAAATCCACAATGGGATACCGTAGATAACATTCCAAACCAACTAGAATGGCAAAAAATCAGAACTACTGACCACACTAAATGTTGGCATGGTATGAAGTATTGAGCCCTATTATATGTTCCTTATAGGCTGTAAAGTGCTACAATCACTTCAGAGAACTTTGGTAATTTTTAATAAAATTCAACATACAGGTATCCCATGATCCAGTATTTCCACACTCATAGGTATTTATCAA
Organism: Catagonus wagneri; assembly: GCA_004024745.2. NCBI lineage: Eukaryota > Metazoa > Chordata > Mammalia > Artiodactyla > Tayassuidae > Catagonus > Catagonus wagneri. The sequence continues at coordinate 16,543,502 of PVHT020000080.1, forward strand.
AGAGAAATGAAAACATGTCCACGGAAAGATTTACACAGGATGCCCAGAGCCATCTTTATAACACCCAGCTATCCCAAATGCCCATTAACAAGAAAATGGATAAACAAATTGTGCACTATTTACATAACGGAAGGCTAACAGCAGTAAGTAGGAATGAATACCGTTGGTGAGGATGGAGGAATTGAAATTCTCTTACTTTACTAGTGTGAATGTAAAATAATGCAACCCCTGTGTAAAGCAGTTTGCTCATTCCTCAAAAAGTTAAACACAGAATTATCCTAACAACTTCATTCTCAGGTATATGCCCAGAAGAACTAGAAACAGGTATTCAAATACTTGTACACAAATATTCATAGCAGTGCAATCACAAGCGCCAAAAAGTGGAAACAAATGCCCATCAGCCAATGAATGGGCAAACAAAATGTGACACACACATGCAATGGAAACTTAGCCACAATCGAATGAAGCGCTGATACACACTGCAACTCAGATGATTCTTGAAAATCATGCTAAACGAAATAAGGCAGACACAGCAGGGCACATATCCTGTGACTTCAATTATATGAAGTGTCCAGAATAAGTAAATCTGTAGAGACAGAATGTCAGGTCTGGTGTTTGGGGAGAACCCCTTGACTATTTAATGGATATGGAGTTTTAAAGTGATGAAAATGTTTTGGAACTACATAGAAGTCGTGGTTGTAAAACAGTATGAATGCAATCAATGCTACTGAATTGTGCACTAATAAATACAGAGGATATACAGTTAACCCTTAAACACTATGGGTTTGAGCTGTGCATGTCCACTCACACGTGGATTTTTTTGGATAGTAAATACTGCAGTATATAGCATCCACAGTTAAATGAATCTGAAGATGCAGAACCACAGATAATGGAGGAATCCTGCACATAAGTACTTTGCTAGATGTTGCCAAATTCCTCACCATAACAATGTGTAGGACTGACTGGCTTCCCACACACTTACTGTCAGGACATAGTATCAGGACTTATATTTTGCCAATTTGATAAGTGAAAAATAGCGAATTAAAACCTTTTTTTTGGTGTGTGTGTCTTTTTGCCTTTTCTAGGGCCGCACCCGCGGCATACCGGAGGTTCCCAGGTAGGGGTCTAACAGAAGCTGTAGCCGCCGGCCTACACCACAGCCACAGCCACGCGGGATCCCAGCCGCGTCTGCAACCTACACCACAGCTCACGGCAACGCCGGATCCTTAACCCACTGAGCGAGGCCAGGGATCGAACCTGCAACCTCATGGTTCCTAGTCGGATTTGTTAACCACTGAGCAGGAACTCCTCAGTGGAGTTTTAATTTGCATTTCTTTTATGAATGGTTAAACACCTTGTGACTTGTCCATAGTTTTGCCCACATTTTCATAGAATTTTGACCTTTATTCTTTTGTTTTTAACTGATAAAATTACACACAATTAAATGCATAGGCCTTGGTATATACTTCAGTGCGTTTCCACAAATATAGTCATCGTATTACCACGACCTCAATCAAGACATGGAACATTTCTATCACAGAGAATGCTCTTCCTAATCAATCCCCACATGCCACCAGCAACCGGTTTTTACTTAAATCAGACGATACAGCTGCACCAAAAATAATAAAATACCTAGGAAGAAACCTACCTAAGGAGGCAAAAGACCTGTACTCCAAAAACTATGAGGCGCTGATGAAAGAAATGGAAGACAACATAAAAAGATGGAAAGATGCACTGGATTCTTAGACTGGAAGAGTCAAAATTGTTAAAATGACCAATCTACTCAAGACACGACTTTATGTAGTTGTGACTTTTGGAATAATATATTGTATATTCAACAAATAAAATTAAATCAATAAGCAGGGGGAGAAAAATATCCTAAAGCTGACTGTAAACAGAAACAAGTGACCACACCTGCCTTTTGAATAAATAACAATCATAATGAACCCATTGCTATGATATACGTGTTCCACAGGCCTGCAAGCCTTGTAATCGTTCCGATTCAAGACTAAAGAAAGCTTGATGCGAGCAGCAGAGACACCCACAATTTATGGGGTGGGGAATCTTACTAGTCAGAGGCACAGGTCCTGGAGTGAGACCCACACTGTGTGTAGCTGACAGCAGGCAGGACATGGCGGTAACCCTCAGGACTGGGGTGGGGGGGGGAGGCTGCCATTTATAGGGGCAGCTGACATCTGATTGGCCCATCAGTTACCAGGGGAACTAGCGACTGGGGAAGGGGGCAAGCACTAGGCAGTTGCCAGTTCAGCCCTCTAATTAAGAGGAATGGATAGTCCTGTGAGTGCAGCAGGGACTGGTTGGGCAGGGGATGTACAGAGAGCAAAAGTCATCTTGAGCGGCCTATCCATCCATACATCCAGCCTTCCATCATCTATCCAACCATCCATCCACCCATCTGTCTATGCTTAGAAGCAAAGACACCACAGCTGCAGTAAAAAAACTGTGATTACAGGTCCTGGTTTCTTAATATCATTTTCCACGAAAAGGGACCTAGGCTACTTGGAGAAAGGGCTGAACGGCTGAGTCCAGGGTTGGGGCAGGGAGGGTTCAGGATGGATCTGGAACAGCTTGTAGTGACTGAAAAGTAAGAAAGAATAAAATGATGGGGTCATGTCACAAAAGACACGTGAGCCAGGATGAGTCAAATCTGGGACAATTTGCACATCGGTGGACTGTGACTCATTAAATAAATTAAACATCTCTGAGTCTACACTGATAATAACTAATTAAGCGAATGTGGTAATTAAGTAGATGTCGTAGATTTCTTTGTTAGAAAGAATGCTGTGTAGTAAATATAAAGAGAACGGTGGTGCGTGAGAGCCTCAAATTGTATGGATGTCCAATTAGACTGAGTCTAATTATAATCCTGAGACCCATTCACAGCTTCAAGTACCCTTTTACCAGTAGTCCAGGGCGCTCTTTGCTCCAATGATGAAACAAGCGTATTTTCATTTTTACCCTCCAACCCAGACCATGTGATTCTCTTTTAAGCCAAGCGAGTGCCTCCAGCTACACTGGTACTCAGCACTGATTAAACCCTGGAGTCATCTGGTGAGCTTGTGGTCCTTAATGTGCCTGGGCTCCACCCTCAGAGATTCTAATTTAATCAGCCTGGAGTGGGGTGCAGGAATCAGCATTGTAATAAAGCTTCCCAGATGATTCTTTCCTGCGGCCAGGCTGAGAACTCCAGGAAACAATACCGAGAGAGATTTCAGTAAAGAAAGTAAAGCACAAGAACACATTAATATTCAAGATCTTACCTCTGCTACAGAAAAAAGCAAATCTCTATCCTGTCTGGGAGTTAACTTCTGACCAGATGCATGCGTCACAACATCTGCTATGAAAAGGAAGACAGAGGTTTGATCTTTACCCTGATGAGTCAGGCAAACTTCTCTTTGGGGCAGGACTAAATGCCTTTAGAATTAGGTGCTTCCTTAAGCATTTTGTGGTGTTCCCATCGACTCCCTTTCCGAGATGTCATAATTGGGAATACCAGAAAGGATATTTTGTGAAAAGATGATTTCTAGGTCATCTCTCCCATTACTGGCAGTGGCACAACCACTTTGAAAAATAGGTGTGGGAGTGAGGCCAGGAAGGAGAGAGGGAATACGGTGATTAAGTTATACTGTCACCCTACCTTGGTTTGCATGTCATTTTGGCTTTCCAGGTCAAAATGTTCTCTTCACATTTTTACCTAGAGCACTGAAGGCAAGGAAGCATGAGAGAGGTTTTTTTTTTTTTTTTTTTTAATAAGACAGCTTTGATGATGTGGTTTTGAAAAATTCATTGGTATTAAATGGTAATCAGTATTAAACCGATGTCATAGGTAATGGAAAAATACTTTATGGGTTTTCAAACCCAGTGTCTCTTCCACCTACACACTATCAAATTTAAAACCTCTAATGTTAATCTTTGTGAAGGAAACTTGCTATAAACTGCCATCAGCGCCAGTTTGGTTGCTAGTGGAAAAAAAGAAGATAAGGTAACCAGTGAAAATGGAGGCTGACTTTCGCATCTCTCTAGTCAACAGGTGAAGTCTTGTCTTAGTCACCACCAGGAGCTGTCAGTTAACTTTCTTCTTCATCCATCTGTCCTCAGAACCGTTGGAGGGAGGTCCATGTGAGTGAGCAGAGGTGGGAGGGACTGTCACCTGTTCCATGTAGTTACATCTAAAATATGGCCCATCAGGAGTTCCCGACATGGCTCAGTGGTTACGAGTCTGACTAGCGTCCCTGAGGATGCAGGTTCGATCCCTGGCCTTGCTCAGTGGGTTAAGGATCCACCGTTGCCATGAGCTGTGGTGTAGGTCACAGACTTGACTGGATCTGGCTTTACTGCAACTGTGGTGTAGGCTGGCAGCTACAGCTCCAATTTGACCCCTAGCCTGAGAACCTCTATATGCTGAGGGTGCAGTCCTAAAAAGACAAAAAAAATATGGCCCATCATTTAAAAAGAGACACGGGGGGAGTTCCTGGTATGGCACAGTAGGTTAAGAATCCGACAGCAGGAGGTCAAGTTGCTGCAGAGGCTGGGTTCGATCCCCAGCCCAGTGGGTTAAAGTATCTGGCATTGCTGTAGCTGAGGCATAGGTCACAGCTGCGGCTCAGATTCAATCCCTGGCCTGGGAACTTTCATATGTTGCAAGTATGGCCATGAAAACAACAACAACAAAAAGAGGCATAGGCGATGAGGATGTGGCCTGCTAGAAATTACTTTTTCCATCTGCAAACTCCTTATTGGCCTCTGTACCTATTTGCATACCTTCCATTTCTTTTTACCACCTGGAGAAACTGTCTGGTCCTGCTTTCACCCTTTCCACTTTTCCCAGGAGTTGTCCCCAGACCATTTTAGCTCTCATTGCTCCTGTAATCACCTGAAGCTTTTGCAGAAATTACCCCCAAATTGAGAACACATTCTGTTTTCATTGGTTTGATGCTACTTCCCTATGCATGGCTTGTCTTTCTAACAAAATGTTATTAAGCCTTATTAAACTTTAAGCTACTTCAAGAAAGGACTAGCTTATACTCCTGAATCCCTCCCATCATCTAGCATAGCACTGAGCATATTCCAAGTAAAGACCTTAGCTAGTGATGGAGTTCCTATCATGGCTCAGCGGTAAGGAACCTGACTAGTATCCATGAGGACACAGGTTCAATCCCTGGCCTCTCTCAGCAGGTTAAGGATCTGGCATTGCCATGAGCTGTGGGGTAGGTCGCAGACTCTGTTCAGACCTAGCACTGCTCTGGCTGTGATATAGGCCAGTAGCTGTAGTTCTGATTCAACCCCTAGCCTGGGAACTTCCATATGCCACGGGTGCGGCCCTAAAAAGATGGAAAAAAAATCTTAGTTAACGATGAACCTTGAGCTAGAGAGATTTGGCATAAAAAATTATTATAATTTTTTATAAATTTATATTATTTTTATATTATTTATAACATAAATAATTATAAATTATTCGAGAGGTGTTTTCTGTTGGAACTCTGACTAATACAAAACATCATACATTAGGTGTAAAAAGGGATGTAGTCATTTTAAAATGCTATGATTTTTCTTCTGTCAATGGAGAATCACCTGCTAATTTATCATTTAAGTAACATCTATAATTTTTAAGGTTTTTTTTTAACCATAACTTTTTTTCTTAAATTTAAACTTTTTGGTCCACACCCTTGGCATGCAGAAGTTCCCAGGCCGGGCACTGAACCCACATCACAGCAGTGAGACCCTGTAGCTACAGCAGTGACAATGCCGTATCCTTAAGCCCCCAGGGAACTCCTAATTGTAATTTTTTTTTTAAATATAATTGATTTACAATGTTTTAGATTCTAGCAAAGTGATTCAGTTATACATACATACATGTATTCTTTTTCAGATTCCCTTTTCTTTTCTTTTTAAGGCCACACCTGTGGCTCAGACTCTTTTCCATTACGGTTTGCTACAAACGATTGAATATCGTTCCCTGCGCTACCCAGTAAGTCCTTGTTGGTTATCTATTTTATACATAGTAGTCTGTATCTGTTAATCCTAAATTCCAAATTCACCTCTCCCTTTCTTCCCCTTTGGTAGCCATGGGTTTGTTTTCTGTAAGTCTGTTTCTGTTTTGCCAAGAAGTTTATTTGTACCATGTCTTTATCACAGTCCCACACATAAGTGATATCACATGACATCTGTTATCCTGACATTTCTCCATGCAACTAAGGAAAAAAATGAAAACCAGCAAAACCATGGAGAAGGATGACGTTTTACAAATGGCAGTTTTCTGAGGCGGTCTGATCACAGGTGTGGATGCGTCTGGGTTTGGGGGTCAGCTTATGAGGGGTTCAGCCCTCAGCCTCCCTCCCTCCCTCAGTCTCAGAGCTCAACTTCCTCCCCTGGCGTCTCACTCCTCCTCCCCAAGGACAGGGTTGCAACTGGAGTTCTGAGTGGGTGTTGTGCACGTCAGACGCTGGAACCCCTTTTGGTCTGAATGAGCCATTGGGGTTTCCACCCTCAGAGAACTGAAGTCACTGGTGGTCCAGCTGCTCTCTGTCCTATGACCTTTTATGGCACTGCCCTACGTGCTTCTTTAAATGATTCAAGTCTTCTGCGTGTTCCCGATTCCTTGAGCGTTTCCCAATTCATTCAAAACCTCAGAAGAGATGCTGGTGTGGAATGCTGAGGAACCACGTCTGCTTAACCAAGTATAACTCCTCAAAAAAAAAAAAAGAAAAGAAAAGAAAAATGGGTACTGTATATGATTCAGAAATTTATGAAGACAGATGATTATAACTTGTTCCAGTGCCCAGATGGAGGCCTTAGAAGATTGCCGTGACTCGTTTGCAGAACAGCTGGAATGGGAATTATGTCTCTCATCTGCAGCTGAACTGGACATCGAGGTGAGCTCATGGAGAACTGTGTGCCAATTTTAGTATCTTACATACTTTCCCGCTAGCCTCCTAATATTGCTTGACTTACAGGACTGCCGATTTAGCACTCTTTGTCCTTCGCTGATATCGTCTTACTGATCCATCCAACCCGCAAAGGCCAAAAAAGGAGCCATCACCTGGATGGCTTGGCGGCTCTTAGGCTGGTGGCAGCTGTTCCCATCTTTGGATGGCTCTTGCTCTTAGGAAACGTTCCTTTACACTTGATATTTATGTATATTTTTTATTTTATTTTTTTTGTCTTTTTAGGGCCGCACCCGTGGCATATGGAGGTTCCCAGGCTAGGGGTCAAATCAGAGCTGTAGCCGCTGACCTACACCACAGCCACTGCGACAATGGATCTGAGCCATGTCTGTGACCTACACCACCGCTCATGACGACACCGAACCTTAACCCACTAAGCAAGGCCAGGGATGGAACCTGCGTCCTCCTGGATGCTAGTCAGATTCATTTCTGCTGAGCCACGATGGGAACTCCATACACGGATTGTTTTCAACTTTTCCTTTTGCGTGTCTACTTGAAAGTTTTGCCCAGCTGATTTGAGGACCACTCGAGGTTCTGGTCTGCCTCTCAGTTTGACCCATTAGAACCCCTAAGGTGATGGGAAAAGGGGACCGTGAGTAAGACTTAGCAGCTTGGGAAGGTAGGAGCATACGTATTATACACGGTCAGAAACAGTCTATTTTGCTATGTGACCAACTTGAGTACTTATGTACGCCACACCTCAATTTATACCTGATTTTACATCACACAGTTTATATCGCACATCAGTAAAATTAAATGACAAAGTAAAAACAGAAATGGAAAGCCAGGACCGAGAGAAAGGCAAAGACAAATATGTCACCCTTCCAGATCAACAGATTAGTATGTTGTCCTTTACAGGATAACAGAATTGCTAGGATAGGGCTTTGAGTTTGACCCTTGGTCAAGATGTGACTTTAACCAATTAATGGTTCTCTTAGGAGGAAGCAAAACAGTTCTTCTGCGGCAGCGACAGAGACTCACTCAGGGGCGCTATAGAGCGAATGCTGAGGCTACGGTAATAATCCATGACCTCAACAAGTTCTAGAGTAAACAATGAAATTTTTTTTTTTTTTTTTTTGCTAGGCAAGAAATAGATTTATTGAGATAGGGCGCTTGCGAGAGATGCAAGCAGGCAGGCAAGGAGGCTCTGCCCCCCCACCAAAATTTTATTTTTTATGGTTGTTTCTCAAAGCAGCCTTTGATGAAAGCTAGCACATTAATGTCAGGACTTGGTGAAGTCATTTTGAAAGGAGCTGGACCTCACCAAGTGCTTAATTACATAGTATTTTGCAGGTCCTGCTTGATTCAAAAATAATATTCACAGTTTCTTTTTTAAAATTTGTGTCTTTTTAGGCCCCCACCCATGGCATATGGAGGTTCCCTGGGTAGGGGTTGAATTGGAGCTGCAGCTGCTAGCCTAAACCACAGCCACAGCAACTCAGGATCCGAGCGACGTCTGCAACCTACACCACAGCTCACGGCAACGCCAGATCCTTGACCCACTGAGCAAGGCCAGGGATCGAACCCGCGTCCTCACAGATCCTAGTCAGATTTGTTTCTGCTGAGCCACAACGGGAGCTCCCATAGCTCCTTAAATTACTTAAATTTTTAAAAAACATTTGGAAAATAATACATGTATGCACGTGCACAGCTAAATCAAATGATCCTGAAATACACAGAGAAATTCCCCTTATCATCCTCTCTCCAGTCAGTCCTGTTCCCCAGAAGTAATCCCATTGCTTGGCCGCTGTAAGGTTAAATTACACTTTACTTTCTTAATCGCCTCTAGACTCTATTAGCCCAGTGAGAAATGATGGGAACTTAAAAGAACTTTAGCCCATCTACCTTTCCTTCTGTTTCCCAAACGTGTTATATTATTATCCGTAGTTTTTTTCTGGTACTTGCCATCAGGACTGTATATCGATATAAAAATTCTACACAGCACCTATTAACTGCACACAGATGGGAGTTTTAGCACACTTTCAACTCATCTCTTTGCCCCTGATCTGTTTACCCTATTGCTTTTTTCATTTTCAAGGTTTGTAATATTTCCATTATATTCTTTAATCATATTTGTCTTTATAATTTTTTTTCCTTTTTATGACCACACCTGCATATGCAAGTTCCCACGCTAAGTGTTGAATCGGAGCTGCAGCTGTCAGCCTATACCACAGCCACAGCAATCCTGGATCTAAGCCACATTTGTGGCCTATGCTGCAGCTTATGGTCACACAAAATCCTTAACCCACTGAATGAGGCCAGGGATCAAACCCGCATCTTCGTGGACCCTGGTTGGGTTTATAACCCGCTGAACCACAACGGGAACTCCTGTCTTCACTTTTTTATATATAGTTTCTATGTTGAAACTGATGAATAACATTTTACATATACATATATTAAATTATATATATGTATATATGTTATTCTCTCTGTATACCGCTATATCATCACGTATGTAACCTGTCACCTTGGAAACATGTAGTATAATTAAGTCCACAAAAAAGGAAATGTAAGGTGTGTGTTTGTTTTTTAAGGGCTACAGCCATGGCATATGGAGGTTCCCCGGCTAGGAATTGAATCAGAGCTGTAGTTGCCGGCCTATGCAATGGGCACAGCAATACCAGATCTGAGCCGAGTCTGCGACCTATATCGCAGCTTGCTGCAATGTAGGAACCTTTAACCCCCTGAGCAAGGCCAGGAATCAAACCTGCATCCTCATGGAGGCTATTCAGATTCGTTTCTGCTGAGCCATGACAGGAATTCCAGAAATGTAAGTTTTTAAGCACTCTCCTGATTGAGTTCATTAAAAATTATTTTAAGCATCAAGGTTGAAATGATTTTCTTTCTAGTTTTGGTCTTTTCTTAGTCATACCCACATGTGACTTTTTCCTCTTTACATCACTTCCATCCTCATTCTCAAATAGATGGAAATGATCCCTGAAAGTACAGCCTTAATTCTCAGATAGATGCTTCCAAACTTTAAAATATTTTGTTCTAGTTCTGTGAAAAATGTCATTGGTAATTTGATAGGGATTGTACTGAATCTGTAGATTGCCTTGGGTAGTATAGTCATTTTGATAATATTGACTCTTCCAATCCAAGAGCATGGTATGTCTTTCCATCTGTTTGTGTCATCCTTGATTTCTTTCATCAGCGTCTTACAGTTTTCAGAGAACGGGTCTTTTGTCTCTTTAGGTAGGTTTACTCCTAAGTATTTTATTCTTTTCAATGCGATGCTAAGTGGGATTGCTTCCCTAATCTCTCTTTCTGATTTTTCGTTGTTAGTATATAGAAATGCAGTCAATTTCTGTGTATTAATTTTGTATCCTGTGACTTTGCCAAATTTATTGATGAGCTCTAACAGTTTTCTGGTAGAGTCTTTAGGATTCTCTAGGTATAGTATCATGTCATCTGCAAATAGTGATAGTTTGACTTCTTCCTTTCCAATGTGGATTCCTTTTATTTCCTTTACTTTTGATTGCTGTGGCTAGGACTTCCAAAAAATGTTGAATAGTAGTGGTGAGAACAGAAATCCCTGTCTTGTGGTTCTGAGAAAACCGGAGTCTGAAGACCTCCACCAGTTCCCGTCACCACATCGCCTCACTCCCTGCCTGTCTACCCTCTTAAGCAGACTTTGCTCCTTTTGTCCCGGCTGACTTCTCTATGCTCCCAGCCAAGTCCAGCTCCTCTCATTCTGCCTCCAGTCCCATCCCCTTTTGCATATGCGGGGACACTGCTCCAGCAATTCCCTTTTTCATTCCTGCTTCATCAAGTTAATTTCCCCCTCCCTACCGGATCTTGCCATTAACCTTCAAAGAGGAAGTTACATTTCATAACTTAACAAAAAAAAATTCTTTCTTGACCTCACTTTCCTCTTCAGCCACCCTCTGTGTCATCCTTCTTAAATTCTTTTTTGGCTACGCCAATGGCATGTGGAAGTTCCTGGGCCAAGGATTGAACTTGCTCCACAGCAGCGACCGGAGCTGCTGCAGTGACAAGTGACAGTGCCAGATCCCTAACCTGCTGTGCCACAAGAAAACTTGAAGGTTTACTGATACTCACTGGCCCTCCCCATAACTTCTCAAGCTCCCACAGAACCACTTTATCTAGATCACTAAGAACATTCATGTTGCCAGGTCCAGCGGTCATCTTCCTTGTCCGGTCAGAAGTTTTGACCACTCTCTCTTCCCTGAAATATGTTCTTCCTTTGGCTTCCAGGACATGGTGTTCCCTTGGTTTTCTGCCTGCTTCTGTGGTGGCTACTTCTCAGTTTTTTCATTTGTTCCTTTTGTCTCATCTCTCTGACCTCTCAACACTGGTACATCCTAGAGCCCAATTCTTAGATCTCTTCCTTTTTTCCACCTCTGCTCACTTTGGAAGCTTATCCAGCCTCATGTTTTTAAAAAGCATTTCTACCTTGACGATTCATATGTATGCACATACATATGTATGCACCTGTTTATATGTATAACATGTATATATATGCATGTATATATATGTATATAAATCTCTCTCTAGGGCTCCTTTTCTCCCTCTCCCTCTCTCATACCTCTTCCTGAAGCCAGCCTTGTTTATCCTTCTCCATAACTCCACACAGACATCTAATTTCAAACACAACATGTCCAAAGCTGAAATCTTGGCTTTCCCCTCCATGTCTGCTTTCAGCTTTCTTCGTCTTAGGCAACGGCGGTTCTATCTTCCAGTTTCTCGGGTCAAAAACGTTGGAGTCACACTTGATTCCTATGAGACTTATCTCCACAATGTACTTGGAAATGCACTTGGAATAAGAACCGCTTTCCACCCCTCCATTGCTTTCCATCCTGGTCTGGTCTTCTCGCTTTTCATCTCTTGCCTAAACTACTGTCATAGATTTTTCACCCAGTTTCCCTGCATCTTCCCTCCACCCTCTTCAGTTTATTTCTAGTACATCAGCTCAAATGGCAGATTATGTCACCCCTCTGCATGAAATGCTTCAGTAATTTCCTATTTCACTCTGAGTAAAAACTGACGTTTGCCAGTTTCCCAGCGGGTCCCACACAGCGTCCCCTGTCACCGCTCCTCCTTTTTCACCCTACTCCAGCTGCAGTGGCATCCTTGGAGTTCCTAGAACATGCAAGCATACTCTTGCCCCAGGGCTTTTGCACATGACGAACCTCCTTGCTCTTGGAACGCTTGCCCCAGACATCCGAATGACCAACCCCTCACCTCCTCCGGGTCTTGACTCAGATGTTGCTTTTGTAGTGAAGCTGCCCTGATACCATTACTTAAAGTTCCCTTCCACATTCCCAGTCCTGGCTGCATCACTAGCTAAGAGTCTAAATATTTTACTTATTTACCTTGTGCCTCATCTGTTTCAACAAAGTCAACATTTAGACTTAGTAGAATGTGAGCTCCATGTTCAAAAAGCGTTTTTGTCTTTTCTAGTTTTCGCTGCAGAAAATTCTTATTTTTCAAGCCAATTTGAAATTTTGGGATTTTCTTTATATCTTTCGTTAGTTGATTTTTTTAGAGTATATATCCAGGTTTTTATCTTAAGATCTCACTCTCCTTCTATTTTAAGGAGATTTGGAGGTGGGCCCTTCGTATTTGATGACATTTTTGTCTCTATCTCAGAGAAATTTTCTTTTGCCGTTTTCTTTTTTTCCTTCTTCTACATAGTCCCTGAAATCTCTTTATTAAACACCTTTTGGACATATGCCATTTCTTCTAACTTCTCTTTCATTTTTCCCATTGCTTTTAATTTCCTATTTTGGGAGATTGCCTTGGTTTATTTTTCAGCTCACTAACTTCAGATGTGTGTCTTTTACTATGCACTTCTTTCACCGCCTTTTTGCAAATGTATTTTAAATTACATAAATCTCTTTGTTCCCTGATTGCTCTCTTTTTCATAGTTTGTTATGATAAAAATAGCATTTTCTCTGAAGACACTAATTTAGATTTTCAAAAAGATGTCTTCTGTTCTATTTATGCCACGGTTAGTTATTTTATAAATTCATCTTAGACTCTATTTTACTTTGTTTTTTGTTTCTTTTTTTTGTCTCTTTGCCTTTATCTAGAGCCGCACCGCGGCATATGGAGGTTCCTAGGCTAGGGGTCTAACAGGAGCTGTAGCCGCCGGCCTTCGCCACAGCCACAGCAACGCGGGATCCGAGCCGCGTCTGTGACCTACACCACAGCTCACGGCAAGGCCGGATCCTTAACCCACTGAGAAAGGCCAGAGATCGAACCCACAACCTCATGGTTCTTAGTCGGATTCATTAACCACTGAGCCACGAAGGGAACTCTGAGCTTAGACTCTATTTTCTTTACCTTTCCTGGTAATCTTTTGTGGTCCACTCATATTTGGCATAGGTGGTTGGCAGGCATTTCCTCTGAAATTCAGTTGATTGCTTTTAATAATACAACACATTTATTTTTATCTGGTTATAAATAAATGCATACCCATTGTAGAAAATACATAAAATATAGGAAAATAAAGGAAAGAAAAAATCTTAAGTCCATTACCTATAAATAACCACTGTTAATATTTTTGTGTATTTTCTTCTAACATACATACATACAGAGATGCACACACACAGTGCCTACTTCTTGCTACTTAAGACACACTGGCACATTTTG
>PVHT020000080.1:16558084-16588164 GCA_004024745.2 Catagonus wagneri
ATATATATATTTACCCATCCCTGTAGCAGGAGAGAAAAGCCATAGGTTGGAGCGTGATCATGAAGTAGAGAATGGGGCAGAAGGATCTGGAAAGATAGTTGGGAGTGAGATGGTGTGGAATCTGCAATTAAGATTTCTGTCTTTAACTTAAAAGCAGTTGCAAGACTTTAAGCAAGGGGACTGGCATGATTTGATTGATGTTTTGAAAGGGTTACTCTGACTGCAGTGAGGAAAGCCGGTGGGTGTCAGGACATAAGCTGGTTTTTAAATTCTTCCAGGTGAGGTATCACGATGCCTTAAACTTGTGTGGTGACGTGGAAGTGGGGAGACACAGTTACAGGGACATGTCAAGGATGCCTCGGATTTCTAACTAAGAAATCGATGGGTGTGCCGCACCCCCACCGGGAAGTGTCCAGGGGGTTTGAGCTGTGTCTTGCACACGTTAGATCTGCAGACCGTTTCAGACCATCAAGTGAAGACAGTTGATTAGTCGTGTTTAAATCTCACAGAGCGGCCCGAGCTGGATATGTGATATACATTCGAGACTCACAGGCCTGGAGATGAGAGTGAAGCCTGGGGAGCCGCTGAGTGTATGGAGTATCTTCCCAAAAAGATGGCACCGGCTTATAACACATCATTGTGCAAGAGCGCCTGGTGCTTCATGTCTTTCTACTCTGCTTTACCAAACTGTTTGATCTTTTCCAAATGGATAGGTAAAAAATTACATATCCTTGCTATGTTGGCCTGATTTTTTTTTACTTTTTTTTTGGGCCACACCCATGGCATATGAAGTCCCCAGGCTAGAGATCGAATCGAAACTATAGCCGCCGGCCTATGCCACAGCCACGGCAACACCAGATACCGTCTGTATTTGTGACCTACACCACAGCTCATGGCAATGCCAGATCATTTAACCCACTGAGCGAGGTCAGGGATCCAACCCGCATCCTCATGGATGCTAGCTGGGTTCGTTACTGCCGAGCCACCACGGGAACTCCCGTTGCCCTGAACTTTTAAGTGAGGTTGAGCATCTGTGTCTACATTTATTAAGCCATTGTTTTTCTCCTATGACTCTATGAAATGGGAAAGTATGTTATTCTAGAGACAGAGTCCTTGGATTCATCAGTTCTCAAACTGGTCCTGAAATGGTTCAGAACCATGAATGTGGACTTATCCTGACAAGGAAGTCTAACCTTCCCCATATGCGCCCTGCAAATACTTAAGCCCTGCTATCACGGTCCCCTCAAGCCATCTGTCCCACAGGTTACATGTCTCACTGCATTAACCCTTTCAGTGTATGCTTTCCTTTTTTTTCCTTTTTTTCATTTTATGGCCGCACCTGCAGCATATGGAATTTCCCAAGCTAGGGGTCGAATTGGAGCTGCAGCTGCCAGACTCCACCACAGCCACAGCAACGCCAGATCCAAGTCAAATCTGTGACCTCCGTCAGAGCTTGTGGCTACACCAGATCCATAACCCACTGAGCGAGACCAAGAATCAAACCCGAGTCCTCACGGACACTATGCCGGGTTCTTAACCTG
This sequence comes from Catagonus wagneri, assembly GCA_004024745.2. Taxonomy (NCBI): domain Eukaryota; kingdom Metazoa; phylum Chordata; class Mammalia; order Artiodactyla; family Tayassuidae; genus Catagonus; species Catagonus wagneri. The sequence continues at coordinate 16,559,626 of PVHT020000080.1, forward strand.
ATGAGCCACAGCGGGAGCTCCTGTCTTCCTCAATTGAGCCCATGTGTGGCAATGATCATCTGCCTCAGCTTTGGGATCACCAGGGCAGCCCTTGACAAGTCCAGCATATTCGATGCTCTTCTATTCTCCTTTTCATGTGCAGAATCCTCCTGCTTCTAATATTTTCCTCTCTGGCAATGTCTTCTTGACACTGTGATGAAAACTCACTCCCTCTAACCCGCTAATTTCTAGATATTCACCTGGCCAAATGCTTCTTTCTAATCATAGAAAACGAACTTGGCAAACATGCTGGGGTTGGGGTGGGGTGAAGGTTCCGGGGAGAAGAAGGTGTGCCTCCAGGGCCGGCTGCTTCTCTTTGCTCTCCAGGAGGTTTGGTTACTGAAAAGCATTCCTGGGGGCTGTCACTAGGGGGAGTGTGCGTCAAATTTTTCACCAGGAAAATGCCAGAAGGGTGGGTTGGAATGCTGGAGACCAAAAAAAAAAAACACTGAAAACTTAGGAAGGAAGCCATGAGGCTGTGTCCTGGCTCTTGCCCCGAGTGTGGGTCCAGATCCACTGGAAGCACAGCTACTTGGTGTACGATCACCTGCAGCCTGGAACTCCAGGGAGAACTGACAGTGGAGGCCAGGGACCGGGAGGGGCTCTGCGTTCTCTCTCTTCTGGTGGAAGAAGGAAGGGAGGCAGTGTGGCTAGAAGTCCTAAAGCAGGTGTGGCCCCTTCGACCTTGCAGCTGATGTTCAGTAAAAAGAGGCCCTCCACAACATGAGCTCAGGCACCCTGACACCACAGGGTACCTACTTGGCACAGACCACCTTCCTAAGACAACACGGGGGAGAGAGAAAAGAAAGAAGGGGGGCTGCTGAAAAGATATAATCCTTGGACTTGTGGTTTTTAAATCTTCCTTGGAAATTGGCAATATATTCATTTCCACTCTCGTCTCACTTCATCGGTATCTCCTTCTTTAAAGTTTGCACCCTTTTTTTTTGTCTCTGTGTCTGTATTTGAAAACGAGCTCAAGTCTGTTTCCCAGTCCAAGAGCGTGTCGCCTTCCACCACCAGACTTCTTGAAAGTGGTCTCATGTCCATCATGTGGCATCTGTCCAGTCCCTCACTTTGGGTTCTGCCCACATCACTCCATGGAACTCTTTGGGTCAAGGTCACAGAAGATGGCCTTCACTGGAAACCATACCTCCTATTCACAACTCCAGCTAGTCATGGGGAGGAATTTCTGGTGTGTGTTATTCTAGAGGTATTTTGTGTGTGTGTGTGTGTGTGTGTGTGTGTGTGTGTGTGTGTGTATTAATCTATTTCTTAATATCCCTTTACATAAAGATATGTTGTTTTGTACTTTCATTTTATTTTATTTTTTTGCTTTTTGGGGCTGAACCTGCAGCACATGGAAGTTCTCAGTCCAGGGGTCACAGCTGTCCGCCTACACCACAGCCACAGCAAGGGGGGATCCAAACCGTGTCTGCAACCTGTGCCATTGCTCATGGCAACACGAGATCTTTAACTCACTGAGCAAAGCCAGGGATCGAACACCCAGCCTCACAAATACTAATCGGATTTGTTTCCACTGCATCACAATGGGAACTCCCTGTACTTTATTTATTTATTTATTTATTTATTTATTTATTTATTTGTCTTTTTGCCTTATCTACGGCCGCACCCGCAGCATATGGAGGTTCCCAGGCTAGGGGTCGAATAGGAGCTGTAACTGCTGGCCTACACCACAGCCACAGCAACGCGGGATCTGAGTCGCATCTGCAACCTACACCACAGCTCACAGCAACGCCGGATCCTTAACCCACTGAGCAAGGCCAGGGATCGAACCCGCAACCTCATGGTTCCTAGTCGGATTCGTTAACCACTGAGCCACGACGGGAACTCCTACTTTTTAAATATGTACCGCATCTTGGTAACCTTTCTGTATAAGGACACTATTTATTTTTCAAAAGTGCAAGGTGTCCTTCATATTGAGCTAAGCAAGTGTATTCAGGCAGCCTTCTTCTAAGGAACATCTGTTTTCAGTAGTTTGCTATGACAAACAGTGCTGCAAATGAATGAAGCTGTCCATATGTCACTCCGTACTGGTGTGAGAGTGATTTCAGGAGAGATCCTGAGAACCGGAACTGTTGGATCTAAAGACAGATGTGCCCAACTCATTCAGTGAGGCCAGCACTCCCTGACACCGACGTCAAAACATTACAAGAAAACCAGAGGAAAATACTCCTTCTGAACAAAATACAACAATTTCAGACAAAATGCTAACAGATAAAGCAAATGGAACCGAACACTATACTGAACGGAAAAGAATCGAGACCGAGTGAGGTTTTAACAGCAACGATTCGCTGAGGATTTGAGGATAAACAGAGAAGCACGGGCGCCGGCGTCCGAAAACTTGGGATTTATTAGGATGTCATTTTCCCCACTGGTCTGTAGACCCAATGCCACCCCAGCCACGATCCCAACAGGCCCTCTGCTGCCAGCATAAAATTCACATGGAAACGCCAAGGACTCAGAATAATGAAAACAACTGAAAAAGAAGAACAGAGTGGGGCCGACTGCTGGAGCTGCACTGATAATGAAGCAGCAGAGCTCAGCACTGCGGTGCTGGTGCCCAGACAGGGGCCGCCGCACAGAAGAGCAGAAATCATCCCACGTGTGGAGGGTTGCTGGGTTGTGCCAAAATGCAAAGGCCACTTGTTCAGTGGAGAAAGGACGGTGGCACAGGGTGTCACACACAAAACCGTGAGCTGCCATCAGAGCGCGTATTAGAGCCCGCGATTCAGACCACGCACAAAAATGAACACCGGATGGTTCTAGATCTCAGTATAAACCCACAGCTATAAAACACTAGGCAGCCTGCGTGACCTTGAGTTACACACTGATTTCTTAGATACACCATGAAGAGCACCATGAAAGAACAAATCTGAGGAATGGCTGTCACCTTGTGGGGACTGGGCACTGCCCTCTGCCAGCACAAATGGTCCCCAGGCCCCTTCTGCCCTACCCAGCCCCTCGAGGTTCTCGCCAACCCCTCCCCCCCCGACCCCTGCCCCAACCAGACGCCAACAGTGGGCTTGGCGATCTCGAGACCCGCCCGCTGGCTGGAGTGGGGGTCCCGCGGGAGGTGGGCCTGGGCCTACATGACATGCCCAAGACCCGCGGTCGCAAAAATGCCAAGATGGCAAACTTTATGTACATTTTAACACAATAAAAATGTCTTAAAATACATAAAAAAATATAGATGTGCTTATAATTTTAATACATGTTGCTAAACTGTTATTCCTCCTGCCAGAAATATGGGTCAACGTCTGTTTCACTATCCTGCTCAAACTTTTTCCTTTTCACTAATCGGAGACGTGAAAATCAAAAGAAAAAAAAGAACAAAATAATGCCATTTGTAGCAACACGGATGGAACTAGAGTCTTTCATACTAAGTGAAGTCGGAAAGAGAAAAACAAATACCATATGATATCACTCATATCTGGAATCTAATATATGGCACAAATGAGCCTATTTACAGAAAAGAAACAAATTCATGGACTTGGAGAACAGAACTGTGGTTGCCGAGAGGGAGGGGGAGCGAATGGGACAGACTGGGAGTTTGGGGTTAACAGATGCAAACTACTGCACCATTGCATCTGGAGTGGGTAAGAAATGAGATCCTGCTGTATAGAACAGGTAACTTTATCTAGTCATTTGTGATGGAACATGGTGAAGGAAAATGTGAGAAAAAGTATATGTATATATATATATGCATATATATTAACAACTGGGTCACTTTGCTGTACAGCAGAACGTGACAGAACACTGTAAATCTACTATAATAAAAAAATAAAAATCTTAAAAAGGAAAGAAAGTGGTCTCTCTGAGTTTTAACTGAGGATCTTATGTCTAAGAGCCATTTAAGATGGAGTATTTTCTAAAGATGAATCAGATCGTGTAACACATTTGTGATTATTTCCAATAGCTCCCATCGACGTTGGGATATGGTTCAAACCCCTGCGATGGCCTCTCCTCTCCTTTGGACCTGCTTTGTCACGTCGCCTGATTCCCACGCTCAGCCCTGCAGGCTCTCTGAGTGACTGCCTGTTCCTGGAACTCTGTGCTCGATTTCTCGGGCCTCAGGCGGCACTGTCCTTCAGCCCAGGTCACCGGTGGTGAACGACTGTTGTCTGTCAGCCTCTGCTCCTCAGGGAAGAGTCTTCTGGGCTTTCCGCCCCCAAGTGACCTGCACTTAGATCTGTCAGGGCTTTATGATTTCTCTGTCTCTAGCATTCTTGACAGGATGTCGGCCCTTGATAAATATTTGTTAAGTGGATAAAAGGCCGACAACTAAACAGACTTTGGAAGCCGGATTTCTAAGCTGCCAAATGAAAATTTCTAGATACACTTATCCTCGTTCTCTTGCTCTCTGCGCATTTTCTTTTCCATTTTTTTCCCCCTGAAATTAAAAACAACCATGGAAATAAATGGCTCTCAGAGTCCATGCAATTCAAAGTCGTTTTGCTTAGAGATGTGATGGTTCAAGGGAAGCATGCTCTTTGCGGTGGCCTTTATTAAAGAAAACATCCCATTTTTTTCAGACACTGTATAGAAGTCTAAGTTTTCTTTCAGTAGGAATGGAAAATAGCTGGCTGTTCATTAGTAGGGACCATTAGTGCTGATTCGTTGGACCTGGACATGAGGGCTCAGAGCCTGGTTCTCTTCGGGACAGAGGTCTTTCTCTGCTCCACTTTGGCTCCAAGCAGAACTGACTCCGTCATCATTTTTTAGGGAGCACCTCTGCTGGTCTAGAGACCGCCCTCCCAGGTCTCATCAAGCCTGGTTACTGCCCCATCTCAGTCAACATCAGGACACAGGACTGATGCAGTGGAAACAAGTCCGCTGTACACCCAAAACTGACACAGCATTGTAAATCAACCATACTTCAATTTTACAAAATGAAAAAAACCCCTCAGATAAAAAATGAAAATTGAAAAGACTAATGGTCAGTTGTAGAAATATCATTTGCAGGAGCTGAGTGAAAAGGGGATTCAGGGGCTCTCCCTGGTGCAACTGGGTCAGGAAAGATGGGGGAGCTTGGGTTGCAGAACCTGAGTAGAGTCAGAGTCAATCGGTCGATGAACACGTCCAAAGAAAGCCTGCAGGTGCCCACAGGGAGGGGTACAAGGGGACTGGGAATGGTCCAGTTTTGTAAAGCTCAGGGCATGTGAGGAGCAGGGGTAGGAAATCCAAAGGAAGGCCTATGGCCCCGGGTCAAGGATGTTTTTAATCAACGGCAGAAAATCATGATGCTGTCTGGTGAATGACGGTAAAGATGCTCAGAAACCGAGAAGGGAAGGACGTGTGCAGTAGCACTTTGGATTTTTTTTTTTAAAGTTTTGTCTTTTTAGGGCTGCATCCGCAGCATATGGAAGTTCCCAGGCTAGGGGTCTAATTGGAACTGTAGCTTTCAACCTACATCACAGCCACAGCAATGTGGGATCTGAGCCATGTCTGCAACCTACACCACAGCTCACGGCAACGCCGGATCCTTAACCCACTGAGCGAGGCCAGGGATCGAACCAGGATCCTCATGGATACTAGTTGGATTTGTTCCCCCTGAGCCACAATGGGCACTCTCAGGGAAAGCATTCTGATACTTAAAAAAAATTAGTTTCAGTGTTTTGGAACATTCGCACACACAGAACCCTAGAAAAATACCGACTATACATTGGTTTTACCGGTGTGTTATTTCTGACTCTTGCTGGTTTTTTTCCCCCCGCGGTGCATGTCCTCGAAATTCACACATGTGGTACTGACCGTCCCTTTGGGACTCTAAACGAGCAAGTGCTTAAGTGGGTAGCAACATCTTGACCCGCGCTGCGGGCAGAGGCCAGGGAGGAGCCGCGTAATTGCGGTGGTCTGGGAGACACAGGCTGTCTCTTGTGGAAGGGCCGTGGCCATCACTTAGAAATGGCATCTCTCCAGAGGTACAATGGTGTCACAGCTCCAAGTGGTACAAGCTTCCGGAGCCATCTGGGAGAGGAAAGGGTCACCCTAACCTTCTCACCTGTGCCATGGGTGCTGTGTTTCCCTTGGGAGGGTTCCCCTTTGGGGGCTCTCGGTAGTGGTCGCCTACATTCTCTGCGGTGTGGGCCTCCGAGGATTTTACCCCAATAAAGGGCCGTCCTTGAAGGCCTTTTCCTCGCTATTCCAGTCCCAAGGAGGTACACAAAGACACTCTGCTGATTTCAGATTTATATTTTTTAGCTGAACAATAATATGTTCGTCAAATAGTCACTACCATTGCCTCCGAGGAGTTAAGGCTTTGAAATCTAACAAAAAGGTAGCAATAAAAGCAAATACATATAGGAGATCCCGTCGTGGCTCAGCGGTTAATGAATCTGACTAGCATCCATGAGGACGTAGGTTCCATTCCCTGGCCTTGCTCAGTGGGTTAAGGATCTGGTGTTGCCGTGAGCTGTGGTGTAGGTTGCAGATGCGGCTCAGATCCTGCGTTGCCGTGGCTGTGGCGAAGGCCGGCAGCTACAGATCTGATTCAACCCCTAGCCTAGTGATCTCTGTATGCCGCGGGTATGGCCCTAACAAGCGAAAAAAAAAAAAGCAAATACATGTACATGTAGATCTATGTATACGTGTGTGTGTGTGTGTGTGTGTGTATCATTAGATTTTATACATTTTCTTTTCTTTTTTTTTTGCCTTTTTGTCTTTTTAGGGCCACACCCATGGCATATGGAGGTTCCAGGGCTAAGGGTCCAAGCAGAGCTGTAGCTGCCTGCCTGCACCAGAGGCACAGCAGTGCTGGATCCGAGCCGTGTCTGCAACCTACACCACAGCTCATGGCAACGCCGGATCCTTAACCCACTGAGCAAGGCCAGGGATCGAACCCACAACCTCATGGTTCCTAGTCCGATTCATTTTCGCTGCACCACGATGGGAACTCCCAATTTTATACATTTTAATATATAAAATCAAACTCAAGGGGACAGGGGCTTTTATCCCATAATTCAAATCTTAGCTTCTAACAAGTTCAAAGAAATTTTTAAACTTATTTTTTTAGCTGTGCCCATGGCATGTGGAAGTTCCTGGGCCAGGGATTGAACCTGTGGCACATCAGCAACGCCAGCCACTGCAGTGACAATGAAAATGCATCTTCTTATGACTTACAAACTTAACATCAGAATCTTTTACATTTTGGTAGGAAGTAAGTCAGAACTCCAAGAACACTTTCCTGGAGGCCGCCTTGCTCACAGATTGCAGGTCAGAAACTTATCAGATCCACAGGAGGAGGACAGGCATTTCTCCAAATCCCCTCAAAGCTCCCCAGTTGCTGAGAGTAATTCTAAACCTGCGTGTAGGGAAGCACCCAACATCCGTCCAAAGAAACATGTAGATACTCTTTCAGGGTATTTCATGCCAAGAATGTGTTTTTTTTCTGTATGTGGTTTCTTTTAAATGTGCAATGCTTTACTGCCCAGGTTTGGGAAAGGAAAAAAATAAAGATGGATACATGTAATTAAAATAAAACCAGAGCCATAGGAGACTGTTTATAGAACAGTAAAATGTTCAAAAAAAAAAAAAAATCAGAATATCTCCGCCTTCCACCCCCGAAGGAGAAGCCATTATTTTTCTTCTATATAATTTATGTGGTACAGACCTGTGGGTACCCTGGTGATGGGCCTTCAGAAGCAAAAGCAGCTGCACCGTCAGTGCCCAGGCATAAAGCCTGTCTGCCGCCAAGTTCACCTGCCAAAGAGCTCAGATTTGTTCCCCGTATTTGGTAAAGGGAAGCCTTCCTAACTGACAGATTGAACTGAGATCGTGACAACGTACTGCTCAGGGTATGAAGCACAGCCCCCTGGTTAGAAGTGTAGGTTATAGGAGTTCCCTTCGTGGCTCAGTGCTTAACGAATCCGACTAAGAACCATGAGGTTGCGGGTTCGATCCCTGGCCTTGCTCAGTGGGTTAAGGATCTGGCGTTGCCGTGAGCTGTGGTGTAGGTTGCAGACGCGGCTCGGATCCCGTGTTGCTGTGGCTGTGGTGTAGGCCGGCGGCTACAGCTCCTGTAAGACCCCTAGCCTGGGAACCTCCATATGCCGTGGGTGCAGCTCCACATAAAAGGCAAAAAGACAAAAACAAAAAAAAAGAAGTGTAGGTTATATATAAATTTTTTGTCTTTTTAGGCCCACACTCGCGGGATGTGGAGGTTCCCAGGCTAGGGGTAGAATTGGAGCTACAGTTGCCACCCTACGCCACAGCCACAGCCACAGCCACGCGGGATCCAGCTGTGTCTGCAACCTACACCACAGCTCACGGCAACGCCGGATCCTTAACCCACTGAGCAAGGCCAGGGATTGAACTTGCATCCTCAGGGATGCTAGTCAGATTAGTTTCTGCTGGGCCACAACAGGAACTCTTAGTATAGGCTATATTTAACAAACCAGACACTGCTTGGACTCTGATCCCACCTGCCTGGGCTGTGATCAGTTTCATCCTGAGCTGCCAATAAGAAATGAGAAAGATTAACCAGGTGCAACAAGAAGTCAACTATTTTATCGCTGCAGCGACAGAGGGTCAATGCATTTCCCCCAAATGCCTTTTCTTTTCCGACTGGGCCCATGACATGTGGAAAATGGAAATGCCCAGGCCAGGGATCGAACTTGTACCGCAGCAGCGACCAGAGCTGTGGTAGTGGCAACTCCGCGTCCTTTACCTGCTGAGTCACAAGGGAATTCCCCCCCAAAGCTTTGAAAAATCCAAGAGGCCAAGCCGAGCAAAGGCTGTTCCTTTGGACGACATTCATTTCCGTCATCAGCCGGTTTGGTGGGGGTTGTTTTTGCAGGGGCTGCAGAAGGCCACCCAAGCCAGTTTGGTATTTTCCAGCCATTTCTTCAAACTTTGGATAAGCGCCCCTTCTTCCTCCCGCTGCTCTGCGCCCCACATTTTCCAGAACGCCATCCCTATTCCCTCCCTCAAGAGTAAATCATTACTTCCTCCCAAGTAGGACGGGCTTTCCAACCCCGGGGACCCTTGGCCACTCGCGTGGAGCGTTTTTTTTAGTGCGTATCACAGCGCCCCTCCGGCTCACCTGCTCTCTGCCTCTGCACGGCGGAGCCCAGAGCCGGGGTTATCACGTGGTAGCTTAAGCAAACTCATGCGGAACTCTGATCCCAGGGGATGCTTGGAGACACTCAAAAGTTCGCTCTTGACCCCCATATGGTCCCCCCAACAAGAATGTTTTCCCTTAAACTTGGAGGGATGAGTCAGGGATAGCCAAAGAGAGAGCTGGAAAAAGTGATCCTCCCAGGAGATCTGGCAGCCAAAGTTCTGCCTTCAAAGCAAGTTTCCTCATGGAAAATGTCCTTTCTCAAGAGTACCCGAGTCTACTAATTATGCAAGGAAACTTTGGATTGGCCATCGCTACCCAGATGTGTTAGCAGCTGTCAGCCCGCCAGCGTGTGACTTTTGGAAATACCATCTGCACAGTCTGTTTTTCTCATAGACCTTATTGACACACACTGCAGCAACTCTGTGGCCTTCCCAACTGCAACATGTTAAATATCAGTTAAACTTACGTTGTCCTGACCACATTCCTACGAGTCTGGCCCTATGCTGCCAAAGGGGAATGCAAACTTGGCCCACTGTCTCCTGCCTTCTTACAGATGCTGTCACCCCCTTGGATTCTTCTATCCCAACCAAGTGTGGACTGTGACACAGAGCAGGAGAGCTGACTTAGCATCCAGCAAAAGTAAGAACGTCCCCACCCGTGTATGCATGGTTTTAAGTGCAGTGCAGAAGAACACCTTTTTTTTTTTTTTAGGGCCGCACCCGGCATATGGAGGTTCCCAGACTAGGGGTCTAATAGCTGTGGCCGCCGGCCCACGCCACAGCCACAGCAACGCGGGATCCTTAACCTAGTGAGCAAGGCCAGGGATCGAACCTGCATCCTCATGAATACTAGTCGGATTCGTTAACCGCTGCGCCATGACGGGAACTCCAGAGAGCACTTTTAAGGTACCACTTAGAGTCTTTGAGTCTTGGAAGATTTGTTACTAAGCGTGTCTGTGGCATCCCCATTCTCCAAACTTGGATGCTCCAGGCATAATGTGAACTGTGACTTTCTACTGACAAAGCAGTTGATTAACTCGTCTTTGGGTGGTGCCTTTTACAGCATTAGGGCAGGTACTGTTTTAGAAAGTGTGATTCCTTAGAGCATGATCCGGTGCTTGATTTTTACTCAGGGGGAAAACACAGCTCTCTTTCGTTTTCTTAAGGAGACACTTAATTAAAAAAATACCCAAATATTTAATTTGTTTTATTCTCAAAAAAGAAATTTTTCAAAAGTACGGGGGCTAGATCTCCCTGTTTTCTATTAAAAAAAAGAATAAAGTAATGCCATGGATGGACCTAGAGATGATCATATTAAGTGAAGTTAAGTCAAAGACAAATATCCTATGAAATCACTTACATGTGGAATCTAATAACAACGATACAAAAATTTATTTACAAAACAGAAACAAACTCAGACTTTGAAATCAAGCTTGTGGTTATGAAAGAGGAAGTGTGTGTGGAGGGGTATAAATTAGGAGTTTGGGATTAACATACACACAGTACTACATATAAAATAGATAACCAACAGGGACCTACTGTATAGCACAGTGAACGCCCCTCAGTGTTCTGTAATAACCTATATGGGAAAAGAATCTGAAAAATAATGGATATATATATGTGTGTATAACTAGTTCACTTTGCCGAACACATGAAACTAACACAATATTGTAAGTCAACTCTATTCCAGCAAAATTAAAAAAAAATATGCAGGGGCTAGAAAGGAAAAAGATGATACAGATATGGGTTAACTTGTCTTCTGAGCATCTCAGACTTGATATGGTCCAAACCGGACCTTCCCCCCCTAACAGACATGTTGGTGCTTCAATGGTCCTTCTCTGTGATGTCTCTAGAGCAGGTCTGAAATGTCTCTGTGGTTACCAAATCCCACCCTTTCCACATCTAAAAGCTCTCGGAGTCATCTCTCCCACCACGGCTTTAATTCAGTTCCCTCCCATCTCCTCATTGCCTTTCTTCTCACTTCTCCAGCCCATACTCCCCGCTCCGCCCTGCAGCTGGGACCACCTCGGTGACATGCCAGCCTGAATGCTGCAAATCTCTCAGCGGCTTTTTATAAAGCCCGGAGGAAACAACCTTTGCTACCAGAACGACCCAGAAAACCCTGTGTGAGCTAACTGTCTCCTCCATTTTGCCTCTGGCCCTTGCCTGCCCTTACGCCCTGCTTCAGAAATATTAACCAATTGTCATTGCTCAAAGCTTTCATTTTGCTTCTTGCTTCCATGCCTGGCAATGTTATGGAAATTTCTCTCTCTCTTTTTTTTCCCACTTTTTAGGGCCACACATGCAATGTATGTAAGTTCCCATGCTAGGGGTCAAATCAGAGTTGCAGCTGCCGGCCTACACCACAGCCACAGCAATACCAGATCTGAGCGGCGTCTGCAACCTACCACCACAGCTCACAGCAACACAGGATCCCCAACCCACTGAGTGAGGCCAGGGAGCGAACCTGCATCCTCATGGATACTAGTCGGACTTGATACTGATGAGCCACAATGGGAACTCCATATTACTCTGTTTTTGTGTTGAGTTCACTCACCCTACTTATCCTTCGAAATCCTACTCAGGCATCACTGCCTCTTTAAACCTCTTTCTGTAGGTTGAATCTTCTTGTTTTATTATGTGTCTCATTCTGTACTACACATGAATGACAGTTCACTTATGTACGTCTTTCTTTAGATTTTAAAATCCTCTGGCATGTTTGACTATGGTGAAGAATTTTTATGACATTGCCATTGCAGAAAAATACCTGAGAAATTAATTCTAAATCACATTATTGGACTTGGAAGTCAAACATATAGCCTCAAGCTGAGGGGTACATCTCAATTTGTACCAAGTAAAATACCAGATACGAGTGAGTTTACAGAAATATTTGTAACTAGATGCCTACCAGCTCATAATTTCATTGGTAATACAAAGGTATCGCTTCATGTGTAATAACAGGCTACTAATTAATGACAGCCTTTTTATTTTTCATTAAACTCAAATTCAAAATCTTTGTACACAGACTTGTGGCTTATCAGCACATCCCCCTTTACTGTACTTATTGTTTTAACACATTACTTTTAGTTCTAGTCTTTCAAGCTGTTACAGTGGCTGTTTCTTAGGGTCTTTTAAAAAAAAACTGTTTACAGCCACACCCACAGCATATGGAAGTTCCTGTGCCAGGCGCTGAATCCGAGCCATAGCTGCGGCATCATAGCCGTGGCAAGCCAGAGCCTTTAACCCACTGCACCAGGCTGGGGATCGAACCTGCACTGCCACAGAGGCCCAAGCTGCTGCAGTCAGGTTCTTAACGCACTGAGCCACAGTGGGAACTCCTTACTTTTGATCTTTGAAAGTTCAACTTTCCTGTGCCTTTATTCTGTTAAAATATTTCCTCACCCCTGGCCTGTGGACAGAGTCACAATTTTGCATTTGGATGGAATGGTTAAAACATCATCTGATTCTCTTTTTATTTTTAAAGTAAAAGAGCAAACTGGGAAACAGAGAAGTGTTTTGTGTGACCTCGTGTAGTTGGTTGGTGCCTGAGCTGAAAGCATCTGGCCTTGAGACTTCCTTCCAGTCCTGTGCCCCCTTCCACTGCCCAGGTGGTCTCCTTCATCTGGCTTCATCACTCTTCTCTTCCACCCTCCAGAGCCCTTTCAGAAAAACCAGTTCTCTTCACCAGATAGGAACTGTTCCCTGTTTCCTCTATGTTTTTGGGTATTGGGGGGGGGAGGAATGCTCGTTCTTACTGAATTTCCTATTTTAATTTTCACCTTTCAAAGTCAAAATGCTTTTATTTTAAATTTCTTCTGATTTGAATAAAGTTTTTGCTTTCCCTCATTTGACTTGTTTTTTTTCTCTATTCTTACCGAGTATACCTTATGTTTGTTTAAACCACCTCTTTTGTTAATATTTGTGTGGTTAAAATATGTGATCCTTTTCATTTTTTTTTTCCTGTTTCATTTACCTTACTAGAAAGCAATTCCAAATTTTGGTTAGCACATACCATTTCCTTATAAAGTACTATGGGTTACTTTGTGTTTTTATTTATTTTCATTTTTATTTTTTTTGGCATGCAGAAGTTCCCAGACCAAGGATCCACAGGTTGAACCTGAGCTGTAGCAGTGACACACCAAATCCTTAACCACTACGGCATCAGGGAACTCCTTATGGGTTACCCTGGATATTAGTATTCTTTCATTAGAAGAATTCCTTTCATAGAATTCTTGAATATCAAGGTCAAAGACTCATGATCCAAGCTAATTTCCAGGGCTCCATTCGCTTGAAAACACCCCCCCCCCCCGTGTTAAGCCTTTGCTTGAAGACATCCCAAGATAAGGAACTCAGCATTTCTATGACATTCGCAACTGCCTCTGGACACACTACCTTTTAAAATCTTCTTTTCAATCCAGTTGAATCAGTCTCTCTCAGTAATATGATTCTGATTTTAGAGCCATAAAAAACAACTCGTTTTACTTTCAGCCATCTGACCGTGTACTCGAAACCAGCTTTCATTTCCCCCTACGTCTGTTCTTCCTCAGGCTAAACATTCCCATTTCCTCCAAACCGTGGTCCAATAATTGGGTTTGAAGTTCCCGCATCATCCTGATGAAAAGGCCCCGAACTGACGGCAGTTCCTCAGGTGTACTCTGGCCAGAGGGGCCAAGCTCGCCCCTTATTGCTCATCTGGGCTGTCGCGCTTCTCATGGGAGGCACATTGCTGCCAGCACACACCCAGGTGGTTTGTTAGGGGGTGAACTGAGTCCTCCTAAGAGACAGGTTGAGGTCCTAAGCCCGGTGGTCTTGTTTGGAAACAGGATTTTGCAGAGGTAATGAAATCAAATGAAGTCGTCAGGGCGGGCCCGAGGCCAACACGACCGGTGTTCCTACGAAAAGGGAAAATTAGGACAGAGGGACAGGCGGTGGGAAGACACAGGGAAAAGACGACCGCAGCGAGGCAGCCACAAGCCAAGGAAGATCAAAGTTTTCTGGCAAACACCGGAAGCCAGCAGAGGCAAGGAAGGGCTCTCGCTGAGAGCCAGGAGAAGGAGCGGGCCCCTGCCAACACCTCGATTTCAGATTTCTGGCTCCCAGGACCGTGGGACGACGAAGTCCTGCTGTTTGAAGTCCCTCAGTCCTTGCTATGCTGCTGTGGGAGGCCTAAGAAGAGGACACAGTCCTTTCACCAAAGCTCCCTGCTTTTTATTCCCCTTTCTACAATCTTTCTTTCCCTTGTCTCAGATAATATTCTGGTCTTTCCAATCCATGCAAAAAGCCCCGTGCTGAAGGTCCTTTTTTGTCGGATTTGGCTCATTACTTCAGACAACTGAGGTAGCTGACGTTCCGTTCCCATCACGTGGGCGGGTGCTCTCTCTGCTCCAGTTCAGAACTTCCTAGACTTGCTGGGGCTCCTTATTCAAACCACTGGTCAGAAGCGTTGAAGGAGATACAAAAGACACTTTTGAAATTCCCTTTAGGATGACCCTTTTTTTTTTTAACCATGGTTGTTTGATGTGTTTTGAACCCAACTAACTTCCTTGATCCAATTTATAATTCTCTGTTTTGAATGCAAGACAAAATGCTGTTTTAGGCACTGTTTACCATCTTGGCACAATTATGATATGCCATTTTATATCATTTTGTTTGACCAATTTTATAGATCTACCATTAGTTTAATACGGGAAGATTTATTCCTCATTATCCCTACTTCATCTTCATTTTGAACTGGATTTTCTAAGTCAACTCAAACCAAGTTAATAATTCGGTCAAGCTTCTTGCTTGAAACACATGTCAAATTTTTTGGTTTATATTTTGTGGAATCTGTCTCTTCTCTTTGGAAATGTGAACCACCGTAATTCCTCTTTTGTTTTCTCTGGCTCTTCAAAGATTTAATTCACAGAAATCATTTGCATCCTCCAAACTTCCCCTCATCCCCCCATATTCGTATGTATTTTGTCCAGATCACGAGACTTAAGTTATTTCACAATTACACTTTATAATCTCTAAACTTATCTTGGCTTTGTTTACCTCTTATCGTTATTTCTTCTGATCTTTTCAAGCTGAAAATTATTCTTCTTGACTGAGAAGGTCAAAGACGTAAGCTTAAACTCAAGTCCTCTGCATATATATTTATCTGATAACAGTTACATCTTAGAGTTCTTACACTGTGAAATAATAAAAACATTTTGATACATACTTCATTCTACAGGTGGGCAGCTATCATTCTCACACATAAGTTTCCCTACATTTTTACTTGACACTAGGATCCGTCACTGAATAGTCTCTCTAAGCATTCTTTTCTCAAGGTTGACCGCAAATTTCTCTTGCCAAGAAATAAAGATTTGTTTCTACTTGATAAAGTTTCAGAATGCCCTGGAACAGCCTAGTACACTTTAACTAGATACTTTTAGAAGAGGGAAGAATGTAGGTCAATACCAAAATCTAAGTTGTAGGCATTGTTGTGTGCACAGTTTGTGGGACCGCATACCGCACTAGAGAAAGGAAATTCATGTATAATATGGCAAAGCACCCAGGCAGGGCTTAACTGTTTAAGAAGCATCACATACAATTTGAGTTGACGTAGGAAATCAAGTTCAAAATATGTGCTTTGTGAATGGTAAGGCATCTGTAAGAGGCACTGGACCCAGAATAGATTGTCTTTGTCATATTTTGGAAATTATTGGCCAAGTCTGCCTGTCACTTAAAGCAGGACGTGACAGCCAGATGATTAAAACCTGACACTAGGAGTTCCCATTGTGGCTCAGTGGTAATGAACTCAGCTAGTATCCTTGAGGTTGCGGGTTCGATCCCCGGCCTCGCTCAGTGGGTTAAGGATCTGGCATTGCTGTGAGCTGTGGTGTAGGTCACAGACAAGGCGTGGATCCCACGTTGCTGTGGCTGTGGTGTAGGCTGGCTGCTGTAGCTCCGATTCGACCCCTAGCCTGGAAACCTCCATATGCCAAGGGTGCAGCCCTAAAAAGACAAAAAATAAAAAACAACTAAGGCTCTCCATACTGGAGCTGTGGCCTGGCAAGCTAAGACTAGTGCAGAGGGTGGGTGGGAAGATGCAGACCTCAGATACTCTTCAGGCAAATGGTTGGTGTCGGTGCCAGGGAACCAGAGCAAGTCACGCTTCAATTCAACAACTGTTCGCTAGGTATGCTCTGTGCCAGACACTGTGCAGGTAAGCCTGGTAGGCAGGGCGCAACGTGGACACCTGGCTGGTGTTTAGGCTCAGATCTCTACTCCCCCAGGATCCTCTCTTGGAAACATCAAGGCAGGACCGCAAGCTTTCAGGGGAGCTAGGATCCCAGAAAGGCATCAGAGTGAATACTGAAGTTCCACGGAGAGAGCTGAGGAAGGGGAGCTCGGAGGCGGGGTGCTGTTAGCTGGGCTGTGTTAGGTGAGCAGGGAAGCGACTTCAACAGCACAGGACGCACTTAGGGGATCAGCTTCTGTTACCGCAGCCCAAGTTCCACCGTGACCAGAGTGCTGGGCAGAGCGTCTGTGTCTGAATTCTGGCCAGATTAGATGAAGGTGTCCTGTGGTGGGAGAGCCAAGATGATGGGCGAGGCCAGGGTTGTCCCTCCATTCCTTCATCTAGGAAGTGGACTAGGACTGCGCCTCTTGGTGTTTTTCTAAGTCACCGCTGAGTGTTTGCATGATTTCTCTTGAATCTGTTAGTGTCAAAGTGTGGACCAGATGGTTCAAAGCTGCCCACTAGAGTTCTTTCCGGGGAGACTCTAGAACTAGGGGATAAATCGAAAGAAACAGGAATTTGGGCTCCAGAAAATTCTGGAAGATGTGAACCTTGGGAAATGGCAGGTGCCTAATAAAACTCTGAGGTACCCCCATGATGTTCTTGCTCCCACAGTTACTCCCAGACTCCTTTCCTATTAAATGGGACCCCT
This sequence comes from Catagonus wagneri, assembly GCA_004024745.2. Taxonomy (NCBI): domain Eukaryota; kingdom Metazoa; phylum Chordata; class Mammalia; order Artiodactyla; family Tayassuidae; genus Catagonus; species Catagonus wagneri. The sequence continues at coordinate 16,576,662 of PVHT020000080.1, forward strand.
TCTGGCCTGGACAGGGCTTTGAATACACATATTAACTTCTGATCATATTAAAGTTCCTATTTTGTGGTCACAAACTTGACTAAAGAACATTAAAAAACAAAATCACCCACTGAACTCTCCCTTTATGCAAATCGTCCATCACTTGAATAACTAATACAATTTTTCTTTAAAGAATTACCTGGGAACATATTTGACAGGCAGAAATATATATTTTTTTCCAGAACTTGGGATTGCTTTAGTAGCTGTCAGACATTTCTCAAAGATCTGGTGAGAGAGATTTATTTTTGAACATCTTGGTAATAAGAGTCAATTGCACCACTTTCCTCATCATTTTCACCAAAAGACCTCTGGATTAATCTGATGTTGCTCAAAGACACAGACTTCACATCCTCTTGAGAATGAAAACTTTATGGAGACTTTATTGACTGCCTTGTATGATTTTTCTCTAGCGAGTATGCAATCGACATGCTTTTAACATCTTCTAAAGTAAATGAGAGACTGGAAAACAGTCAACAGCACATTATTTTGTGCTTTAAATGTGTGGTGGGTGTTCATCCTTTGATAAAGTGGATGTCCTTTCAAATAACTTGAGGGACCACGTAAACAAAAGCTCTAAAAGTCCCACCGCTCTCCCTTAATTTCTCATTCACTTCTCCCTCCTTCCTTGTCTCTCTTCTATGCTTTGACAACTATTTACTGAGGGCCAACTCTAACTGAGCTGCATGCTGTACCCCCTGCCCTCATGGGGTTTATGCTTAAGTGGGAAAGAGAGTTACTAAACAACTAACTGTGAAAGCTGATTTATAAGAAATGCTGGCTCTTTTTGTTACCAACTGGATTTTTCTCACTGATGATCTGAAGTCCCTTGCTCTGTGACCTTTGCTGGTACCTGTCTAACAAATTCCATGGCTACTAGATGGAGGAAGTCACAAACCACATTGACTGAACCTCCTCCAATTCCCAAAGCCCTCTGCCATCACCAGGGACCCTCAGGGCTAATAACTCTGGATGATGTCTCCTATTTCCAAAGCAGCTTTTCCTAAAATTTTTCCACTCTCCTTGGGCATTTTTTTTTTGGGGGGGGGGCACATTTGAGGCATGTGAGAATTCCTGGGTCAGGGATCAAATCCGAGCCACAGCAGTGACCCAAGCCACTGCAGGGACAAAGTCAGATCCTTAACCCACTGTGCCACCAGAGAACTCCCTTTTCCCAGTCATCATCAAACCCCTAATCTACACAAGGTCCTGCCCTCTTCTTTTGTGAGCGGTTGAGGACAACAAAATTCTTCAGCTCAGAATTTCTGTACCCACTCAAGATTTACATTCCAAAAACCTACTGATTCTTATGTTAAAAATGACTCCTTTCTCCTTCTCTTAGAATAAGTCTCACTTTTCCTTTCTGACTACTTGCTCTCTCCCATGTTCTCTGATCTTCTTTGGACATTTGTCCCATAAACCATGTTTGCTTCCCCCCCCCCACCTTTTAGCATCCTTGACTTTTTCTCCACAACCTATACGGAGGCTCAAATCTCCTTTACACTTACAAACAAGAGGGGAAAGCAAACAACGACATCAAAAACCACTAACACAAAAGAAAATGCCCCTTGTGATATTTATTAGTTTATCTCACTGTTTGCTCTCAGAATACTTCAGCCTGCATTGTTTGCCTCTCATTCCTTACTGTTCACTTCTTCACCTCCTCCCTGACCTCATAATGAGCACTGTTTTCTTTCAAAGGTGACATTGAGTGACTACCCATTGACTCATGCGCTCATTTAAGAAACAGTACTTAAAGATCTAGATATAAGACCAGATACTATAAAACTCTTAGAGGAAAACACAGGCCAAACACTGACATAAATGATAGCAACATCTTCTCAGATCCATCTGTCAGAGTAAGGACAATAAAAAGAGATAAACAAATGGGACTTCATTAAACTTCAAAGTTTCTGCACAGCAAAGAAAACCCTAAACAAAACGAAAAGACAACCCACAGAATGGGAGAAAATATTTGCAAATGAATAGACTGACAAGGCATTCATCTCTAAAATTTACAAACATCTCCTACAGCTCAATACCAAAAAAACAAACAACCCCATCCAAAAATGGGCAGAGGATCTAGGCAGACAATTCTCCAAACAAGACAAGCAGATGGCAAATAAACACATGAAAAGATGTTCAACATCACTCCTCATTAGAGAAATGCAAATCAAAACCACTATGAGGTACCACCTTACACCAGCCAGAATGGCCATCATCAAAAAGTCTACAAACAATAAGTGCTGGAGAGGGTGTGGAGAAAAAGATCCCTATTACACTGCTGGTGGGAATGCAAATTGGTGCAACCACTGTGGAAAACAGTATGGAGATTCCTCAGAACACTAAAAATAGAATTACCATTTGACCCAGCAATCCCACTCCTGGGCATCTATCCAGAGGAAACCATGACTTGAAAAGACACATGTACTCCAGTGTTCATTGCAGCACTCTATGCAATAGCCAGGTCATGGAAACAACCTAAATGCCCATCGACAGAGGAGTGGATAGGGAAGATATGGTACATACACACAATGGAATACTACTCAGCCATTAAAAGGAATGAAGTAACAACATTTATAGCAACATGGATGGACCTAGAAATTATCACATGGAGTGAAACCAGTCAGACAATTAGACAGCAACACCCAATGCTACCGCTTACATTTGGAAAGTACAAAGACACAATGAACTTCTTTGCAGAACAGACAATGACTCACAGACTTTGGAAAACCTTTGGTTTTTCAAGTAAGACAATCTGGGGGGTGGGGAGATGCACTGAGAGTTTGGGGCTCAAATGCTATCAAATTGACTTGTGATGATTTTTATACACCTATAATTGAAATAAAATTCATTAAAAAAAAAAAAAAGAAACAGTATTTGTTTACTTTGACATGCCAGGCACTATGGGAAGTTTGGAGTAAGGCTCCCATCCATGCCTCGACAATATTTGCTCTGTGGGGTAACTATTAGAACAGATGTGTTGTCTAAAAGATACGGCAATTCCCAAACACCATAGCCTTTTCATTCATTTCTACTTGAATGGATGCTTATGAATACTTTGCTCTTCTTGAAACACTATGTAGGTTTGTTCTTACCCCTTGGATGTACTCCTCCTCTGCCTCTTTCGTAGACGTCTCTACCAGTTCTTGCCCCGTCCATGTCGACACAATCTCCACCTCTGTATGTGATCATTTTGCTACATCGCCAGCCATGGTTCTGTTAATCTTTGCAGGAGAAAGATGAAGACTGGGAAGAGCTGAGGCCTTGAATGACGCATTGTCACTGAGCACCAGGCTCAGAGGAGCAGATGAAGCACGAAACCATGGGGAGAGTTCCAGCCAGGTAGGTGCAGTATGGTATAAGGAGATAGCAGATGCCTGCCAAAATACAACACCAAGAGATGCCACACATATAGGACATGGGCTCTTGAGAATTAAGGGCCTTGTCAGCTCTCCTGCACTATCTCAGTTGCTTCCATGCTCTATTTCCACAGTAACTCCACATTTGCCTCGATGAAGCATCGCTCTGATCATGTCACTGTCTTCTTAAAACACCTTCGATGACTCCTAGCTTTCAAGACGCCTGGGGATTTGGTGTTGTAATCTCATGTCTCTATTTTCTCCTACTTGGGATCATGTGCTTTAACCAAACTGTGCTACTTGCCAGTTCACGAACACATGCAGTGGTGTTTTCCTTTGTCTTTGCTCTTCTAATGTTCTTCTCCCTATGACCTGCCTCCGTTCATCTCTAGCCCTAGTTCTTTCACCCTTTAAAATTAGCCAAATGCAGGTTTCTTCCAACATGTTCTTTTTATAAATTTATTTTTATTTTATTTTATTTTTCCATTATAGCTGATTTACAGTTTTCTGTCAATTTTTCAACTGTACAGTGTGGTGACCCAGTTACACACACATATACATATATATATAGATAGATAGATAGATAGATTGATTGATTGATTCATCACAAGTGATTAGACATAGTTCCCAGTGCTATACAGCAAGGTCTCCTTGCTTTTCCATCCCAGAGGCAACAGTCCACAACTACTAACTCCAGACCCCCCTACCATCCCACTCCCTCCCCCATCCTCTTGGCAACCACAAGTCTGTTCTCCAAGTCCTTGATTTTCTTTTCTGTAGAAAGGCTCATTTGTGCAGCATATTAGATTCCAGATATAAGTGATATCATATGGTATTTGCCTTTCTCTTTCTGACCTACTTCATTCAGTATGAGGGTCTCTAATTCCACCCATGTTGCTGCAAATGGCATTATTTTATTCTTTTTTATGGCCTCCAACACGTTCTTGACCTTATCATCCAATGGGGATTATATCCTTCTCCAAGTTCCTGATGATGATTTTTAATATTTCTTTTGACATTTACTATAGTAAAAAACACAATAAGATACTTGTGTGCTCCTCTTTATTTTTAGGCTGAGTACTCCTTGAAGAAAGAAGAAGCCATGTTATTAACATCTTTGTATACATTTTCGGTTCCCAATAGAGTGCTTTGTATATTGAAAGTGTCCAATAATATATACTGAGTGATCCCTTAAATTGCACTTGAAAGGAAAGTTGTCTTTATTGGTTTGTTCTTTGATTCATATAAATTCATACTCTTCTCTGAAAATAAATCATAATCTAGTAAATGACAAGCCTCTGGGGTAAACATTAAGGATGTTATTTCAGTCAAATATGAATTTCCCATTAAAAAGGAATAAAGCATACTTTTAGAAGGTTGAGTAAGATGGCATTTTTGAAAAAGCTTTCCCACTGCATTAAGTTTAGATTAATTCAGGGAAATTCTCTGACTCAGACTACACTTTCTTCGTGTAGTGTCAATTGGAGCATTTTCATTCCCTGTAAGCTTATCTCTCTCCAGTCCTGTGATTTCTAAAAGCCAATTTTAAAGGAGAAGGTTCATCCAGATCAAGGCTGTTGAGAGGAGCAGGGCAGCCAAGGGCAGTGTGCGCAGGTGGTGGCACCTCCACTGTTCTGGAGGAGGAGTAACTCAGTATTGGGGACCCGGCTCAGGACCAGTTGGACCTGATGAGGGAGGAGGAGGGGAAGATCCGCAGCCACCCAAAATACTATGCTTCTTGATTCAAGGATGTTCAGCTAACCACCAAGGCTGAGTTATGAGTTATATTTACCGGACTTTCCAAACCTAAGAGCTGGAGACACAGTGGAAAGCCAAGATAAGTAGTTCTTGGCTAATCATCTACTAAAAATGAGTGTCTATCATGTTCCCATCCTTAACTGGCCTCAAGCAGACACAAGCAATCACTGAACTGAAAAGAAGAGAATTCTGGAGTCATTGCAAGGGCTTGTACAGTCTTCCAGCCTGAGAGCAGATGAAAGTGCCCCCCGCTTCCTTTAACAGCCTTGACCTGACTAAACCCTCTCCTCTCAAATTAGTTTTTGGAGATCACAGGACTACCAAATGCCATTCACTTTCCAAAACTGGGGCCCATATGCCCTCCTCAACGAACACTTCCTGCTCTCTCTCTGGATGAGCATCAGCTCTGTCAATGGGGTCCTCTCCATAGCCTTGGGCTTCCTTCCTCCTTTTTCGCTGTTACAATGGCAACTTCAACCAGAGAAGTTCAACTCCTCTTTGGGAAACCTACAATGTATAAGAGCAACTGGATCCTCCCATTACAAGTTTACATTATGGGTACTTTCATGTTTTTCAGGCTCATTGTTGCCCTATCCAAAAATCCAAACCAGCTTCTTCAAAACTTCAGTTCTAGAGACTTACAACCTAGAGGACCTAATATTTCATAAATAAAACTATAAGCTCTTGCAAATTCACCAACATTATCTATTATTTAGTTAATATTTCTTGGCTTGCTAAGTTGTACCAAGTATCTCCTTCTCACTTAAACTCTACCTTCCATTTCTACCATTTAAAGTTGTTTCCTAAGAGTTTCAAGCAAGAAGGCGTATCTCCTATTCCAGAATATTAATTTTTAATTTGCCCTGGAGTTTTATTCTTTTACACACACACACACACACACCCTTTTTACAACTCCGGCACTAGTAAACTTCACTCACTCTCACTTTTCCATCATCTTGAAGACTACAGCTTCTAAGCCCCAAATCTGGATAATCTGTCCGATAAGTGATTTGTCATTTCCAGAGTCGGAGGTAAATTCTCAGTCTAAAACAGAGGAAGTTCTAGTCCTTTTAATGGTTATAATCATAGTCCATCAGGATATCAGAAGTTTAAGTTTGGAGCACCTGTTATACAAAATAATCACACTATGCCCTTCGCTTTTTGCTATAGTGTATAATTTGGTCCTTGACTATATTCAATTTTATGATCTTTTGCCTAAGAATTTGCTCTTTGGGAGTACAGAGGTCATGCTTCATAGTACTTTTCATTTCTTTAAAACTGCTTTTCTGGACAACTAGATGCATAATGCCAGTCACAGTGTAAATCATACACAGTCACAGTGTAATCAGATTAATCAGATTAACAGTATATTAAATATAACATGAAATCTTGTTGTTTGCAAGGTATCTGTAGGGACAATAAATGATTCTTTTACTCACATGTTATCCATTTACCTTTAAGCATTTTTGCTAGTTTTCTATTGCTTCTATAACAAATTGCTACAAACTCAGTGACTTAAAGCAATATCCATCTACTGTCTTAGAGTTCTGTGGTTCAGAACTCTAAAAGATCTTATTATTATATAATAATAATATATAACATACAGTAATGTAATATTATATAATATTATTATATAAGACCACAGAGCTAAAATTAAGGTTTTAACAGGGATGCATTCATTTCCAGAGGCTCTGGGGAGAATCTTCTTACTTGCCTTTTCTAGCTTCTAATGGTCTCCACCTTCCTTGGCTTGTGGGCCCTTCCTCCATCTCAAAGCCAGCAATGTTCCATCTCTCTGACTCTTATTCTCTTCTCACATCTCTCTCTTTCTGATCACAGTGGGAGCCTTCCCACTTTTAAGAACTCATGTGATTAGACTGGACTCACTTGGAAAGTTCAAGATACTCTTCCTACTTCAAGTTCCAGCCACTTGAATAAATCAATGGCAAGTTATTTCAGACGCAGATCATTCACATCTGCACAGTCCCTTTGGCTAGCTAAAGTACCATGTTCACTTGTCCCACCATTTTTCTGCCTGCTACAGCATCTTTACATCCAGGTAATTTCCTTAGAATCAGTAATGGTCCTGATATTTTTTTCACAACTGAGTTTATTTTTTTTAAAGAATTATTATTTTTTTCTGAGGTATAGTTAACTTATTACATAAATTTTAAGTGTACGACACAGTGATTCACAGAGTTAGAATCCAACAGCAGCAGCTTGGGTTGTTGCAAAGGTATGGGTTTGACCCCTGGCTTGGCGCATTGGGTTAAAGGATCTAGTGTGGCTGCAGCTGTGGTGTGGACTGCAGCCATAGCTCAGATTCAGTCCATGGCCCAGGAACTTCCATATGCCTCGAGTGCAGCCAGAAAATTTAAAACAGACCAAAAAAAAAAAAAAAAGGCCTCCATAGTGATAAACAATTTTTAGAGGTTATACTCCTCCAGACAATTTTTAGAGGTTATTATAAAATGTTGGGCTATATTTCCTGTGTTATACAGTATATCCTTGTAGCTTATTTATTTTATACATAACAGTTCATATTAATTCCCTACCCTTTCCCTGTTGGTAATCAACTGTTTGTTCTTTAAATCTGTGAGTTTGTTTTGTCTTGTTTTATTTTTTAGATTCCACATATAATTGATGTCATATAGGATTTGTTTCTCTTTGTCTGAATTATTTCATGTAGCATAATGCCCTCCAAGTCCATCCATGCTGTTACAAATGGCAAAATTTCATTCTTTTTTATGGCTGAGTAGTATTCCATTACAACTACTAAGTTTCTTAATGGTATTAGTTATCTTCCTTAGGACTCTGTGCAAATGTGAACATCAATAGTAATCTGTTTGAGAAGCATATTATCCCTTTAGGGTTGAGTCTTCAAACTGGAAATGATTTTAAAGATTTTATCCGTGAAGCACAAATTGGCAGTCCAAGTAAAAAATTTAGCTCTCAGGTTTTTTTATTTGAGCTTCATCATATTATAAACATTCATACATTCAAATACCTTCAAGTAGGCACATTCTCTAGTCCCCTTCAGAGTCCCCACTATCGTCTACTGTCTGTACCTAACCCACTTCATTCATTCATGCAGATGAATTGCTGCCTTATTCCTAAATATGTCAGTTCGTGACATCTAATCTAGTCTGTTTACTAAGCCATTAAGTTCTCACTTAGTACCTCGAGGTTTGTTGACACAAATTAGAGCATTTCCAGTCCTAGAGGCCTTACGTTACAGAACACATTGTCCCATTTATGAACAACCGCTTGAAGATGATTTTTCTATCTGTCCATCTTGATCCTACCTGTGTTATACTGAGTAAGTCTAACGTTCTGTTTTTCATGAAACTCTTGAACAATTACAGTGCTAAAAACTCGTAATTCTTTTTCATTATAAACATTCTTCATTCAGTTAACTTTTTAAATTGGAGGTGGTTTCCAAACATTTCAAGTTTTTCAATCTCCTTATAATGTGGTGACCAGAAAAGATGATACTACTCTAGATGTGGTCTGACCAGTATCAGGCATCACAGACCTATTTTTTTTTTGGGCATTATACTGGCATTCAGTGAAAACATCAAAGTCTTTTTGCTCAACATCTTTTGTTACATGAATGTCTGATAGTGTAGTTTCCATTCATTTGTCAGGTTGTAAATATTTACTGAGCACTAGCTGCATGCATGCACTATGGTCGGGGCTAGAGGGTACAAAGAAGGATACAATATGGTGGAAGAGTTCACAGTTTCAGGAAGGATAGAGAGACTTACGCATGCTTTTGGTCCAGAGGAGAAATGCAGCAGGAGAGGTATCTATAAAGTAGACTTCCACCCAATTAAAGAGAAGCCAGGGCTTACCAATGGACTAAGGACTTTGGGTGAAGGTGGTCAGTCATTAAATATCGAGCTTTGGAGCTGCTGAAAGGTCTGGGCTGAAGTTCATGAGTAGGAGGGCAGTAGACCTGTCATTCTGCACACTCTCATTGCTGCTTCTTTTGGTCTGGGGGCATGAACATTTCCCCCTTGGGTACAGCCAAGTCTGGCTCTCCAGTCACCACGTCCTGTTCCTGTCTTCCCTATCACTGGGGTTGGCACATCTCCTAGCCAGACCGATGTGAGGCACGCTCTCTGGAATTTCAGTCTTGACCAAGTTGCTGCGACACTGGGTAGCCAATTCATTCAATGGCTGGGTCCTGAAATGAGAGTGTTCCTCATTTCCTACAACCTTGGCTGCAGTCTATCTAGATCTCTCCCTTTTAAAGCCCAATTCTCTAGCTTCCCTTTCAATTCTGTGAATTACTTCTCATCCTTACCACAAATTCCTTTTCAGTTTAAGCTGTCAAACCCAGTTTCCATTGCTTGTGACCATGTAATTCGATTACATAACTAATTCTATAGGATTATAACAGTTTAATTTAGTGGTTAATGTTCTAGAACTAGAGAGGAAAGTCTTAAGAGCTTGAGCTCTGGAATCGGTTTCTTGGGTTTAAAGGCCAGATTTTTCACTAATTAGTGAATTTAAAGCAAAGCACTCTGTACCTGGGAACTTCAGTTTTCACTGCTATATAATGGCATTTCTTCTTTTTTGAATAAAGATTTTTTTTCTATTATAGTTGGTTTACAGTGTTCTGTCAATTTTCTACTATACAGTAAAGTAACTCAGTCTCACACACACACGCATGCACACACACACATATATTTATTTTTATATATACACATTCTTTTTCTCACAGTATCCATCATGCTCCATCGCAAGTGACTAGATATTGTTCCCAGTGCTATACAGCAGGATCTCATTGCTTATCCACTCCAAAGGCAATAGTTTGCATCTATTAACCCCAAACTCCCAGTCCATCCCACTCCCTCCCTCCCCCCCTCAACAACCACAAGTCTGTTCTCCAAGTCCATGAGTTTCTTTTCTGTGGAAAGATTCACCTGTGCCATAATCCCACCTACCAAATGCACGGTTTTAAACATAGAGGAGAGGATGAACATAAAACACTAAGCATAGTGTCTGGCACATGCAAAGTGGCTCAATAAATGTCAGAGTCAGGAGGGATTAAACATTGCAAAAGCTAGTGAAGATACGTGGAAGATCAGAGTAGGGAGGGGAGAGATGGGAAAGAGAGAGTCATAATCAGAGGGGGATGATTGTTATAATCTAACTGGTTATTGCAGTTAGAATAAGGGCAAATGCTACAGAGAAATCAAATAAGAAATTGGCTAAAAAGGACAATAACTAGCAACGGAAACAAATAAAACCGAAACAACATGATTCAAAAATGGGTAAAGGGCATAAATATATATATCTCCAAAGGAGATATATAAATGGCCAATAAGCAAATGAAAGGATATCCAATATCACTCATCATCCATAGAGAAATGCACACCCACCAGGATGGCTGCTGTCCAAAAAACAGGAATTAACAAATGCTGGCGAGGATGTGAAGAAGTTGGAACCTGTACGCATTGGTGGTGGGAGTTAAACAGTGATACCCCTGCGGAAAAGAATTTGGCAGTTTCTGTAAAGTTAAACACCCAATTACCATATGATCTAGCAATTCAATTTCTGGGTATACATCCCAAAATTGAAAGTAGAACAAACAGGAGTTCTCCTTGTGGCACAGTAGAAACAAATCTGACCAGTATCCATGAGGATGCAGGTTTGATCTCTGGTCTTGCTCAAGGAGTTAAGGATCCCGTGTTGCCATGAGCTGTGGTGTAGATCACAGATGCAGCTTGAATCCCAAATTGCTGTGTCTGTGCTGTAGGCTAGCAGCTACAACTCCGATTCGACCCCCAGCCTGAGAACTTCCATATGCTGCGGGTTCAGCCCTAAAAAGCCAAAAAAAAAAAAAAAAAAAAAAAAAAAAAAAAAAAAAAAAAAAAAAAAGGCAAAGAAAGGAACAAATAGACCCTGTACATCAATGTTCTTAGCAGCATTATTTGTAATAGCCAAAAGGTGGAAAAACAACTCAAATGTCTACCAACTGACAAATGGATAAACAAAATGTGGTTGGTCGATTATCTATCTATCTATCTATCTATCTATCTATCTATCTATCTATCTATCTATCTATCTGATATACATTGTGGAATATTAGCCAGTCTCTTATAGGAATGGCATTCTGATACTTACTACAGGTGAAATAAGCCAGACACAAAAGACCAAATATCATATTATTTTACTTACGTGAGCTATCTAGGAAAAGTCATAGAGACAGAAAGTGGAACAGCAGTAAGCAGGGGTTTAAGGCAGGAGAGAATGGCGAGTTACTGTATAATGAATAGAGAGTTTCTGCTTGCTTTTTCTTTTCTTTTTTTTTTTTTCTCTTAATGGATTTTATTTCA
>PVHT020000080.1:16589164-16632596 GCA_004024745.2 Catagonus wagneri
TATGGGGTTGCTTCTATCGCGTAATCGCCCCTCCTACCTCTTGATGTGGTCTCCGCTGTGTCTTCTGGAGCAGAGTATCTTTTTTGGAAGTTTACAGTCCATTTGGTTGAAGGTTGCTCGGCATTTGGCTGTATTTTTGCTGTTTTTCAGGAGAGAAGTTGAGCTCCAGTCCTTCTATTCCGCCATCTTAATCCAATCCGAGAGTTTCTGTTTGTGATGTTGCAAAAGTTCTGGAAATTAACAGTGATGCTCGTACAACATTGTAAATGTATTTAATGCCACAGAATTGTACATTTAGACATGATGAAAATGGGTTTTTTTTTTTTTTTTTTGCTTTTTAGGGCTGCACATGCAGCATATGGAAGTTCCCAGGCTAGGGGTCGAATCAGAACTACATCTGCTGGCCTACACCACAGCCACAGCAACATCAGATTCAAGCTGTGTCTTCAACCTACACCACAGTTCACGGCAACGTCGGATCCTTAACCCACTGAGCAAGGCCAGAATTGAGCCTGCCTCCTCGTTTTGTAAAAATGACCACTGTATTTGAAAATAATGCAACCAACAGGGCTTAATTTCCAAAATATACAAACATGTATACAATTCAACAACAACAGAAACAAACAACCCAATTAAAAAGTGGGCAGAAGAACTAAATAGAAATTTCTCCAAAGAAGAAATGTAAATGGCCAATAGGCTCGTGAAAAATACTCAGTGTCACTAATTATTAGAGAAATCCAAATCCAAATTACAGTGAGGTACCACTTCGCACTGATAAGAATGCCCATCATTAATACATCTACAAAAAACAAATGCTGAGCAGGGTGTGGAGAAAAGGGAACCCTCCCAGACTGTTGATGTGGATGGACATTGATGCAGCCACTATGGAAAGCAGTATGGAGTTTCCTCAGAAAACTAAATACAGAACTACCGTATGATCTAGCAATGCCACTCCTGGGCATCTATTTGGATAAAACCATAATTCAAAAAGATACACGTACCTGCATGTTCATAGTAGCACTATTCACAACAGCCAAGACATGGAAACAGCCCAAATGTCCATCAGCAGAGGAATGGATGAAGAAGATGTGGAACATACATGTAACGGAATACTACTCAGCCATTAAAAGTAATGAAATAAGAGCATTCGTAGCAACATGGATATAACTAGAGATTCTCATACTAAATGAAATCTGAAAGAGAAGGAAAAATACCATATGATATCACTCATATGTGGAATCTAAAATATGACACAAATGAACCTATCTATGAGACAGAAACAGACTCATGGACAAGAACAGAACTTTGGTTGCCAAAAGGGAGGGGCCTGGGGAGGGATGAATGGGGGGAGCTGGGGTTGGCAGATGTAAGCTTTTATACACGGCGGGGAAAAGAACAAGGTCCTGTATAGCAGATAGCTACACTCAATGTTAACGGAAAAGAGTATTTTTAAAAAGTGATATATAACCGAATTATTTGCTATACAGCAGAAATGAACACAACATTGTAAATCAACTACACTTCAATTAAAAAAAATTTAAATGAGCATTGTACGTTCAGATGTCACAAGGGAGACAGTTTCAGGATGTTAAAGCAAGAATCAGCAGTTCACAGTGAGCTGCGGGGAAATGGGAAGCAAGGCATTAGAGTCTCAAGAATAGCCTCCTCCAGTGAAGTCTGATCATGATAAGAAGAACGCACAGGGTGACAGCTACAGGTATAAAAATAATTGGGCATATCTGGGTGCTAAAGGGAGGCCAGTGGAAAGGGAGATGTTAGTTGTATACCAAAAAGATGGAGTTGATAGAACCAGGCAACAGGAAAACGAATGGAGACAGTAAGGTGGGCGGAAATGAATGTAACTTTGCAGGGTGGCTGGAAGGTCAAGGAAATTTACACCACAAGCATTTAGTTCTTCTGTGAAACAGATGAAGGCCCTTAATGGGAGGGAGGAGTGTGCAGTGCGGGAGAGACCCGGGTGTTTGGAATAACAGCAGAGGAAAAAAAGAGGGAGCTGATCAGCAAGTGAAGAGAGTGCTGTGCATTGTTGAGGGCAAGGGAAGTGGGAATCTTTTTTTTTTTTTTTTTAACGTGGTTGAATAATTTCCCCCATGTACTGTCAGCAGTCCGGTGGAAGGCTGGAGAAGGTGCACTGCGGTGCTCGCCCTGTTTTTAGGTCAGGGGCGGCAGGACATGCAGATGAGGAATTTGAACTCCAGTTTTGGTGGGAGAACCCTTTAAGTAACTGGGGCCCAGGCTGAGGAGAGAAAGAAATCAAGTAGGAAGGAAAAGACCGCTCAGAGGTGTCTCTCACTGACTGAGTCCGGAGGGTCCTGTTACTGATGGTGAAACGGTTGACGGCAAGATCGCCGGCCGGCCTCAGACACCAGGGCACCTGGGTCCTCGACGCAGCACTGCCGTTAACCGGCTGCACTGCACTGAAGGAGTCATTTCATGTCGCTGGGCCTCGGTTTCCTGAATTGTCAAATGGGACCGGGATCAGAAGGCATCTGAATCCCCTGCCAGCTTCAGTACTCTGGGACACAGGTCAGATGATTGGCCTGCTTAGGAATTTTCACAAGCCTCCAGGGTAGGAAACTCTTTTGTATAAACTATTTTTGTTTTTTTTAATAGAATTTTATTTTTCCATAACTTCATTTTCTTTATTCCTTTTTACAGCTGCAACTGCGGCATATGGAAACCTGCTGGCTGGGGTCAAATCAGAGCTGTAGCTGCTAGCCTACACCGCAGCCACAGCAACACTGGATTCAAGGCATATCTGTGACATACACCGCAGTTTGCTGCAACGCTCGATCCTTAACCCACTGAGCGAGTCCAGAGTTCGAATCTGCATCCTCATGGATACCAGGTAGGGTCTTAACCACTGAGCCACAATGGGAACTCCCCATTCAGTTTCTATTTTTTTTTTTTTTTTGGCAGGTGCTGCATTCGCAGCATGTGGAAATTCCTGGACCATGGATTGAGCCCACAGCACAGCAGCGACCCAAGCTGCTCGAGTGACAATGCCAGATCCTTAATCCACTGCACCACAAGGGAACTCCCTAAACTTCTTTCTGAACACATAGAAGTTCCTTTTCCAAAGAACCTGGGCCCTTAAACAGTATCAGGGGACTATGAAATCCAGCCATGTCAGCCAATGGCAGGAGAACATCAGAATTCAGGTGTCCAGGTGTCTCCTCTGGTTCTCACCAGCGTGGCACTGTGAGTCACCTTCGGACACCCTAGCTGTCTCACGGGGGTACAGCCCCGCAACCTACTCTGCTTTTCCCCTTGTTATCTCACTACTCACAAGTGGTCTGTCAATAGGCTGTTACAGAATAAATCGGACGATATTTATCAAGGCTCCATGTGGCATCCTTCTTCGTGCTCAGACATTAAGAACCCAGGATGGCTATGTCCCAGGTGTTCTACCTGTGAAAGCCATATCCTGGCCAGGGGGAGAAAACCCAGGCACACAACCTGTTCATGAATAACGCGTAAGCCAGTATGTAATTAAGGGCTGACCTATGAAGTTAAGACAAGTACGCTGGGGTTTCAGCAATGACAGGTCATTCCAGATCTGTGGGGCAAATGGGACTTGAACTAGGCTTTGAACATTGGGTCAAGTTTAGGAGAGGGGGAGGCTCTCTTGGCCATAAACGGGCAGAATCAGACCTGCCAGTGAGAAGGAACTTGCTTCGATCTGCCATTTCCTGCTTCTCTCCTGTGAATCTAGAGTTCTCTGCTAGCTCCCTTTCTCCATTCTGTGCGTCCAATTCCTGCTCATTTGTCCTGAGCGCCTCATACTTTATACAGACAACTGGCCAGCTTGTGCTGACGGTCACTGACCTGAAGCTCCTTCAGAGGTCTGGGGTGAGGCTGGGGGTCAGCCGCTCGGACTGCCAGGCCACCTGTACCATCGGCTCTGCCAGATCTCAGGGGTTTGCCCTTTTATGTTAAAAACAGCTCCTGCGATCTTTACAGCACACCCGCTAAGTGCTGATGAGCGTGAATTCAAAACAGCATTTCCGTTGCCCAGCCCTCTCCCATGCGGTGCTTAATGCACAGCGTTAGGGCAGAGCACCATGCGGGAACGTGCAGGACCACAGAGAAATGGGGAGGCAGTGCCACTGACGGCAACGTGAGTCTGGGTTTGAGGTGGATGATACTTCATGTCAGCCACCAAATTCCTCACCAGAAAGTGACTGCAGATGAATCCAGGGCTGTGGAAGACTGAGTTTAGCACTAACTGAGCATCTCAGAATAGATTAGCTTAGCTCCACGCTCTGCCCTTGGGAGATGTGAAGTTCAGAACCACCGTGAACTGAGATGACTGTCCCTTGACTGTCTGGGTCCTCTTTTTTTTTTTTCTCATTGGTGTTTAATGTCCCTAAAATGTCAAATGTTTTAGGTGGAGAGTGAGTCTGTCTGCACAGCACTCTTTGGGGTACTGTGGCAGAAAGAAAAGCATTTGAGAGTGTTCCCACCTTTATGATACTGACGGACATTTACAACTTTCACGCCTGTGAAAGTGACTTAAAGCTTATGAAGAAGTCTATAAACCAGAGCAAACCTCTTTATGATAAAAACAGTGAAGATATGCTGAGTGCTTAGCATGTGTCAGGCGCTGTTTCAAGTTTACAAGAGCTAAAGAGGTGTAGGGTTAAAACGGGGACATGCACCTGTGAAGCTAAGCCTTCACGACACTTACCTCTGATATTCTCGTCACCTGTTCACCTGCCCTTCAGACCGATTCATCCTTCAGATCCAAGAGTAAATCTCACTCTGAGACTTCCTTAGATTCTAGAACTACACTGTCCAGTATAGGGGCCACCAGTTGAATATTTAAATTTAAACCAATTAAGATTAAATAAGATTAAACCAAGTAAGATTAAATCCAGCACGGTCACTGCAGTGGCATGGGTTCGATCCTTGGCCTGGGAACTTCTGCATGCCGCTGGTGCAGCTAAAAATAAACTAAGTAAGGTAAAACATGTAAAGCCTCAGTTGCACTAGCCATATTTCAGCTACTCGCCGGCCACGTGGTGGCTGGTGGCCATCATCCTGAGCTCCACATACATAGAATATTTCATAGATATGGAATGTCCTATTGGGCAGCACTGGCTAGACCGTGGATGTTGGAAACACAGTGCTTCTTTCATGGGAATCAACGTACCTGAGTTACATGAACAGCCCCTGTTTTCCTTACAGGATCATACATCCCATGGAATAGGAGCTCCTTATCGTCCTAACCACGTTACACTCATTACCCAGCACAGCATCTAGTATGTCTGGGGTCTGATGCACAATAATATTCTTGGCCCTTCCCCAGTGCATGGGAAGATATTAGTAACTGCCTGGATGAGTCAGAGAATTTCTCCCAGAAGAGATAATATTTGGATTAAAGTTTGAAGGATGAATGTGAGCTTGCCAGATTGAAAAGGGGACAGGAATCTGGGAAAACAGACCAGCATATTCAAAGAGAGAGAATCACTATAGCCTGTGTTTAAGGAAAAGATCAAATAAGAAGTTCATGGTGGGGTAGGCCAGAGGCTACAGCTCCTGTTAGACCCCTAGCCTGGGAACCTCCATATGCCACAAGTGCGGCCCTAGAAAAGGCAAAAAGACAAAAAAAAAAAGAAGAAGTTCACGGTGGGTGGCTGGAGCAGAGCTTGCTTGTGTTGCAGGCGTGGTCTCGGACTGGGTGTCTGGGCGTGGGTTTAGGTAGAAGAGGTAGAGCTGGAGACAGATGGTGAGGGATGTCTTCGTTACGTAATGATTTCAGATCTTTTGCTTGAAGAAACAGGTGCCAGAAAAGATCATGGGGGAGAGAACTCATATGATCAGATGTATGTATCCATTCGTTTATTTTAGCGGCATGATTATGGGGGCTATAGTGAGATGGACTAATCTGGAAAGAAACAGGGCAGAGTAACTAGTTATCGCTTGGTTGCTACAGCTGGAGCTGTGATCAGGAAACAGGTCCGTGGTAGGACAGACAGGAATTGGGAGTTCCCACTGTGGCTCAGCGGGTGGAGAACCCAACTAGTATCCATGAGGAAGCGTGTTCAATCCCTGGCCTCACTCAATGGGTTAAGGATCCAGCGTGTAGATGCGGCTCAGATTTGGTGATGCTGTGGCTGTGGTGTAGGCTGGCAGCTGCAGTTCTGATTTGACCCCTAGCCTGGGAACTTCCATATGCCGCGGGTGCATTCCACCCCCCCCCAAAAAAAAGAACAGATAGGATTTGCTGGCTTGTTGATGAGCTGTATGGTGACACAATAAAAGATAAAAGGAATATGGGAGGAGGTAGAATTTGGGAAAAGAGAATAATCACCTTGATGTACCTGAAAGAAACACATGAATAGGAGACTGTCAATATTTTTCCGGGACCCAGGGGAGAGATGAGGGCTGGAGATACAGAATGTAGAGCAGAGTGGTCAGCTTTTAGATTTGGTGGAAATCATGGGAGTCACTTGAGAGAACTTGTAGCACAAGAAAAGATGGGGATGAAATTCAGTCACTGGAGAATACTAACATTTAGAGTTTCTCAAGGAGAAAAAGCCAATAAAGCCAGTTGAGAAGGAGCAATCAGAGAGGTAAAGAAAGAGGAAGTTTTAAGAAGCAGAAGGTGGGCCATAGAAGCCTTACAAGACTACAAGTTGGTCATTAGCATCTAGGGGGATGCTAATAACAAATCCTGCGTTTTTTTCACATTCTTTAGCACCGATGCTAAAACCACGAAGCCTAGTCGCACATGAACATTTCTAGCACTAGTGGGACTTCTGTCCTGTTTATCTTGATCAGATACTTTCCTTTTCCCTCTCATCAAAAGGAGAGTCCTGTGGTAACATGGATAGAACTAGAGACTCTCATACTAAGTGAAGTAAGTCAGAGAGAGAGACAAATACCATATGATATCACTCATATGTGGAATCTAAAATATGGCACAAAGGAACCTATCTACAAAACAGAAACAGACTCACAGACATGGAGACAGACTTGTGGTTGGCAAGGGGGAGGGGAGAGGGAGTGGGATGGACTGGGAGTTTGGTGTTAGTAGCTGCAAACTATTGCATTTGGGAATGAATGAGCAATGAGATCCTGCTGTATAGCACAGGGAACGATATCTAATCACTACTGATAGAACATGATGGAGGATAATGTGAGAAGAAGAATGTATATAGAGTTCCCATCGTGGCTCAGTGGTTAATAAATCGGACTAGGAACCATGAGGTTGCAGGTTCGATCCCTGGCCTTGCTCAGTGGGTTAAGGATCCAGCGTTGCCATGAGCTGTGGTGTAGGTTGCAGATACGGCTCCGATCTGGTGTTGCTGTGGCCGTGGCAAAGGCCAGCAACTATAGCTTGGATTAGACCCCTAGCCTGGAAACCTCCATATGCCGTGGGTGTGGCCCTAGAAAAGACAAAAAGAAAAAAAAGGAATGTATATATATGTGTGTATATATATATATATGTATTATGCATATATATATATATAAAATATACATATGTATATGGGGTAATTTTGCTATACAGCAGAAATTGACAGAACATTGTAAATCAATTTCACTTTAATAAAAATTTTAATAAAAAAGGAAGCTGGGGAAAAAAAAAAGGAGAATCCTTACAACTCATTTTCAGGGAGCTGTGCTAGACTGACAGCAACTTGACATTGTATTTCTGCCAGAGGCATTTCATAAGAATCAGTGCTTTGCAGGGATGGGTGTCAGAACTGGAACTTGCTCTATGACACCTTAAAAAACACAAGAAACAAAGCTTGGATATTAAAGGAAGGCTGATCACGGTGCTAATGTTGGACTGCGAGTTTCCTGAGAGTACAATGTTTTATCATCTCTGGGCAAAGCCTACATATAGAGAAGACCTTTTTTTTTTTTTTTTGGTCTTTTTGCCTTATCTAGGGCCACACCCGCGGCATATGGAGGTTCCCAGGCTAGGGGTCTAACAGGAGCTGTAGCCGCCGGCCTTCGCCACAGCCACAGCAACACAGGATTCGAGCCGCGTCTGCGACCTACACCACAACTCACGGCAACGCCGGATCCTTAACCCACTGAGCGAGGCCAGGGATCGAACCCGCAACCTCATGGTTCTTAGTCGGATTCATTAACCACTGAGCCACGACGGGAACTCCGAGAAGACCATTAATATTTGTCTGTTGCACTGGTCAACAGAACTATTCAAAGAATTAATTGGACTGTCCTTCAAGTTAATGAGTTGCCTGTCGCTAAAAGTATTTGAACAGAAGTTATATACCCTCTAGATGGTGCAGTGGCAGACTCCATGCACTGGGGAAGGCTGAGGTGGTGGACCTGGATGCCTTCCTGGTCCGCTGTGCTGTGGTCATATACAGTGAGAACTGTGATGAATGGAGACTTGAACTTCGAACATGTTCTGTCTGAACATGCAAAGGTGGAGGAAGGAACAAACAATAAGAAAATGAGTTTTCTGGAAATCTGGCATTCGCATCCACCCCCCTCCGCCACCCAACTATCTGACACATAAAAACACCATAAAATAATCGAATTTAAGAAAATAATTCACAGAGCATCCTCAGTCTGTTGACTGCCCCGCTCCCCGGCAGTCTCTCTCTGCTAAGCAAACCCCACCGAGCACCGTCCCAAACCACAGCAGGCTTTTGGCTGGGAACACATCCTAAACTTCCAGACTTCAGCTGGTAGAGTCGGTTCAGAATCTGGGAACTGTGCTGAGTGCTCCTTCTGAAGACTAAACACCAAAAAAAAAGTCTGATGGCTTGGCTGTCAAGTTGTAGCAGGGTTGAAATTTGCTGTAAGGGATCTGGAAGCGAGATAACATGGGTAGGGAGAGAATTTTGAAGATGCGCGGGACCGACCTACCTGTCAGGCGCTACCAGCTGTGGAATTCTACCTTTTTTTGTTGTTGTTGTCTTTTTCCCTTATCTAGGGCCGTGCCCGCGGCATATGGAGGTTCCCAGGCTAGGGGTCTAACAGGAGCTGTAGCCGCCGGCCTTCGCCACAGCCACAGCAACGCGGGATCTGAGCCGCGACTGCAACCTACACCACAGCTCATGGCAACGCCGGATCCTTAAGCCACTGAGCAAGGCCAGGGATCGAACCCGCAACCTCATGGTTCCTAGTCAGATTCATTAACCACTGAGCCACGACGGGAACTCCTGTGGAATTCTACCTTTAGTGAGGTTTCCAAGTTGTTAAAGAAAAGGTAGGCAAGAGTTCAAATGGAGTGTTACCCTTGATTCTGACATTTGGAATATCTGCTTAAAAAAAAAAACCAAAACGATTCTACAAGGATACCAGTCAAAATAGACAAGAGAGAATGGTTGAAAGCATGACTTCTGAGGGTTATCAACCTAGGACTGACCGAGGCTCAGGTTTGTGATTTGGGGCAAGTGGCTTACCCCCTCTCCAGACTTCAGTGTTTTCATCTGTAAAGTGGGAACGCTAAGACAGACATCAGAGTTGCTATGACAGTGAGTCAGTTATTAATTCTATACAAAGGGATTAATTTATAACTTGATTCTTGCAAAGAGGAGATTTTCAGACCGCTCGATATAAGAGTTTTCATGAAGATTGGGTGGATCAACCAAGAGACAGAACAGGTAAAGGTTTTTTGTCACTGTCACAGGGGAGACTGGAAACCCCCAATCCGATCTAAGCTTTTCAACAGAGAATGTGCTTCCCCCCAGTTTTGTCCCCTCTCCCGTTGCCAGTTGAGAGGACTGGGGGCGCCCTTAGCAAGCAGGCCCTCAACTCCTCTGGGGCTGATGAGGCAGAGGTGGGGAGCAGAGAGCCATCCGCTGAGCCGCCGTGACCCAGAGCCCTGCTCCCCTCCCCCCGCCACCACCCCAGGCTGTGACTAACTCTTGCCCGGTTTTGTGTTATTTCGCCGTGGAGACCAGCGTTCTCAGGAGGGCAGCCGGCTCTGCTGGGGTGGTTTATGGCTGCAGTAATATCCGACAGGTGTCTGTAGCTGTCTCCATCCCGCTGCCTCCTTGCTTCCTTCTGTTCCTGATAGGGGTAGAGTCACCCCCGGCCCCATTTCCACTGCGGACAGGGGACCTGCGTCATACCTTGGTCCCTGGATGCTGGCTGTGATGCTACTCGCCGCTTCCTGGGTGTGTGACTCTGTGGTCCAGTGTCCACCCCCAGTGTGTCCACCCGTGTGTGTGTCCACCCCTGTGTGCGTGTCCATCCCCTGTGTGTGTGTCCACCCCCTATGTATGTGTCCATACCCTACGTGTGCTCACCCCGTGTGCAGTGTCACTACCCAGGCTTCGGAGTCGGATGCAGCCAAGGCTTCTCCCTTAGCGCCTGGTACCTACCTAACTTCTCTTCCCCGCAGCTTCGGCTACATGACCCCCGGATAAGAGAACCTCCTGTTGGAGGAAACCAGGGGAGATGCTGGTTGTTGAAACGAGCATCTCATGTCTGTTAGCATCTAAGATTATTATTATTAGTTAAAAAAAAAATGTTCTCTGGAGCTTTGAATCTGCTTTTGGAACAACCCACTCTGGACTGGTTCCAAACAGGAGTGTGAACTCTGAAAGCTACTGGCTTAGGCCTGGGCTCGCTCCAGATTTGTGTATGTGCCTCTTCTAATAAGCAAAATACCTGCCAAACTTGATTGGATGACTATGTACCTGTTCTCTTTTGCTTCTATTTCTTTCTTTCTTTCTTTCTTTTTTTTTTTTTTTGCTTTTTAGGGCCACACACGAGGCATATGGAGGTTCCCAGGCTAGGGGTCGAATCAGAGCTATAGCTGCTAGCCTATCCCAGCCATGTCTGCGACCTATACCACAGATCACGTAAATGTTGGATCCCCAACCCACTGAGAGAGGCCAGGGACTGAACCCCTACTCTCATGGATACTAGTTGGATTCCTTTCCGCTGTGCCACCATGGGAATGCCCTCTTTTGCTCCTTTTATTATTGCTCCCAAGTCTTGGGTCTAGTGGGTGGTGCTGTTTAATCGATCTTTGCACAGTTCTGCTAAATTCACTGATGCATCTGCTGTCTGTTGTTGGGTAGGCTATGAACAGGCTACTTTAGGAGGGTCTCGCTCACGTGGCTGGTGACAGTTTGGGCCTGGGGGACGTGGAAGGCTGGGCTGTGGGTTTTTCCTTATCCAGCAGGCCAGCCTGCTTTCTTGCTCTGCTGGTAGCTGATTCTGAGAGACAGGGTAAAACATTCAAGGCCTGTTGAGGCCTAGCTTAGAACTAGCATGCCAGAGTTCCTGTCTAGGATCCATAAGGATGCAGGTTCGATCCCTGGCCTTGTTCAGTGGGTAAAGGATCTGGTGTTACCGTGAGCTGTGGTGTCGGTTGCAGACGCGGCTCAGATCTGATGTTGCTGTGGCTGGGGTGTAGGCCGGCAGCTGCAGCTCTGATTCAGCCCCTAGCCTGGGAACCTCCATATGCTGTGGGAGCAGCCCGAAAAAGACAAAAACAAACAAAACAAAACACTAGCATGCCATCACTTTAGGGCATTTTATTGGCCAAAGCAAGTCACCGAGCCAGCCCAGATTCAGGAGGATTAAAACAGCCCTCACCTTGTAAAGGGTGGCTTTCAAAGACACACTGCAGAGGGTGTGGGTCCAGGGAGCTGTGAACGTCTGGGGGCGTCAAACTACCACAGCCTCATCCCAAATTAGTCCTCAGTCCTAGGCTCCCAAATCCTCAACTCAGTGACTGGTACACAAAGCTGAGCTATTAAGCCACTGGTTTCCATCCAAGGGGATGACACGATTGGCTTTTGCTTGTATTTCAGCAACCACTTTCCTGGCACCCACACACAGAAGGTAGACGTGGCGCTCTGAGCAGGTCTGAGTGCCCTTTCCTCCTTTTCTGCCTCCCCTCTTCTCCCTCTCTCCCATCCTCTCCTGAACGTTCTCTGAACCACTGATCTCTTCTAGTCTGAAGAGTGTAAAGCACATGGAGACACTGGCACGCAAGAAGATGGGGGTGAAATCCCAAGTTCCAAAGTTCTTGGCTAGATTTTTGCTCTTGGAATCACCCCACTGCTGAAGTCGGGGTGATGCGGTCATCACGGGATATTCAGTTCTGAGAAATCAGTCTCCCCTTTTTCCTCCACTACTTCCAATCTTTAGTTTTCACCAAGGTGTGGCTGCTGCCGAGTTTTCCCCGCACCGAGGCCTTTTTCAGTCTTTCTGAGCCAGGTAGGCCCGCGGTGGCCACGACCGCAGGCCCACTTCCTAGAGGTCATGTTTGCACGCGGTCGGCGCATGTTACTTAGGTGTCTGCGTACCCCACGCAGAGTCGGGGCGGGGGGGGGGACACAAATCAGAAAGTCGGAAGGAAACGCTGTGGCTGCCCAGTCACCGGGGCCGATGTCACGGACCAGCTAAACAAAGGCAAAAACACACACAGGCTACCCCGCAGTGGCCGGTTCCACTGAGTCCTGGGGAATTTGGGTCACACAGTGACATGTAAAGTCAGAAGCACGATTCCCACACCCCCAGACTTGGTCATTTGGTTGTAAAGACAGGTCCTTATGGAATACCAGACAGTGACATAGGAAAAGAGGTCATTAAAGAACGGTCCGCAGAGAACAAAGAATTATAAGGATGGCCAGGGGTGGCCACGGAAGGCTGACGAGCCCCGGGAAGTTGAAAAGACAGGTTATTTTCTGAGATGACTCAGACGGCTGGGTCTCCAACAGGGGGCCAAGGAGTCAGCGAGCCGGTATGTGCGAGCTCTGTGGTCCACAGTTTGCTGATTCACAGACTGGGCTTCCCGGGCTTCTGGGTTGGACGCGACCTGGACCTGAGACGTCACCCGGGGTGGGGTGGGGTGGGGTGGGGAAGGCTTTCTTGCCATCGAACATTTGAAAATGTTGAAAGCCTCTCCCACAGACCTTCCTGCAGCCCTTGGTGAGGTTGGTGACACTCCCAGCCGGACGGTGTGGAAGACTAGCCATCTGTCTGCCTCTCTTTGACACGCCCAGGAGGAGAGGAAGCTTAGGTCTCCTTGCGGGGGAGCCAGTTCACGTCCCCACGTCAGGGCAGACCCCTCACCGCGGCTTCAAAACTCTCATTTCACCTCGGAATCAAAGGCTGGCCTAACCATGGAACACAGTCCTTCCCTGCCTTTTTTTCCCCCCTGTCAAAGTGAAAAATGGCTGGGTGGGAGCCCTAATTATGTGGAACAGGCTGGCACTATTTTCATGTCCAAGAAAATTGGTGTAACCACTGTCCTTGAGGCTGCTGAGGTGTCCATGGTGACCAGAGGTGGGGTGGCTGGCTCCGCAGCAGCGACAAAGCCAGGGTTTGTACAGAGTTTTCTAATTTGAAGGGATATTTGCAGGTATTATTTCACTTGAATCTTGGTCAGTCTCGCACTCCAGACCCGGTAACTAGTACCATCTGCTTGCATTTCTCAGACAAATAAACTGAGGCTTAGAGAGCTGAGACTTACCGTTGGCTGGAAATCCAAATCTAGAATCCAGATTTCTCCCCCTACCCGACTCTCCAGTCGCTGTTATTTTGACTACAGCGAAACCATTTTTTCTCATGAGCTCGTCCTTACGATGTTTAATTCGTTTGGTACACTTACTTTCTGTAACAAGGCCCCTGGATAAATCAGTGTCATTGACCTCTGTCCTTTTCATACGGAAACTGAGAAGATTCGGAGGATTTGTTCCCCCGAGGTAACTGTGACCTTGGCCTCGTGAGAACACGAGGCCCTTTTTTGTGTGTGCCCCATGGTCCACTCAGGAACTGTAAAACACACGGCAGAGATCTATGGGAGAGAAACAATCCTGACATTTAAGCAGCTTCCTTCCTTTCTACTCTAAACACACGGGTCCCTGGCCTGTAAAGGCTGACAGCCACCCCGTGAGGTAAGGAGGTCAGGAACCCTATTATCTGTCTGTTTTCAAAAGCGAGCACACAGGGAGGAAACAGCGTGCCCAAGGACGGGGTGACTCAGTCCGCAGAGCAGCCGGGATGAAAACAGCCCTCGGTTTTTTACTTTCAGTACACACCAAGCCCAGCGTCCGCATGGGCTGCGGGACCACGGCCTTTCACAAACAAGCGCCTATTAGTCAGACATGGAAATAATTATGGCCCTGGCACATTCTGAACAGAAAGTGAACTCTCAAAGATATTGGGCACAAGAGAAGCCTACAATTCCCCAAGACTTATTTTTTTTTTCTTAAACTTTTATTTTTAAGTCACAGATGGTTAGTCTGAAAAAATGGGGGGAAAAAAAACCCTTCCTTGTCTTTTCTCTCAGGCTTGGCCTCATATAATATCCCTACCACACCCCTGTGGGAAGAAGGATTACACTCCCCACTATTCCCTGGGGTAGATTTTGTTCTTTTAAAACAAGCAAACACTTGAAAACTTTGTTTCTTCTAATATTAGCTTTGGTCTTGAACCAGAATTGATTTGGCATTGAGGAACTAGAAAGGATGAATAGTGGGGTTGCTTGGTGGCTCCGTGGGTTAAGGATCCAGCATTGTCATTGCAGCGGCTCTGCTTGCTGCTGTGGCGTGGGTTTGATCCCTGGCCCCGGAACTTCCCATGCCATGGGTGCGGCCAGAACAAACAACAACAACAGAATGATTCTCAATGAGCAGGAGAGGAGCTTCTCTCTCTCTTCCGGAAGGCCATTTTTAAGGACTTAATTTCATTAAGAATTCACTTACAATATTGCATTAGTTTCAGGTGTGCAACAAAGTGAATCAGTCATACATATAAATATATCCATTCTTTTCCATATACGTTATTACAAACTATTGAGTACATTTTCCTGTGCTATACAGCAGGTTCTCATTAATCACCTATTTTATATAGTAGCATTTATGTGTTATTCCTATCCTCTATACCCAAGGCAACTACATACTCAATGCAAGCTACCAATGACCTTCTTCACAGAACTAGAACAAAATATTTTAAAATTTGTATGGACACAGAAGACCCTGAATAGCCAAAGCAATATTGAAAACGAAAAGTGAAACTAGAGGAATCAGGCTCCCCGAGTGCAGTCTATACTATAAAGCTACAGTAATAAAAACAGTATGGTACTGGCACAAAAATAGAAATATAGATCAGTGGACCAGGATAGAAAGCCCTGAGATAAATCCACACCCCCTATGGTCAACTAATCTATGACAAAGGAGGCAGGAACATACAGTGGAGGAAAGACAGTCTCTTCAGTAAGTGGTACTGGGAAAATTGGATAGCTACATGGAAAAGAAAAAAAAATTAGCACATTCTCTAACACTTTACAATAATAAACTCAAAATGGATTAAAGACCTAAATATAAGGCCAGATACTATAAAACTCCTAGAGGAAAACATAGGGAGAATACTCTTTGACATAAATTGCAGCAATATCTTGTTTGATTCACCTCCTAGAATGAAAATTGAAAAAAGAAGCAAATGGGGTGTAATTAAACTTAAAAGGTTTGCACAGCAAGGAAAACCATTAAAAAAAAAAAAAAAAGACAACCCACAGGATGGGAGAAAAATCTTTGCAAATGAAGCAACTGACAAGGGATTAATCTCCAAAATATACAAACGTCACCTGCAGCTCAATATCAAAAAAACAAATAACCCAATAAAAAAATGGGCAGAAGATCTAAATATCCATTTCTCTAAAGAAGACATACAGATGGCCAAAATACACATGAAAAGATGCTCAACATTGCTAACTACTAGAGAAATGAAAATCAAAATTACCATAAGGTACCACTTTACACCAACCAGAATGGCCATCACCAAAAAGCCTACAAATAACAAATGCTGGAGAGGATGTGGAGAAAAGGGAACCCTCCTACACTGTCGGTGGGAACATAAATTGGTGCACCCACTACGGAGGACAGTATGGAGATTCCTTAAAAATCTAAATATAAGAGATTCTCTTTTGACAGAGTCTTTTAGAATCACCGTCCAGTGAGATGGACCCTAAGTGGGGTTAATTCTGATGAAGAGAAATAATAACATGAGAGAACCACTCATAACCCCACTTGGCTGGAGTCACCAGTGATGCTGCCTACACTCGTTTTCCCCACCATGTGTGTCATGAGTCTGGTTGTGTAATGCGTTACTTTTTTTGTAAACTCAAGGAAGAGCTGTCTTTTTTCATTTCACACAGATTATGCACAGTGCCTAATCGTGGCCCTGACTCCAACCTTCTTAGTGCCTCTATTTTTTTTTTTAAGTGGCTTCATCCATGGCACATGGAAGCTCCTGGGTCTGAAACTGCATCCAAGCTGCGGCTGCGACCTATGCCACAGCTGTGGCAACGCCAGATCCTTAATCCACTGTGCTGGGCCAGGGATTGAATCTGGGCCTCTGCAGCGACTGGAGCTGCTGATGGCTTCGTAACCCACTGCGCCATGGCAGGAACTCCACTGTCTCTATTTCTCTGCTCCCAAATCGCGTCTGTTTTTTCATATGCTGTTGCTAGGAAAGTTGGATTAAATGGCAGGTGTGTTACTTGCTGATGTGACTCTTTCATGTTTCATCTTCTTGCAGTAACATGTGTATTTTCTTTTTCTTACAGATGCTGCGTCATCATAGATTGTATTTGTAGGATGATCACGTAGGAATTGACCTAGTGTGGGTATGGAGCCCTCCTTCTATAGTGATCCTGGTAACATAATTGTTTAGGGAACATACGGATGGGCCAATGGAGAGGTTAATTGCGCTGTCTTAGTCTTCTAGGATGGCCATAACAAACCACCGCAGACGGGGAGGCTTAAATAACAATCTATTTCTCTCAGCTCCAGAAGTTCGGAAATCCAAGGTCAAGGTGCCAGCCAGGTAGGTTTCATCCTAAGCCCTCTTCTCCTGTCTTGCAGGTGGTCACCACCGCACTGTGGATCCACACAACCTCTTCTCGTGGGCACATAGGGCGGGAGAAGAGACAAGCAAACCCTCTGATGTCTCGTCTCGTGAGGACACTAATCTAATCTGATCAGGGCCCTACCCTTATGACCTCATGTAACCTTACCTACTTCCTTAGAAGCCCTGTCTCCAAATACAGCCACTCTGTGGCTTACAACTTTAACGTGGACTTTAGGACACACAAACATTCAGTCCTTAACAAGCCCTGAATGCAGAAGTCTCATAACAAATCCCCAAAGCATGAGCAGATTTCATTCCTAAGGAACAGACAGGAGCTTCTCCTTACAATTTAATTGAGAGCTTCTACTTTAGAACTATGTGTTAGATACAACAAGTTCTGATAAATCAAAAATTAATGGGTAAAGGAATATTTTTATCATCCCGAATAGAACTGTTTCCTTAAATGATTGTAGAAGTCTGCTAAGTGGGAATGTCCCATAGTCGAGAGTCCTGGCTGAGGCGCCCAGCAAAAGGCAAGGGGTCCCAAACACTGAAGCAGTCTTGAGGGTGACGCTCGACCCTTACACGCAGGACTTGCCAAGAGATAGTGACAGTAGTTCTGTGACCTATCATTCACCTCCAGTTTAGTGCTCAGGAAAGGGCCGAGATGGAGGTGATGGATGAGGGGGGAATGTCTTGGAGGAAAGGTACAGGCTTGGTGGGAAAGTCTGTGCTGATTACCCACACTCAGATGCCATGCACAGAGATTGGTTTACAAAAACGGAGGCAACAAGCTCACCCGCTGGGAGACTCATGTCTAGGTGAGCCTCGTTCTGGGCTCAAGAGCAGGTGGGAAGATGCTCTTAGAAACTTTGGGAGGACCTCAGCTTGTGGCCCAGAACTCAGTGTCTGGGGCCCTGGCCTGTAGTAGCCTACTGTCCAGGTGTCCAGGGGCTGGACGGAGCGCCCCCTAGAGGCAGAGCAAGGACACAGGATGCCTTAGAGATGGTGTGCTACCCCAGACTAAACATTCCCAGGAGCTAGGTAGACCTCATGACAGCTGGCTGGGCTAGAGCGATCTTGACGCTTTCCTAGAGCACCGCCAGGGGAGTGAGGCAATCCCAGCTGAAAGAGCGGGAGTGAGGGTGAGTCAAGTCAGCCAGGCCAAGAGTGCAGGCTGACCTGAAGGAGACTTCAACAGAAGTCTCTAGAAGGTAAGGGCTCTCTGAAAGGGCCACTGAGAGATCTCAGGAGAGGAAGAGCTAGCATCTGAACATCTGGAAACAATAGGACCAGCATGGAGGAGAGTTCCTGTCGTGGGCAGCAGAAATGAATCTGACTAGGATCCATGAGGACATAGGTTCAATCCCTGTCCTCGCTTAGTAGGATAAGGATCCAGTGTTGCTGTGAGCTGTGGTGTAAGTTACAGATGTGGCTTAGATCTGGCATTGCTGTGTCCGTGGTGCAGGCCAGTGGCTACAGCTCTGATTCGACTCCTGGCCTGGGAACCTCCATATGCCACAGGTGCGGCCCTAAAAAAAAAAAAGAAAAGGGACCAGCCACTAGGCTCTCCTTCTTCTTCCTTTCTCCAACCAGCAGTTGCCAGAGGCAGCTAGCAAGTGAGAGGACATCAGTTTGAGTGGTTTTCCTACTCCTGTGTTCTTTTGGAGTAGTGTTCTTAGTATCTGAAGACGGGACTGCAAGTGACTGAAAAAGCAATGGCTCTCCCTGGGACGTCACCTGCGGGGGTGGGGGCAGAGAAGAGGCCCACAGAGATGGTCTGGAGAGCCGTGTGGAGGATAAGCCACTTTCTGGCAGAGCCCTGCCAAGTCCAACTGCTCCATAAACGGGTGATCCTTGAATCTGCGTCATAGGATACCTTCCTGGAAAGGTCGTGTGAGTAAAACTATACAAGAAGCTTAACAATTTTTATAATCCTCTTAGAAAAGTTTATAACGAAGTTGTCCTCATCTGAATAATTTTATTTGAAAACAAAGTTTTGGACCAAAGTTTCTCTTTGGAAATTTATTCAAAGGAAAAAAAAGAGAAAGCCCTCTTCTTCTTCTTAAGAATTGGTTCCACTTGAGAATGTCCAAAGCTGTCTCTTTGTGTCATTAATTATGTAGCCCAAGAACCTAAAACCTAAGTCCAAATGGAAAAAAATGTAATCTCTCTTCCTCTCTGTGTGCCTATATATACACAGAGATGTGTGTGTGTGTATCACACATACATATACATACACACAGTTATATAAATATGTACACATAATATATACATATATGTGTGTGTGTGTGTATATATATATATATATACACACATATATAAAGTGTAAAAAATGTGTGTCTCTGTGTGTGTTGACGTGACAACTTTAGGCTACAGTCCCTAGCTACTTAGCCAAACGCTAACCTAGGTGTTGCCATGAAGGGAGTTTGAAGATGTGATTAACGTCTATAATCAGTTGACTTTAACTTCTGGACAATCTGCCTGAAACACCTTAAGAGGAGCGCTGAGGGTTCCCTGAGAAAAAGATTCTGCCTGTGGACAGCAGCTCCCACTCCAGCCTGAGTGCTACCCTTTCTGTGATCTGCCTTGCTGACAGCCAGACCTATATATTTTGAACTTGCTCAGCTAGCCCCTACCATCGGAAAAGCCAATTCTCTCTTTAAAAAAGTTTTATTCAAGTATAGCTGATTTACAATGTTGTGATAATTTCTGATGTACAGCAAAGTGATCCACGCATCCATTTTCTCTCAGATTCTTTTCCCACATAGATGATCACAGAATACTGGGTAGAGTTCTCTGTGCTGTACAGCAGGTCCCCATTGGCCAGTCATTCCATATACCCCAGTGTGCATATGCCAGTCCCAAGCTCTCAGTCCACAAAAGCCAATACTTTATAATAAATTTCTTATACACACACGCACACACGCTGTTTCTCTGACTGAACCCTAATACCTGTATCTATCAAAATCAGAGGATTATAAAGTGACACAAGGGCCTAGTGCACAAAAGCGAAATCTGCAGATGGCAACACATTTAGAGAGTTATCAGTTCAGAAATGTTAAGCAAATTTGGCAGATGGTATGGAAGACAGATTTCTCTCGGAACACTTCAAATATGTCCAGAAAAGATGCAAATAAAATCATCAGAACACCGGACATCAGGTTACAGATTATCTGTTGACAGCAAAAATGTAGAGAAATGTAATTTAATTGCTTTGTTCCAACAGTGGATAAGTAAAAGAGCAGAAATGCTATGAACAACAACGACGACAAAATCAGAGGATTATATGAGTCAGCTTAGTCCCCAAACCAGCCTTCCTTTAGTTAGGTCTTCCCAAGCAAGAGCACCATAAAGCCAAATCCAAAACAAAATCAGTAAGACAACAGAGAGCCTATATAGGGAACCTGTATCAGGGAGTAAAAACTGATGGTGACGGTGCTGGGAAACAGCTTCATCTGGGCAGCAGCCAAACCTAAGAGAGCTTCGGCAAGGATGGTTATAAGAACTTCAGGGTCTGTGGTCTGGCTTTCGGGACCATCAGGCACTAACAGATTTGGAAGTTAATATTATAAAGGACAGGCTCCAGAGCCAGACTCTCAGTTCCCGTTTTGGTTCCACTTGTTAGTAGCGGTATTACTAATGTTGCCCTGGGCAAGTCAGCGCTCCGTGCCTCTAGCATAAAATGCTGATCAAAAAAATCGTGCCTCACCCCGGGGTTGCGGTGGGGAACACGGAAGTTAACACTTGCAAAGCATGTAGGTCCAAGTGTGGCCCATAGGAAGCATGACGTGCTAGTTAGTTATTTTATTTTGTATTACTGGGTTTATTATCATAAATGTGCTTAGTCTGAGAAGCCACTTGAATCCCACTTTGGTATCCAAACTGAATACAGTGTTTTGGAGAACATGCAAATGGAAAAGAAAATAACTTGTTCTACCTGCATATTTCAAACGAGAGAGCGTGCACGGTTTTAAGTGTTAAGCGTCTGCTTGTGAGCCCATTCTGAAAATGTTTACCTTTATTACTTGGGTGTGTATCCTATCAACTTAAAGGGCCGTGTCGCCTTCTACCTTAAAAAAAAAAAAAGAAGTATAATGTCAGGTGAAGCCTGCATCTTTTCTGTTTGCTTTAATGTCTAAAATGCCTAGTAACCTTCAGGTGTTGTGGGTAATGTCCCAAACTTCCTTCTCTTGGTGATTCTCGTGGGACAAGCTAGTTTGTGTGGTTACTTAAAGGTCAGCATTTCTCCAATCTGGATAGTTTTGCTTACTTAAAAAGACAAAAATCAAGCATGATCTAACTTACAACTGTGATTTAGGATTCAGAAGAGGGGAAGACATTGCCATTTCTGTGGCTTCAGACCCCAGGCTTGTCAGTGGTTTTCACGCTGACTTTTGTTGCTCTGTCCCACGCGTGGGCATCCACTGTGGTGACTGTGCAGGGCTGTGATGAGCTAAACTACATCTTCACAAGAGATCTGAAGTCCCAACTCCCAGGACCTGGGATGTGACTTTATTTGGAAATAGAGTCTTTGCAGATGATCAAGCTAGGATGAGGCCGTTCGTGTCGACACTCCCCACCCTTTTTTTTTTTTGCTTGTTCTGGCCACACCTGTGGCATATGGAGATTCCCAGGCTAGGGGTAAATCGGAGCTGCTACTGAGACCTACATCACAGCCACAGCAATGCCAGATCTGGGCCGCAGCTGTGACCTACACTGCAGCTTGCAGCAATGCTGGATCCTT
This sequence comes from Catagonus wagneri, assembly GCA_004024745.2. Classification (NCBI taxonomy): domain Eukaryota; kingdom Metazoa; phylum Chordata; class Mammalia; order Artiodactyla; family Tayassuidae; genus Catagonus; species Catagonus wagneri. The sequence continues at coordinate 16,610,739 of PVHT020000080.1, forward strand.
AACCCACAGAGCGAGTCCAGGGATTGAACTTGTGTCCTCAGGGATACTGTGTCAGGTTCTTAACCCACTGAGCCACAATAGGAACTTCCATTTGTGTCTTTACAAAAGGGGGGGATTTGGACCCAGAGACATATGTACACTGAGATAACACCACGTGAAGGCCGGAGCTATGCCTCCACAAAGCCAGGGAACTGCCAGAAGCTAGGAGAGAGGCCTGGAATGGATTTTTCCTAGTGCCTTCGGAAAGGCCATGGCCCTGCCGACCCCTTGATCTTGGACTTCTGGCCTCCAGAACTCTGAGACAATAAATTTCTATTGAAGTCACACAGCTTGTGGTACTGTGTTATGGCTGCCCTAGAAAGCAGTATGGGGATATTTCTTAGGAATCCATTCATAGCCACCCTCCTGAGCCCTCTGGACTGAAAGTTCTATATTGGATGATTTTATTTTTTATTTTTGTCTTTTTTAGGGCCATACCCACGGCACATGAAGTTTCCGGGCTAGGGGTCAAATCGGAGCTATAGCTGCCGGCCTACCCCACAGCCGCAGCAATGTGGGATATGAGTTGCATCTGTGATCTACACCATAGCTCAGGTCAACAGTGGGTCATTAACCCATTTAGTGAGGCCAGGGATTGAACCCTCTTCCTTTTGGATACCAGTCAGTTTTGTTACCACTGAGCCATGACGGGAACTCCTCGGGTGACTTTAGAAATAAGTTATGAGGGAACACAACTTGTCTAAGCCACATCCCTGGGGAGTTTATTCCAGAAAGGGTAACTAAAGAATCACTCAGACTAATAAAGATACTGGGCCTTTTGGCCTGGGACAGCGGTATTCATTGTGTCTTGTCCGTATTTGATGTGTCTGGCCCATGGCAGTTACCTGAGACTTCTGAGCTGTAAAAGCTTATTGGGCTAAGCGCCCATCACTCATTCATTTCTACTTTCTTAAACCTTAGCACATGCATTGTGTCAATATTTAGACGAGTCAAGCTAGAGCTATGAGTAAAAGTCTGCTGGGAAACTGGTAATGAAAACATTTTTGTGGGTGATACAGCAATTTCACCCACTCAAAGCCAACAGAAAAAACCCTCTCCATGGAGACCAGATAACCCAGAGGCCATGCTGTTTCACACGTACTATTTCCCCTTTCGTCATCATTGTCACGCCAGCTAGCGTGTGGGTACTGCTACTCTGCTTTGCTTTTCCCTCTGGGAGCAAGTCTCCCCTCCTAAGAGAGGAGGAGGAAGTTTTTGTTTGCTGGAGTGTAAAGATACCCTTGGGAATAAATAAATATTAAGAAAACGTCCTGGTTTCTGGTACAATCTGTAAGTGCAACCCCATGGCGGAGTTGAGTGTCACAGAGCCCAAAGCGGCTTGATTCAGTTCCATTTATCAGAGTGAAGATCCCCTTGGCTGTTGAGATTCAACAGGGAATGAATTTTATGGCTGAACTGAAGCAGATCTGAAAAGCGAGAAGGCTCGACTAAATGCTCTTGTACCACGTCATTAAAATCACTGTTTGGTGTTAGTTTCTGAACCAACGAGATGTGAGTCATGACTGAAGAAATGGATAAATGAAGATTCAACAAAATGGGCTTGCAAAATAACATGCATCAATTCCCTTTAGTGGAAAAATTTAGCTGGTACACCAAAGACTTGTAAATAGGATGTAAAGTCCAACACTAGCGCATACCTGCCATCTCTCACGACTTTGTGAGGTCCTGAAGTAACACGAGGAAGGATAAAGAAGGCACCTACTCCCAAGAATCTGGATGACCGTTTAAAAAGTCAGGAGGCATACAGAGAAAATGTCCCTAACAAAAGGCTGAGAGATACACCATCTGAGCCAAATGGACGACACAGCATACAGTAATGCTACAGTATATTCAAAAGAAGCTTGGGTCAGAGGTCCCACTGTGGTGCAGTGGGTTAAGAATCTGACTGTGGTGGCTCAGTTTGCTGCAGAGGCCCGGGTCCGATCCCTGGCCCAGCACAGTGGGTTAAAGGATCAGTGTTGCCTCGGGTCACGGCTGAGGCTCGGGTTCAGCCCCTGGCCTGGGACTTTCCATATGCCATGGGTGAAGCCATCTGAAAAACAAACTAACAGGAGTTCCTGCTGTGGCTCAACTCCTGACTAGTATCCATGATGATACGAGTTTGATCCCTGGCCTCCTTCAGTGGGTTAAGGATCTGGCGTTGCTGTGAGCTACAGTGTAGGTTGAAGATACAGCTCGGATCCTGCATTGCTGTGGCTACGGTGTGGACCGGCAGCTGTAGCTCTTATTCGACCCCTAGCCTGGGAACTTCCATATGCCCTGGGTGCAGCCCTAAAAAGACAAAAACAAACAAAAAACCTTGGGTTATATTAATTCAACCATTTGTTCATTCATTGTTTTGATCACTCACAGATATTTACTGAGTTGTTTATATGCCATACCCTGGGCTGAGCAAGAAAAAAAAAACCATAACTAGTATGTCCACAGCAGATCACTTTAACCCCATTTTACAGGTAAGAACACTGAGGCTAAGAATCCCCAAATAAGCCAGCTGACTAATGCAAAGGAGGTTTGAATAGTGTTTCGGAGGTGATTTGGGGCTATCAGGCCTGAGAAGCTGTGAACTGGAGTGGAGTCAGGTGTGAGCCGCTGTCGGGGAAAATGGGGGATTTCAAGTTCAGTCTCTTGAGTTCGAAGCAATGATGGGATGTTCGTGTGAACCGGCCATGGAGCCTTTGGAGACGCATCACAAGAGGGACGTCAAATGTAGGTCAGGGATGTGGAATCCTTATAGAAATGATAGCTGAAGTATTAGTAAGAATTAATGAGTTTTTCAGAGGAGGAGGTAGTCATAGCTGAGAGAAGGAGCCAAGGTTGCAAGCTTGGGAAAAAAGCCTGTGTTGAGGGGAAGGGGTAGGCCAGAGCAGACGCCAAAGTGACAGTACGTTGAATGTGAGATAAGGCTGCTTCTCCCAGGGACTGACAGAGATTGACTTCAAGAGGGAATAGGTCAAAAGCCACAAGGAACGCAAGGAGAAAAGGGGCTGAAACCAGGGCCTTTGAGAATAGCAACCAGGACCTGACTTGTGGTTCTGGGGACTGCAGGTTCAGTAAGGCAGCCGCTAAGCCGGATCCTGAGACATGGGCAGGCAGTGAGAAATGAAAACCACACACATTTTAAAAGTTGAAATGTGAAATCTTTAAAGAAAAAAAAAAAAAAGGACGCAATGCAATTTTTTTGTACTTTGTCCAAAGACGCTAATACAATTAATACTATCTTGCTATGAAATAAAAACCACCTACTACTTTCCAAATGCCTTTAATTGCTCTTACGGCGAGGTTGGCGGTTTTTGTTGGGGGACTGTCTGAAATCTCATTCCTATCATATCCAGCCTTTAGTCATCAGCATGATACAGAGAGGAAGACACGGCAGAGAGAAATCAGACACAGGTCAGGCTCAGGGCTGGCCTGGAGGACCGACCCACTAGACGATGTCCCTCTGGGGCCTTTGTCAGTCACCAGTTCCTCCCACTGCCCAGGGAGATGATGAGTGGAATGTGGATGTGTTAACTGCGGAGATGATGATTTTGCTACATACAGTTCTGGGGGAACTCTTTAAAGAGTGACTGGTGGCATCTAAGCATTGAAGTCAGGAAGGCAAGGTTTTCAAACAGAAGGTCCACATCAATAAGCAAATGCAAGCTAACTACGAAAATGAAGACCATGGGAATTCCCTTGTGGTGTAGTGGGTTAAGGATCTGGCATTGTCACTGCTATGGCTCAGGTCACTGCTGTGGTGAGAGTTTGATCCCTGGCTGGAAACGTCCACATGCAACAGGCGTGGTTCACCCTCCCCACCCGAAGCAATAAAAGACTTCATGAATTTCATGGCTTTCTGCCACCTTTAACTTACCACATTTTTGAAGGATTTTCATTTAAACATATGAATATAAATTTATGTACAATATATAGGGGTATATATGTATAAATACGAGCACATAGTTTTAGAACTGAAGTATATCTGTGTCTGCATCTGTTTATCGGTATATAGTTTTGTGTTAGTTTTCCATTTAAAAATAAACCATGACCAGTTCCCTATGAAAACTATTTTATCAGTTAATAATTCTTTGTGAATAAGTCATAGTTTATTGTCTCGGTTGTTGAGAAATTTATAGAGGATTTTATTTTATTAAGGATATTTTCACTTTGTGATATCTTGTTACAGATATTTTCGTAGTTTATGATTCTTTTAATTTAGTCTTTGGTGCTGGCAGCTGTAATTTTTAGTCTATTTACTTTATTATGATTTTGTTCTTGCTTTTTTACCTATAAAATCTTTCTCTCAAATTCAGTTATTTACTCAGTTTGGAAAGCTGAAGTTTAATTAGGGTGGCGATTGCTGTTACTAAACCCTAGACTTAAGCAAATTATCATTACTAATAAGAATAAAATAATAGTCCTAGTCAGAAGGATATAACTTTAGTGACGAGGAAAAAATAAGGCCCAAAGAATAAAATACCAAGTCTTTTAAGACGTAGTAAGACGGTTTCCTTTCTGGTTTTTTCTTTGTTAATATACTTATGCCTTCCCCACTCCGAGATTTTGTAAATGTGTTCCTGAATTTTCTTCTGGTTATCTTATAGTTTCATCTCTTACACTTAAATTTTTTCCAGCTGGAGTGTTTAATCTGCTATGTTTTGTTTTAAAAGGAGCTTTAGTCTCAATCCTTATTAGGACATTATCTTTCTCTGAGCTGAAATGGTAGTTGCTAATGTTCTGTTAAAATCTGGCCTGCTAAGAGTCCCTCCTTACTCGCCACCCAGTGTGTATAACCAAAATGGTGCCGCTTTCACGTAGTCTTTCATATTTTGTTGGAATTTTAATATTGGGAATAGATTGTTTTCATTAAGTATTTAAAAAATATCATCCCACATTTTAAAATACTCAAAATGTACCCTGGAGTATGAAAAATATTTGTTCTCTGACACTCGAAAGATCTCATTTACAAAACTGTTGGATTCTAGAACCTTCCGGAAAGACAGTTTTCAAATCTGAAAAATTATATCCATAGCTATGACCCTAGTAAGGCATTTTATTCCTACTGAGTCATCTTGATCATTTATATTATATTATAAACTGTCCATTACATTAGATATTTAGATTTTTTTATATTAAAATATTTACATAGGAGTTCCTGTTGTGGAGCAGTGGAAACGAATCTGACTAGTATCCATGAGGATACAGGTTTGATTCCTGGCCTCAATCAATGGGTCGGGGATCCCACGTTGCTATGGCTGTGGTGTAGGCTGGCAGCTGTAACTCTGATTCAGCGTGTAGCCTGGAAACCTTCATAGGCCAAGGGTGTGGCCCTAAAAAGCAAAAAAGAAAAAAATCATATAGAAATTTGTATAGAATATTTGTACAAAGCATGCTCATCATTTAAAAATGTTCCCATATTTCTTTATTACACGTTTTGTCATTACTAATTATGCTTTTTTTTTTTCTGCTAAATTTTTTAAAGGGTATTTTTTTTCAAAGAGCCATCTCTTGAAAATTTAAAAGCAATTTCTATTATTTTCTAATTTAGTTATTTTATTTTAAATTTTAATTATCCCAAATTTTCTTTCTTCTGTGTTGGTCTTCTGACTTTGAGGGTTTAAATAAGATTTTAAAGACTATCTTCCTAAATAAATTTGGTCATTTTTCCAGAGTTTCTATTTTTATTTTCATCCCTATTATTTTCTAAATCAGTGTTTTGCAAGCACTGTGTCTTGACTCATTGAAAAATGTTGATACATTACACTGTCACAAGAATTGTGTTGGCTGCAGAAAATTTATTGAAAGGCTTTTTTTTTTATAAAGTAATATGTGTAATGTGAGAATAAGCTGATCTTTATAACTTAGATACTTGAAGGTTCTCACTGGTAAACTGGCCCTAAATACTTTTTAGTAAGCAATTTTTTGAAACTTTCATTTATGTTTAGTTTGTAAGGACTTTATAATTGAATTTAAAATAAACTAAGGTTCCTCATCTTTAAAATGGGAACTTCAACTTTTTTTCATAAATGATGTTTGATGTTTTCTGTCTTGTGTTAAGTTTGGTTTTGTTTTATTTTCCTCTTTATTTGCTTTTTTACGCATCCATTCTTTTTCAGGTTTTTACTGTTTTTATTGTAAAATTTAAAAATTCAATGATTTTGAAGATTTACATTTGACTCCTGGCTCTACTTACATTTACTCAAAAATACACCCCAAGTTTCCTAAACATCAGAATTTAGTACATTTACATCTTGTGAGTCGTTTTTTCCCTGTGTTAGGTGAGGAATTGAGCATGGTTTTAATCATCTTCCCTTTTAATATAATTTGTATCTCATCCCCTCATTGTTGTAATTTCATTTTTTTCTATATTATATACCTCTTTCAGGAATTTCTTTCTTGTTCAGTTTTATTTTTTAATAATCATTCAAACTCAATTATATTTTAATTGGTTTCAGTATCAACTGCTAATCTTTTCTTCCTTTCTTCTTTCTCCTTCTCCCTTCCTTCCTTCCTCCTTCCTTTCTTTCTTTCTCTCTCTTTTTCTTGTTTTTACTATGACCTTATTTGTGATTTTTAAATTTGGATTTATCTCCTGGAAGTAGCATATATTCAAGTGCTTTTTTCCCCAATTGCAGATGATACATTTTCCTCAATATGTCTGTATTTTATAACTTTCTGTTTCCTTCATTTTTGAATGACAGGCTCGCTTAGCATAACATCTTTAGCTCACCAACCTTCTCCCTTCAATAGTCTGTGGTTTATTTTTTCATTGCCTCTTGGCATTTCATATCATAAGAGAATAGTTTCAAGCCAACCCAATTTTGATTTCTCTGTTAGCAATGTGTTTTCTGGAGGATTTCTTGTTAGATGGTTTTGTTTATTCTTGTTTAAGTCCAATATTTTGCAACTCGAGTTTCTTTTCAATATTTCACTCTAGGCGACTTTCAACCTAAGAGTCATCTTTGACAACTGTTTCCATACTTATCACAAAATACTGTTGACGTTGACCTCTTAATCATCTCTGGAATCTTTCATTCTCTCCCCTGCCACCCTCCAAGGTCATCCAATCTATTCTAGCTTCCTTATGAATATCTAGGCTTCTTAAAATGGATGCAACTGTTTTTCATTATTGACTCAGTATTTTAATATTTATTCTTCTCTGCATTCTGAAATAGCTTCTCAAATCTGTTCTCTTCAGTGACTGAATTTAAACTATAAATTCTAGGTTTTGCTTTCTGCCTCTACTTTTTTATTTACCACATATTGTTTTCTTACTTGAACCTATTCTATTTTCACCCTACTCTCTTATCTTATTGTCTTTAAATCCCAGTTCATTCTCCTTATTCCTTTCTGCTTCCTTTTCACATGAACTACATCTCCTTTCATCTCACTGAGAACTCCAAGAAGTTTTAGAAACATTTCTTTTATTTCTTTCTTTCTTTTTTTGTTATAACATGGTTTCCAAAGTTTATTTTAGGATCCAGGAGGAGGAGATTGCATTAATTTGAACTTCAAGGATCAATTTCTCTTTTCTTTCCCTTTTTTTTTTTTTTTTTTTTTTAGTGGCTACTCCTACAGCATATGGAAGTTCCCAAGCCAGGGATATCAAATTGGTACTGCAGCTGAGGCCTGTGGCACAGCCACAGCGATGCTAGATCAGAGCTGCATCTGTGACCTATGCTGCACCTTGTGGCAAAGCCAGATCCCTGGTCCACTGAACAAGGCCAGGGACTGAACCTGCATCCTCACGGAAACTACATGGGGTCCTAGGCCTGCTGAGTCACAACAGGAACTCCTCCTCCTTTGTTGCTAACACCCTCCCGCTGGGGAGCTGTAGATTCTCAGAACTCCAGATGTACGAAGGACCACATGATATGCAAAATGTCTAGCCCCAAAGCAGTTCTCCAATGAGGCTCTGCTGAAGTAAGATGGAGCCTTCCTCTATTTTGGTCTGTTTCTCTGATGGACACTGTAATTTCTAAGTATTTTTACAGACTTGCTGGATGGCTGTCTGGGGAGGGATAAAAATTCTTATTTTGGCTGATTCCAAAAATCTGGCCTAAACGTTGATGGAGACACCCTGATCACGTCTCAGGCTGATGAAGAATGTGTCTCTCTGAGCTTGGGGACAGAAAGTGGTATGTGTCAAAGTCTCTTTTCTGCCCACTCCCAGGCTGGCAAGTTCACTGTGTTTAATAACACATGGGTAGGTGAGTACATGTTTCTGAAACTAGGTCCAAGGCCTTTGCAATGAAAGTTCCTCACGGGAAGGCAACAGGTAAAACAGTTTTTATTGTTTATGTGTTTTTTTTTTTTAATTCATATGTGTTATATGATGAAATTAAAATGTGACGTTGAATTTTCACAGATTGGCTAATCTTTCACAGCATGTTTACAGATGGATATTCTTGAACTTGGATAAAGAAAGGAATTCACTTTTTGGAGTTCCCTTCATGGCTCAGTGGTTAACGAATCCGACTAAGAACCATGAGGTTGTGGGTTCGATCCCTGCCCTTGCTCAGTGGGTTAAGGATCCGGCGTTGCCGTGAGCTGTGGTGTAGGTTGCAGACGCGGCTCGGATCCCACGTTGCTGTGGCTGTGGCGAAGGCCGGCGGCTACAGCTCCTGTTAGACCCCTAGCCTGGGAACCTCCATATGCCGCGGGTGCGGCTCTAGATAAAGCAAAAAGACAAAAAAGAAAAGAAAAGAAAAGAAAGGAATTCACTTTTTGGTATCAGGCGGGAGGTTATACTTCCTGTCTCTTTAGGATTAGTTGTATAAACCAGCTTGGGAATGCTTCACTTACCCACCTTAAGCAGATACTAAATATGTGTCTATCGAAAGGTATTTTATTGGGAACATCTTTATGAAGTTACTCATACATACTGTGCTGCTGAGTGCTTACCTGCCCTCCTGCACAGAGGACGCTTGTGGAATCTACAAAATATAAACCATTTGTCCTGTACTGTAAAATCATACACATGCTAACACTCCCCTAAGTGCCCTTATTTACCTGAATTCCTCAGGGTAATTACATTTTCGGTTGTTTTATTTTTTAATTTTTTTTATTATTTTTGTGGCATATGGAGGTTCTTTCCCAGGCTAGGGGTCAAATTGGAGCTGTAGCCACTGGCCTTCACCACAATCGCAGCAACACCAGATCTGAGCCACGTCTGTGACCTACACCACAGCTCATGGCAACACCGGATCCTTAACCGACTGAGCAAGGCCAGGGATTGAACCTGCTTCCTCGTGGATCCTAGTCAGATTCGTTTCCACTGTGCGTTGACAGGAACTCTCCATTTTTGGCTGTTTTAAATTACCAAGCTGGCAGGTGGAAACTTTTGGAGGCAATAGACATGTTTATTACCTTGATCATGGTGATGGTTTCATGGCTATCTGCATACTTCAAATCTGTCAGATTGATTATATCAAATAGACACACCATTCTATTAGTTACACCTCAGTAAAGCTGTTAAAAATAAATAAAACTTCCGGGTTGACATATTTCTAATAGTCCTTGGAATATTTGAAATAATGAAAGATTTGTAATGTTACGTATTCATGTATACATAAGCTACATTGGTTCATCACTTAATTAATGATGGCTGAACACAGGGGAACTTTGCTATTTTGGTTTTCTTATCACTTGTTATGGTTCTCAACCTTGTGTTCAAGCTGTGATACCCCAGGGTTGCCTAGTTTTCAATTGATATTTATGCTTCTCTCAGCCTTTTTCAAAAATCTTACTGTGGGCGATAATTTCCCCAGTATTTTTACTTATTGCTGTCACTACTGAGCCTTCTTTTAAGATCTATCTTTTAGATCTAGATATTTACTTTATGAGTCATTGGGTAGAAATGAACTTAAGAGCTTTAGGGGAGACGCTCACGGGAAGAGGGGAGACTGTGTTTTTCCTTTCAAGCATCGTTAAATCAAGCTATAGAAAGGCCAATTTGATTTCCCCAGAAAAGATATGGTCAAGATTGGTTCTTAGAGCCTATCTTCTGTCGGATGTATTTTTTAAGACCACCCCCCCCCGCCTCCACGGGCAATTTTGAATAAAGCGCTGTCAGTTCTTTCCTTCGTTATTAATCCTTAGTGGCAGTTTCTACAATTGCCATTCCACCCTCACCAGCTTATGTCTGTTCTATTGCTCACTCTAATAAATAGTGGTGACACAGTTTCAGCAGGGTTGATGAAGCTCTGGTTAAGTTTTAGGAGGAAATCACTTCACATTTTAGCACTTGCAGGCAGGGGAGGATAACAGAATGGTTTGATTTTGAATATTCACTGCTACTGACCCTTTAAAAACATATGTGAAATTACGTTTGGATTTATCACAGACATTGCATTTGTGAAGTTATCGTGAAGGTCTAATGATGAATGAGTTTAACAACACATGTTGCCTTTTCCTCCAACCTTGTAGAGAAAGGTCTGGAGAGAGGTGTGGAGTGATCCGATAAATTTAGGTTTCCTAAAGATGAAAACCTGGACGAACCACGGTCACAACTTGCATTTCCTACGAGCACTGTGGTGTTATTGAATGAATATTCAGAGGATATAACCCTCAGTCATCTATTAAATTGATTTCCCACAAAAGGGAACTGTATCTTGTTCATCAGCATATACACATCGAGACTTATTATGTTAATGCCTTCTGGAAATTGGATTGAGACATGTACAGTCTTATGATAATGATTCAACAGCTCCAAAGCTCCCTTTGAGAGATTAGCTGAAATTCAGTGTGCATCGAATTATTATTTTTCCATTAGCTTGGAATTTAAAGGGGTCTGAGAGATTGAACATGCAAGAATTGTTTTCATGGACATTTCTCATTTTCTTTCAGTAATGCTATATCCTGAGAAACAATATTTAGTCAATGAAAAATGTGATCAAGAATATAACTGAGCTCAAAGACTCTTCATCTATTTACTTCTAGGGGCTTGTATTATATTGTCCTATGTTACCGATTAGGTCATTTCTATTTCTAGAATTTTCCAGGCCCTGTTGATTTTGGCTGAGGTAAAGCATCACAGTGCAGTTATTTTGTTGGGGGAATTAATGGGCTTTGTATTTCCCTGCATCTAAGCAACAGGAAGATATGAAAATGGGTTAGTGGATGGATCAATTATTATCTATAGCTGGGAGAAAGATGTTTAATGAAAATCTGTGTGAGGTAGAGAAAGATCAGTGGAAAAGAAATGAAATTAAAAAAATATATGAAGGAATAGACTGTCTTTGAGGTTTTATTGCATCAGAGTGCACAAACTGGACAGGATAATATAGTGATTAGAAACTTCATGAAGTTCCTGTCATGGCTCAGCAGTAACGGACCAGACTAATATCCATGAGGCCTTGTGCTTGCTCAGTGGTTTAAGGAGCCAGTGTTGCCATGAGCTGCTGTGTAGGTCATGGATGTGGCTTGGATCCCACGTTGCTATTGCTGTGGCTGTGGTGCAGGCTGGCAGCTGCAGCTCCGATTTGACCCCTAGCCTGGGAACTCGCATGTGCCACGGGTGAGGCCCTAAGAGCCCAAAAATCAAACCAAACAAAATCTTCAGGGAGCACTCCTGATATTGCTTATATCACTTTTCTGACTTAAATGCTACATATCAGTCAGTTGGTAAGGTTTTAAAGGTTTATTTAGGTATGGCTCTATTTATGTATTTATGGAATATTATTCTTAGACAGAAAAGGAATTCAGAGTATACTTCTCTGTAATATGGTTTATTAAAAAAAAAAATAGGGCCTCTGGGGGGACCTCATAAAGAGTCTTTGGAAGTATAACCAGACTGGTTCCACAGCCAATGGTGGGCTCTTTCCAGTGGAGACCAAGATTATTCCCCTTTTTTAGAGCAGCCTTCATCCTGAAGACCACACTGAAGTTCCCATCAATTCTAGGAGATTTCCTCTTTTTGGCCTTTTTAGGGCTGCACCTGGGGTATATGGATGTTTCCAGGCTAGGGGTCGAATCTGAGCTGTAGCTGCCAGCCTACACCACAGCCACAGCAACACAGGATCCGAGCTGCGTCTGCAACCTACACCACAGCTCACGGCAATGCTGGATCCTTAACCTACTGAGCAAAGCCAGGGATAGAACCTGCAACCTCATGGATACTAGTCAGATTTGTTTCCACTGAGCCACGATGGGAACTCTCTCTAGGTGATGTTTTTTAAAATGTTTTATTTATAGGGGAAAAATGAGGTCAGAGAGAAGGAGAGTTCTTCAGAAGTGCTGTCATGTTGCAGTCTAAACACTTTTCTTTCTTTTTTTTTTTTCAGATTTATTCCAGAAGATCTCAACTGGGAGAATTTTAGTAATAGAAATAAAGATCCTATATTTTGCCTCATCGCAGATCTCATAGATTCAGCATGGCTGTTTGTTTTAAACCCTCTTCTAAGATCAGATGTGTGAGCCATAACCCTTAGCCATGGGGTCCCACCCGTTTCCTCCTGGTTGAATGAAAAGGCTTCATGATGTAAAAAGGCTGTGACTCACTGAGAGGCAACTGGACTCAACATTTGGATCAAAAAGAGTCAAAGTGCCAAGAAGATGGTGCAGCTGATGCCCTAAGCTGCTTTGAGGAATTAACAGGAACCGCCCCAAAGGCACAAAGGGTAGAATTTCTCAACAAGTAGAGTCTTATTGTCTAGATTACAGGCTAGACGACCCAGGGCAGGAAGACCCAGGTCAGAACACTGGAGTTGTTCTTCCCCTTTAAAAAGACGGCACCTGAGCTTCGAGCCCAAATCCAGAGGCTTCCTCGTTTTCCGCCTTAAGGAAGCCAGAACATGAACAGGTCCGGATTCTCTACCACCTGGTCTCACGCAACTTTCTCTATCTTTGCTCCTCAAATAATTTGAAGAATTAGCACATCTCACTCCAATAATGTTCAGCTCAGGACCCTGAATATTACAGATTCATATACATGTATCTTTTAATCCATCAAATGTACTTCTGCTGAAGATCAGAAAATCTTTTGGCCAGTGGTACAACTGAGCTCTTTTTTTTTTTTTTTTTCCTACTCAGGGAATAAAAAGTTAAGTCTCTTCTCAACTTAGCTTTATTCCTTAACTAATCTATCCTGGCTGATGAGCCCAGCCAGAGGCATGTCAGCCAGGGAATTTCATCTTGGTGGGTTTTAGCAAACATCCAAGTGAAAAATGCAAAATGCAGCAGTACTGCCAGTGCTTGGGTCTATAATTGCAGTGGAAAGGAAGAAATGGGAACATTATGACTTCTCATGTAGGAAGTGGGGCCTGTTGATCGTTTATGGTCTTTCTCCTTCGATGTAGCATTTATATATAGTGAAATGCACAAATCTTAAGTGAACATTCATGAGTGTGGACAAATGCGTGTGTTTGTGTAACCTAAATCTCTTTTATCATCATCCCCAGAAACTTCCAGCATGTTCTTTCCCAGCTGGTTCAGGCCCAGGTTCATCTTTCAGAGACAACTATGGTTCTGATTTTTTTTTTCACCCTAAAATTGTTTTGCCTGTTTAGAATTCCATCACATTGGAATAATATTAGATGTATTATATTGTGGAAGACTTGTGTTCGTTTGCTGGGGCTGCCATAAAAATGACCACAGATGGATGGTGTAAACAACAGACATGTGTTTTCTCACAGTTTTGGAGGCTAAAAGTCCGAGACGAAGATGTTGGCAGATTTGGTTTCTTCTGAGGCCTCTTTGGCTTGAAAATGACTGCATTCTTGCTGTGTCCTTACACGGTTGTGCCTCTGTCTCGTGTTGTTGGTGTCCTAATTTCCTTTTTTTGGCTTTTTAGGGCTGCACCCATGGCATATGGAGGGTCCCAGGCTAGGGGTTAAATCAGAGCTGTAACTGCCGTCCTACACCACAGCCACAGCAATGCAGGGATCTGAGCCACATCCACGACCTACACCATAGCTCACAGCAACACCAGATCCTTAACCCCACCGAGTGAGGCCAGGGATCGAACCTGCATCCTCATGGATGCTAGTCAGGTTCGTTTCCGCTGAGCCAAGATGGGAACTCCTAATTTCCTCTTGTAAAGAACCAGCATATTTCATTAAGGCCCACTCATATGACCTCATTTCCCCTCAATTACTTCTTGAAAGGCATTCTATCCAAATACAGTCACAAACAGAGGTACTAGTACTAATAGTACTTCAATATATGAATTTGGGGGTTGATGAGGGCACAAGTCAGACCCTAACAGCTTTTTTCAATCATCAAAATATTTTTAAAATTCATCTATGTTACTTATATCAGTAGGCTTTTCTCTTTTTTTAATTTCTGAGGAGTATTTCATATATGAATAAACCATAGTTTATTTACACACTATTAATGAACGCCTGGGCTGCTTCCAGTTTGGGGTTATTACAAATGAAGCAATTTGAATATTACACATGTTTTTGCAAACTTACATTTTAATTTATCTTGACTCAAGGTCTAGGAGTCTGAATTTAGGGGGAGATGTCTGTTTAACTTCATTTGACACTTCCAGAAAATTTTCCAGAGGTTGTACCATTTTACATTCCTACTATCAACGTATGGGTATTCCATTTGTTACAAATCCTAATCAATATTGGGTATTACTGGTTATTTATTTACTTATTTTGCTTTTTTAGGGCCGCACCCTCAGCATAAGAAAGAGTTGAATCAGAGCTACAGCTGCCGGCCTTCACCACAGCCACAGCCACAGCCACATCAGATCCAAGCCGCATCTGCAACCTACACCACAGCTCATGGCAACGCCAGATCCTTAACCCACTGAGTGAGGCCAGGGATTGAACCTGCACCTCATGGTTCCTAGTCAGATTTGTTTCCTCTGCACCATAATGGGAACTCTGGGTATTAGTGGTCTTTTAAATTTAGTCATTCAGCACAAACAAACCTATCTACAAAACAGGAGCTGACTCACAGACACAGAGAACAGACCTGTGGCTGCCAAGGGGGAAGAGGGGAGGGGGTGGGATAAATGGGGAGTTTGGGGTTAGTAGATGCAAAGTATTACATTTAGAATGGATAAGCAATCAGGTCCTACTGTGTAGCACAGGGAACTATAGCCAATCTCCTGGATATACGATGACGGAAGATAATATAAGAAAAGGAATAAATATGTATGTATGACTGGGTCACTTTGCTGTATAGCAGAAATTGGTACAGCATTGTAAATCAACTGTACTCTAATAAAAAAATTTTAGTCATTCAGGTGAGTGTGCAGTGGTACCTAATTGTGGTTTTAATTTGCATTTCCTCCGATGATGTAGAATACTTTTGTGTATGGTTATTGACTATTTTACTTAACATTACATGGTGAAAACCTGGAGATGTCCAGGAACTATTTACGTGAAGCAAATGTTCTCAATGTGGCCCTCACCAAAATCCTCTATGAACTTAGTTCTGATATTGCACCTGATGTTTCTGATCACTCCATGTATGACTTGAATACAAGTATGATAAAGTACCCCAGGGCATGCCATTGGCCTTGGAGAGTAAGAAGGATGGGGTATGCGTATGATTCTATATTTCTATGTTTCTTGGGGCTCCATGAAAAAAAAAATGTTAGAAGGAGAGGAGAAGGAAAAAAAAGAGAGAGAGAGAAGTGCTTTTTCCCCCCTGTAATTAAAATTGGCCTACGTGAGAGTTCCTGTCGTGGCTCAGCGGTTAATGAATCCGACTAGGAACCATGAGGAGGACGCTGGTTTGATCCCTGGCCTTGCTCAGTGGGTTAAGGATCCAGCATTGCCGTGAGCTGTGGTGCAGGTTGCAGACGCGGCTCGGATCCCGCGTTGCTGTGGCTGTGGCGAAGGCCGGCGGCTACAGCTCCTGTTAGACCCCTAGCCTGGGAACCTCCACATGCCGCGGGTGCGGCCCTAGGACAAGACAAAAAGACAAAAAAAGAAAAAAAAATTGGCCTAGGTAACAACTGGAGAGGCATTTGGAAAACTATGATGTTAGATCTCTATCGCACTCCACTCACCAGTATAAATTCCAGATGGAGAAAAAAAATCTATTTTAATTATTTTAAATCAAACACATGCCCATGTTTATAAAGCCAAATATTTCCTCAGTGTTTCTAAGGGAAATACTAGCCTTTTACTCTTCCTTTCTTTTACTCTCCAGTCCTCTTCCCCATGACTTTCAAGAATTTCAGCTTCTGCCTAGACTTCATATTTATACTTATTTATATTTAAACCTATAAATTTATACTGATTTTCCCCATGACCTTCAAAGAATTTCAGCTCTGCCTAGACTTTATATTTATACTTATTTATATTTAAACCTATACATTTATATTGATTTCCTAATTTAATTTTTCAGGTTTATTGAGATATAATTGATATACAGCATTGTATTTGAAGGTGTATAGCATAATAATTTATGTATATGTATATATTGTGCAGTGATTATCACAATAGGTTTAGTTAACATCGATCACCTCACATAGTTACAACCTTTTCTCTTGTGACGAGAACTTGAAAGATCTAAGCTCTTATCAACTTTAAATATGTAATAGCGTTTTATTAACTATGGTCACCATACTGTAATTACACCCCCAGAGCTTCATATAAATGAAATCATATAATATTTGCCTTTCTCTGACTTAATTCACTCCATGTAATGCCTGGAAGATCCATCCATGTTGTCCCAAAGAGCAGAATTTCCTTTTTTTTACGGATGAAAAATAGTAGGTTTTAGAGCTCACATGTTCTTTATCCATTTATCCCTCAGTGGACTTTTGTTGTTTCCAGGTCTTGGCTATCGTAAGCAATGCTGAATGAACACGGGGTGCCTGTATCTCTCCCGCACAGAATGATTTTATTTCCTTCAGAAGTACCCAGAAGTGGAATTGCTAGATCATATGGTAGCTCTATTTTTAATTTTCTGAGGAAACTCCATTCTATTTTCCATAGTGGCTGCACCGATTTCATTCATCCCCACCAACAGAGCACAAGGACTCTCTATTCCCCACGTCCTCGCCAATGCCTGTCATCGCTTGTCTTTTTGGTGAGGATCACTCTAAGTAGTGTAAGGTGAAACCTCACTGTGACTCTGATTCATATCTCCCTGATAATTAGTAATGTTTAGCATCTTTTTAATACAACTGTAGACCATTGCATGCCTTTGGAAAAAAATGTCTATTCAGTTCCTCTGCCCATCTAAAAATAGGATTGTTTTTTGACTGTTAAGTTGTAGGGGTTTTTAAAAAATATTTTAGATATATATTTTAATATACTTTAGATATTAACCCCTTATCAGATATACGATTTGTGAATATTTGCTCCCATTCTGCAGGCTGTCTTTTCATTTTGTTGATGATTTCCTTTGTTAAGTTATAATTTCCTTTGTTAAGAAACATTTTAGTTTGATGTACTCCCACTTGTTTATTTCTGCTTTTGTTGCCTTTGCTTTTGTTGTCAAGTTAAAAAAAAATCATTGCCAAGGCTTATGTCAAGGAATTTATTCCCTGTTTTCTTCTAGGACTCTCATGGTTTCAGGTTTTACATTCAAATCTTTAATCCATCTTGAGCTAATTTTTTGTATATGGCATGAGAGAGTGGTCCTGTTCTCCTTACACCATTTATTGAAAAGACTGACCCTTCTTCCTTTTTTTTCTCTTATTTTCTTTTTAGGACCATACCTGCAGCATATGGAAATGCCCAGGCTAGGGGTTGAAGCATGGGCGCTGCAGCTACCAGCCTATATTACAGTTATAGCAATTCGGGATCTTTAACACAGCGAAGGAGGCCAGGGATCAAACCTGCATCCTCATGGATACTAGTAGGGTTCATTACCACTGAGCCACAATGGGAACTCCGAGACTGATCCTTTTCAGTTCCTTTGTCAGAAATTAGTTGACCATATATTCATTTGTGCATTTCTGGGCTCACCATTCTGTTCCATTGATCTATATTTTTGTTTCTATGCTAATACCATACTGTTTGATAACTCTGATAACTTTATCCAACTCCTTTAGGTTGTCCAATATGTTGGAAAATAATTGGTTTGAATCTTTTTATTTGTATAGTATCAATGCCATCTTTTTCATTTCTAATTTTATTTGAGTCTTCTCTTTTTTCCTTGGTAAGTCTAGTTAAATGTTTGCCTCCCTTTTTTCCTTGGTAAGTCCAGTTAAAGGTTTTGTCTATTTTGTCTTTTCAAAAAAACCCAGCTCTTATCTTTTCTATTGTCTTTCTAGTCTCTTTCATTAATTTCCTCTCTGATCTTTCCTTCTTTCGACTAACTTTGGGTTTAGTTTGTTCTTTTCTAGCTTCTTGAGATGCAAAGTTGTTCGTCTCTTACCTTTAGTTTTTCTAAATGAAGGCATTTATCACTGTGAACTTTCCTCTTAGAACTGTTTTTTTTTTCCTATCCCGTAAGTGTGGGTATGCTCTATTTCCACTTTCATTTGTCTCAAGATTTTTTGTTTGTTTGCTTTTTTTTTAGGGCCACACCTGAGGCATATGGAGGTTCCCAAGCTAGGGACTGAATCAGAGCTGTAGCTGCCGGCCTATGCCACAGCCATGGCAATGCCAGATCGGAGCCATGTCTGCAACCTACACCACAGCTCACAGTGATGCCAGATCCTTAACCCGCTGAGCAAGGCCAGGGATCAAACCTGCGTCCTTATGGATGCTAGTCAGATTCATTTCCATTGAGCCACAATGTGAACTCCCTGCCAGGAGGCAGTATTTCAGCTATCTCAAAGAGGAAAGGGGAAAATATCAAGATATAAGTGAGAAAGGTGAAGAGGGAGGTGCACACAGCCAGACACACATTTACAGAAATTTGCTGCTGGTCTTGTGAAAGCTGCTATTAGTCACAAACATCAGTCAACACTGAAAGATTTTAGTGTTTTTCTAGGTATGAGGCGATGCGAGAATTGGGCTCATAAGATCTTCTAAAAATATCTAACTATCTGAAGACCTGTTCTTCCAGTTTTCCCAGAGCACAGAGTGCCTCATTCCTGTCCCCACCCTGAGACTCACTCAGGGGGTGCTGCAGGTTGGCAGCTGCAGTGGAGGCTGATGGCAAGTGCTAAACTTCTGTTCACAATATCTTTACGTCTCAGTTTCTTCATTTGAAAAATGAGAATAGTAATAAATACAATCTATGGCATACCTATCAGATATAGGCATAATACAGACATACTTTCATTTAGTCCTCATATCAAAATTGTTTTATTTTTGTTTTGCAGATGAGGAAACTGAGGCTCGGAGAATTCAAGTTCAACTGACTTGATTTATGCTTCACCGCTAGCAAAGTTTAGGGAAGCTGGGATTTGAACTAAGATAACAAAGACTGTGCTTGGAACCTTGTCTCTTCTAGATTTGAACTGCCATTTAAATAAGATAGTGCTGATAAAGTGCTGTGCATGACAACTGACATACAGTAAGTGTTCAGCTGATAATATCAGCCATTATTAACTTTTGCTTTACATATCAATTTTCATGTACTGGGTGTTCCATTACCAGTTATTATTACTTTTATGCAATAGTTTTCATCCTGGTATTGAGAGAAGCAAGATTTGAATTTTTAACTCGATTTTGCATCCAATTTTCATTTATTTCTTCAATAATTTTGGTCTCAGACAATGTGCTACATTCTAGAGATACAACGATGTCCCTGACTTTATAGTTTATACAGAATCACAAGGAATAAATGCAATTTAAAATTATAATTAACATTTAAGGCAAAAATAGATGCTATGGGAATATCCAACATGATCCTATAGAATTAGGGAAGGCTTCAAAATCATTACTGAGTCCTGAAGGAAAAGAAAGCACTATCTGAAGTCTGAAGGAAAAGAAAGCACTATGCTGAAGCAACAGAGTGTGGGAGAACAAATGGGCATATTTTAGGTACAGGGCATATTAAGCAAGACTACGAAATACCTGTAAATTAAAAATAATTTAATTCAGCTGAGGCATGTATGATTTGCTTGTTCTATTTCTCTATTGCTGTGTTACAAACTACCCCACAACTTCATGGTTGAAACTTTAAGTCTTAAGTGATAACAACTTTTGTTTTACTCATGAATCTGCAGTCCAGGCAGGGCTCCACGAGAGTATTTGTATCTTTTCAATTCACCATAGGTTTGGCTCAGAGTCTTGGAGTTAGAATCATCTGAAGGTTCATGTACTCATATGCACAATTCCCAGACTGGGAAGAACACAAATTTCTGGGGTTGGAAAAGCAGGGGTCCTCATGTAGTCATCTCTGTCTCTACACAGTTTCTCAACAGGGTCTCTCCAGTGTGGTGCCTGGGTTTCTTACTTGGTCACTCAGGGCTACAAATGTACAGACGGACAGAGGGTGAGGGAGGGAGCCAGGCTGAAGCTGTACTGACTTGATGACCTCACGTTGGCAGCCATGCAGTATCACTTCCACAGCATTTCATTTATTAGAAGTGAGTCACTAAGGCTGGGTGCATATTCACGGGGAGGGAAATTAGACTTCAACTCTTGATGGGGAGTGGCAGGCCTCTGGAAGAGCATGTGGGACTAGAATTTATACTGTGATCAATTTGGAGACTATAATCTTCCACAGTGTTTCTGTTTCTTGTTTTATAGGGGAGGGATGAGGAGAGAGCAGGGCCTGGTGAGAGAGATGTTTAGAGAGGCAAGAAGTCACCGGATTACGACCGGTCACTCGGACCTAACAGAGTTAAACTCTGTCGTGAAGGCAACATAACATTTTGAAGGAGGGGGTAACATAATCCAATTAAAACTGAATCAAGAGTATGTGGGCTGGGGAGTAGAAGCAGCAGCAGTGGAAGCAGAACTACGGTCTGGAGGCTGTTTTCATAATCCAGTCAAGAAGTGGTGCTGGCCCAAACTACAGAATTTGGAGAGCGTGTAAGACAGCTTTGAGATCTTTAGGAGACAGACTCATTAGTGCTTGGAGACTGACTGGGGCCTGCAGTGACAGGAAGCTGTCTCACGTGACTATGACAGACTACATTAGGGAGTGGTCCCATTTACCAGGACGAGGCGCACAGGAGGAGGAGGAGCAGATATGGAAATAGGTGGTGAGTAAAAGATAATTTGGTTTTACGCTTGTTAAGTATGGGATAACTGTGCTGTGACCTGTTGAGTTATCTTATAGGTTATTAACAAAAGATGTGGAGCCCAGCAATACAAAAAAACTTGATGGTCACCAGCCTATCAGTCTTAATAAAAGAAATAGAAGTGGTTTAGAGTTTGTAAAAAGTAAAACACAGATGATTCTAGGATAGGACTCCAAGAAATACATATAATAGTCAAGGAAAACTGCAACCATCTGAATCCAAAACTACACAATCTTCCAAAAACTATACAGATAAGGAGAGTAAATAACACCACACTGATTCATGCCTATGACATAAGTAGGAGATAAGGAATTCCATAAACTCATTTACAGAGAAGAAGGAAAGCAAAAAAGTTGCAAAGGCAACTCAAAGCACATATCAAACTAGAGAGTCAGACGGAGTCTGTGAAAAAGAGAAAGCAGTGTTAGTCTAGTGGTGATGGGAAATAGATTAAAGGAGCTCCTATTGCAGTGCAATGGGATTGGCAGTATCTTGGGAGCACCGGGTCATGGGTTCTATTCCCGGACTGGAACAGTCGGTTAGGGATCTGCCATTGCCACAGCTGTGGCTTATGTCAAGACTGTAGCTCAGAGAGAGGCGGCAAGATGGCGGAGGAGTAAGAGGTCGCGCTCACCCTCTCCCACAAATACATCAAAAAACGCATCTAAATATAAAACAAGTTGGACAAATCATCATCTGAATGCTGATCAATTTAAACCACCAAAAACTGCAAGAAACCCTTGAAATAACTGGGT
>PVHT020000080.1:16638912-16697792 GCA_004024745.2 Catagonus wagneri
AAAAAAAAATTATTTGTAAAAAAGCTTGAGTATATTCAATGCTGGTGGGAAGGAACGATTGACAGGAAAAGACAAAAATATAAGAGAAAGAGAATAATGGATAGTGCAAGTTCCTGACAATAGGATACTGCATTCAGGTGGAGGCTTTAGTCTTAAATGGGAGCACGGCTACCTCCTCTTTGAGGCAGGAGGAAATATTGAAAGGACAGGGACAGATAGAAATAAACATATGGGTTTGGGGCAGAAGCTGAAGGGCTTCTTGAACAATGGCTCCTGCTTTTTCTGTAAAGCAGGAATGAACCCATCTGCTAAAGGCGGCAGGGCTGATGTGGTGGGGATAGGAGGTTTTAGGAAAACTTCGAGGATTTGAAATCTACTACGGAGAATGGGAGAGACTTGATGGGAAGGGCCTGGAAGGACCGCTACGAAGCACCATAGATCTGGCCGGGGCTGAAGACCACTAGTTTGCACTGGCACCGACAGTTTTGCTTTATTCAGCCTTAGAACGTAGACAGGGTGGACATGTGGATTGGTCCAGGATTGGGGTTTTTTGAGAGTCCAGAGCAACTGGAAGGACAGTGGGTTCAAGTTAGTAAGAACACTGGTGAGAAAATGTTGACGTGATGTAATGAGCTAAGGATTCTTAGATAACCATCTAAGAGAGGAAGTGAAGACAAAACGTACACTGAAAGAGGGAGAAAGTGGAGTCATCAAGTGGTTAGAGAACTCTGAACATAAAGAGTGAGTACTGAGGAATCACTGAGGGAGGGAGCTGGAGAAAAAGGGCAAGAGCTTGTGGTCAGAAGGTGAAAAGGATGGATTTAGGGCTGCAGAGGCGCAGCAGGGATATCACAGCCCCAGCTCCGCGACGGAGGGTGGCGGAAATAAGGCGGAGAAGAAGGTAACCGAATGAGAGAAGGTCGAGAAATTGTGAAGCGTGAATGCTGTTCAGGGTTGTCAGCCAGAATGATGGCAGAAAGCAGCAAGGACAGGAAGACCACACTTAGGGGCCGAAGTGTTTACGGAACGTGGGAGAACTGTCCGTGGAATGCACAGGTGCTCTGAGTGCAAGGAAGGATGGAATGGGACACGGCTGGAAAGTCTGGACCCAGTAGGAGAGCGCAATGGTGCTCCGGGGCTGGTTTGCAGCACCACTGGATGTGGAGCGCCTGCGCTCTGCGGCTTCATTCTGAGATACCAAGGGCGTGGGGAGCCGTGGTCTCCACCTGAGGGGAAGCAGTGGGCGTCCCAGGTTAGGGTGAGGCTGTACTTAATGAAATAAGGTAGATGGGTTCAATGGCAGGGGCGGGGGCTGAGGGCTCCACAACGTATCACGAAGGTATTATGAACAGGAGGATGGACAGAAGGTGGGGTCACAGAACGCCATCACAATGCCCGTCTTGTAACTGGATGCTTCAGAGGGGACCACAATAGGCTAGTTTATCATCTCCAGCCACCATCACAGAAGGGAGGGCAGACTAAAGCCTGTGAGACTTAATAGTAGTGATGTTTGGTCATCCACACACCTGCACCGTTTTATGATAAGTTCACTACAAAGTAAAATTTTACCTTCCCACTAAAAATGCACTTAAAGGAAGCAAGTACTACAAAACCCAATGTGAACATTAAAATGGAATTCAATGTAAAAGCCAAGACAACAATAGTTTCTCAAGAACCATCTATGGACACAGACAAGTTTATTTCAAAACTATCATGGCCAGTGAAACTAAGTGGACTCTGGGTTGAGCAAATTGATTTCCAGAAAGTGAGTCATAAAGTTGGAACTCGATCTCCTAGTAACAAAAGGCCCCAGAACCCCTAGCAATCTAAAAAGCTATAACTAGGAAATGCAGCAGAAGGAAATAAGCCTCTTAGAAAATGTCACTGCAGAGTTTTAAAAAATGGAAAAGTAATGAAGGCCCTGAGAGAAAAATCTGCGGCAAACATTCAAATGATTTATTGTAGGTCAGGTGGTAAAACGGGGAGTCACGCTCTGTGACGCAGACATAACACATAGTTACATCCACACAGACACGTGTGCACCTATATACACATATATAACATATATATGTCCTACATATGGAAAATTGTGTACATATATCCAGCTTGTTTGACTTTGGCAGCACACATGCCAGAGGCAGCCAAAAATTTTCACAGAGGTTAGCAGAGGTACCAGCTCCCACACTCCTTTGGAAGGGTTTATTCGAAAGCGCTAAAGGAATTTACCTTTAGTAATATCTCTGAATTATTGAAACATCAAATGACTGGCATTTTTGAAAGCCAGAGCTTTTTTTCTTTTTCTTATGGTCATACCTGCGGCATATGGAAGTTCCTGTGACGGGTCAGATCAGGGCTGCAGCTGCGAACTACACCATAGCTTATGGTAACAGCAGATCCTTAACCCACTGAGCCAGACCAGGGATCGAACACGCACCCTCACAGAAACAACACTGGGTCCTTAACTCGCTGAGCCACAATGGGAACTCCAAGGCCTTTTTTTTTTTTTTTTTTAAATATACATATATATACTGCTGTAGTACTACACGGAAACTTTGTGCTTTTGAAAGTGGTTTGCTCAGAGTGAGAAATGTTATACCATGTGAATGCTATCAAGTACACATTTCATAAGCACAAATAAAGACATAAAAGGTTCTTCGGAGTTCCCTTGGTGGCTCAGTGGTTAATGAACCTGACTAGGATCCATGAGGATGTGGGTTCGATCCCTGGCCTCGCTCAGTGGGTTAAGGATCCAGTGTTCCCATGAGCTGTGGTGTAGATCGCAGACTCGGCTTGTTCTGGCGTTGCTGTGGCTGTGGCGAAGGCCGGCAGCTACAGCTCCTGTTAGACCCCTAGCCTGGGAACCTCCATATGCTGCGGGTGCAACCTTAGAAACACAAAAGACCAAAAAAAAAAAAAGATATAAAAGGTCCTTTAATTCTGAACATTTCTGCGGTTCAGTATACACGGAATCTCTTATCAAACACATTAAGAGTCCACATAGTCTTTTCCCCACTTCCTTCACTTAGCAGCTTTCAAGGGCCTGCTCTGTACCAAACACCATTCTAGATGCTAGATGGAAATGCTCCTTGCATGCTGGTGGAACAAGAAACGGTCCAAGGTCTCTGTGGAAGACCTCACCTGAGAGAGAGTTCCAGTCCCAAATAGGGCCGTCCAAGTGGCCACGCCCACTGGGAGGTTCCCAGGCTCCTTGGACTCCTTCTGCCTAAGAGGGCGCACATGTCCTATAACGCACACCCTCGGCCCCCATCCTGCCAGTGAGGCCTGATTCTCTCCCGTATTCCCCCCTCACCAGGAAAAGCTTTCCCGTGGCAAGCTGCCTACAGGGCTACAGAAACTCTCCATGGGCTCATGCCTACAGACTTATTTCACAAACATCTTTTTGAAAGCCCTAAAGAAAGAGCCAAGATGGATAAGCCTGGAGGAAAGGAGCACAGGCTAAAGTCACTGCAAGCAGGAGGCCTCTTGCCTGAAACGAATGCAACACTATAAGTCAACTCTACTCCAATACAATTTTAAAAAAAATCTCACGAATTACTATCATTCATAACCATTTGCATATTAATCCACAATATGTTCTGATTTCATTTGCCTGTAAGCTTTTTTTTGTTTGTTTGTTTCTTTTCATGGCCGTACCCACAGCATATGGAAGTTCCCCGGGCCAGGGGTCAAATCAGAGCTGCAGCTGCAGGCCTGCACCACGGCCACAGCAACACGGGATCTGAGCCGCATCTTCAGCCTATGCCACAGCTTGCGGCAACGCCAGATCCTTAACCCACAGAGCAAGGCCCGGGACTGATCCCACGTTCTCACAGAGACTACGCCGGGTTCTTACGCTGCTGAGCCATAAGGGGAACTCCACGTATAAGACATTTTGAAATGCTTAGCTTTCAATATTTTCTCACCTGAGAATTTTCTCTCCAGATCTCTGAGCACAACTGATTTACTAGGTAAATGACCACATCCATCTTCTGGCTTCATGTGGCCCTGAACACAAGCCCTAGTTAGAGACACACAGGGCTGGAGTACAAAGCTCAGATTCCCCCGTGCAACAGGAGGGGACAGGAGGGCACGTGCCTGGGAACACTGGCTCTGGATTTTCACTGTTTATTTGAATCCTGATTCTGTTGTTTGCTAGTTGGGGATTCTTGGGCGGGTTATTTAATCTGAGTTTAGCAAATAGGGATTAAAATAGTACCTATTTAGGACTGTAATTAGGATTAGGACACTGACTCGTCCTGGAGCCTGGTCCAGAGCGACTGCTCCGTTCACGTGCCTTCATCTCCTGTTACAGCCTCAAGGAACAACTGGCCATTTCTTGTACATGCCATGCTACTTCCCGGTGGTCTGCCTTTGGTCTAGAACACTCTACACCCGAAATACCAGGGGAGGGATGGAGGCAGAAATAGGTTTTCCCTTAAAGGAAAAAAAAAATCCTGTATTTGTTGAAAACATGACAGATTTTTTTTTAATGTCATAGATTAAAAGTCACCATTCTTCATTGAAAAAGAAAATCAAACAGAGACAAGTGTCAACGGGATCTCAAAGTCAAGGGTGACCAAATCAAGCCCACGGGCCCATGCACGCTGCCTGTGTCCTCCCCTACCTCTTCCTAAACCTATTCAGCTGTTAAACTTCTGCTCGGCTCCTTCTTTGAAATAAATCATCCCCCAGGGCGCCTCCGAGTGAGAGGAGCTCTGCTTTGCCAAACGATGCTGGCGTTTCCAAACTGGGAAGCTCAGCCTTTGTGTTCCTTTGCACGCGCCCGTTGCACAGCCAGCGCTCCAGACGCACACTCCACCCTGGGGCCCTGCACGGCTCAGTCTCCGTAAAGAGCTGCACGTAAAACGAAGCCTGGCCCGGGCTCCAAAGAGGACGTCACCGTATATCCTGACTTTGCTTTTCTGCCTCTCAACCGAACAACAAGGAAGGTTCGACTCTCACCTCAGAACAAGCCTTCTCAGAATTATTTTCTCCATTCTTCTGTTTTCTTACCCTCCACGCTATAAACTCTTGGATTCCAGAGTTGCTCACCTATCGGCCTCCAAAATGCCCACTTCAGCTTTAGTCCTGAGTGACTTTTCACCTGCCTTCTTCATCCTTTCTTTTTTCAGCAGTCTGACTCTTTTGTTGTTGTTATTATTGTCTTTTTAGGGCCGCACCCGCGGCATATGGAGGTTCCCAGGCTAGGGGTCTAACCGGAGCTGTAGCTGCTGGCCTTCGCCACAGCCACAGCAACGCAGGATCCGAGCCGCGTCTGCAACCTACACCACAGCTCACGGCAACGCCGGATCCTTAACCCACTGAGCAAGGCCAGGGATCGAACCCGCAACCTCATGGTTCTTAGTCGGATTTGTTAACCACTGAGCCACAACGGGAACTCCCTGACTTAAAGTCTCTTTATTCCCTTCACTTCCTGCTACTATTTCCTAGCTCTGTTTTCTCCCTGCTTTTCTTATTTGTGTCTCCAAAGTTTAAGCAACCAAGTTAGCAAACACTGTCTTTTGGTTCCGAGACAGACGTGTGTGACTTGGGCCACTGAGCTGCAGGGGAATTAAAAATCCGGTCCCCTTCATCGCATTCATTTAACTCTTTGTCCCCTCACTCCTTGAGAAGGTGTCCTATTTCCCTTTGTGTCTGCAGCACCCAACGCAGGGCCTGGCACAGGATGGCACTCCATGCCAGTTGAGCAAATGATGAGAGCTGCTATTTTCTAGAAAGGATTTCTTAAATAGAAACTCATGAAGAAACGAACTGGGTTTAATCCATAACATAACCACGAATGCAAATACATTGTAAGAGGCCCGTGGAGAGCTCAAGTGTCCTTCTCCGTAGACTGTTAGGGTGTTAATTGGCCACAGGGGTCTTACCTCTTAGTCTCTTTCTTCATCTCGGTCCAGATGCCTGTGTCTAGCGTGATCACGGGTCACCATCCGAAGACCTAAAAGAAGCTAGTAGTTGAGGACTTGCTCGAACTCTGTGAAAGGTTTTGAATTAGGAGTTCAACTTGCACTTCTCTGGACTCTGAGGTTGGCCAAGTTCAGAGAGCAGAAAAACTCTGTATGAAACATAGCCATCCAAGGCTGACAGGGCTGCCCTTCACTACAGATGTCGATGCAAAAGGTCATGGTCAGTTCCTGCCACCCACGTCCCCAGGCCTCTTCCTTCACCTCCAGGACTGCCTGGAGAGACCATTCCCACTCCTCCCTCTGCCACCGTTGTGGCCAAAGTTCCCTTTGCAACAGGAGACCCCTGAGAGGAAACAGGCTACGATGTTGTACGGTGAGAGCACTGCAGAAACATTTCATCATTTAACGAGGCCAAAGTCTCAGCATCTTCAATCTGGTGACTTAATTTAATTCAGAAAATATATATACAGTGCATATGCTGAAACAGAAGGAAAAAAAAGAGGGTTCCTGGAGAAGAGAGACTCTGTTGGATTTCTCTTTATTTTTTCAACCAATAGTCTGGTGCTTGGCCCACAGCTGCCACTCAACAAATGCTTGTTGAATGAAAGAGTAAATTAAATTTACTCTTACCTTTGTGGAGTGGAAAATATAATACGGTTCCACTGGAGTTGGTATATGCAATAAGGGAGGTGGGGTTACAGTGTGATGGGAGCACAGAGGAAGAGGAGATTAATGGTTGGCATGAAAAATGTTCTTCAACCTCCCATATTATATGTCCAAGTCAATGGCAGCACTCATAAAATGAAAAGGCCTGTAATATATTTATCTGCCAAAATTTTGATTGCTGGTTGCTGTTCACAGAGAGAAACTAAAATTAGAAAGAAAAAAAAAAAGCAACATGGGTTTTGATATGAAGGAAGAGTATAGTTTTTTACAACACACTTATGGGAAAAACCAAGCCCAAAAGACAGAAGCAACGTCCACTCTCCTGAGGCGCTGGGTGGAGGATGTTTAACTAAACGAGGTTCTCAGGCAGATTACAATGGAGTGGTGAAAAAAGAAAGAACAAAACAGAGTTGAGTGCAATGACACAGGAAAGGAAGAAACATGATCAAAACTGACAACTCCTTTCTCCAGAAGAGATGCCTTTATGTTTCACTGAATGCCTGTAAATTACCTTCTCAGAAGGTATTTAACCCACATTTAATGGGGTGGAACAGAAAAAAAGAGATTCTACTGTTTCAAAATCATTTTTTTTTTTGGTTTAAAAAACCAATTCCTTCCCTCCTTCACTTAGATCCTTTGATACGTGAGAACTTATTTTGATGACTTCTTACATGGGAGAAACTTTGGTCCTTAGGACAGGTCTCTGAGAGGTGTGTACACCCTCCAATCCATTTCCGAATCGAAGCAGGTTTTCCTAGGGCTCGCTATCCAATGGCTTTTGGTGTTGGAAACACTGGTTCACACTTTCATGGTATTGACTTAATCACGCTGAGTCATGTTGACAGAGAATTATGACTTTCACTTCTCTTCGCTGTTGTCAGCTCTTTCGAGTCAGAGCGGCAACAGCAGGTGAGATGTACCTGGCTACTTTATAATAGACCAGTACAATTCATCAAGCAAGATAAAGCATTAACCTTAGGCTTAAAACCTTTTTTTTTTTTTTTTTTTAAGATTTACCAAGAGAAAAAGTATAACGAGATCTTTAATGACTCGCAAATGCATTTTAAGGTGGAGAATTAGAACTTCTGCCCAGGCTGAGGCTAGATGTGCTGGCTCTGGGAATGCACTGCTATCAGTGCCTATTCTAGCTTTTGGATGTTGAAATTTGGATTCAGACTTGATATCAAAAGTTTGCAATTCGGGAATTTCTGCTGTGGCACAGTGGGTTAAGAATCCGACTGTGCTGGCGTGGGTTGCCACGGAGGTGCAGGTTTGATCCCTGGCTCAGTGTCATGGGTTAAAGGATCTGGATTTGCGACAGCTGTGGCTCAGGTCAGAGCTGAGGCCCAGATTCAGTTCCTGTCCTGGGAATTTGCATATGCTGCAGGCGCAGCCATTAAAGAAAACAAACAAACAAACAAACAGAACGGTTGCAAGCTTACCATTTCTAAAATGTGGTTCTCTAGTTCCTGGGCAAATTCTCACCTTCAAGGTCATGGTGAATTGAACAAGTTGTCTGAAATCCAGTGGGAATGGTAAAGGGTGTATTCTGACTTATTACATAGACTGGCCCATAACCAAACACAGCAGATGTAGGCTGTCAAGGCTCAAGGGGATAGAATGTAACTCAAAACGTCTTTGACTCAGAGCTGTGGACATCTTTTGGTGGTACAGCTCGGGCTTTCCTCAGTCTTCACCAAACTGCCACCCCTGGAACACACCCTGTACTCTCACACTTGCCCTTTGCGTACGCTCATCCTTTTGCCCAGACACAGCTTTTCCCATCTTTCTGTTTAGAAGTGACCTCTCAGGTGAAGTCCTTCATCAGAATCTCTCCCAATCCAGCTAGTTTCTCTTTGATAATATCCACAACATTTTTTGTAGCTATTTTTATTATGATAAAACACACTTTATCATTGTAACCATTTAAAAAATACAGTTGAGTGGCATAAAGCACACTCAACACTGTTGTGCAATCACCATCGCCATCCATCTCTGGCACTTGTTCACCCTTCTAAATGGAAACTCCACACCCATTAAAACATAACTTCCCATTCTGCCCTTCTCCTGCCCACAGCAATCACCACTCTACTTTCTGTCACTGTGAAGGTGACAGGTCCCACATGTAGTGCAGTCATGCAATATTTGTGCTTTCGTGACTGGTTTATTTTACTTAGAATAATGTTTTCAAGATTCATCCATATTGTAGCTGGAGTCAGAATTTTTCATCCTTTTTAAGGATGAATAACATTCCTTTGCAAGTTTGTACGTACATTTTGTTTATCCATTCATCCACTGATATACACTTGCCTTGCTTTCATTTGGGGACTATTAGGAATAGTGCTGTGATTAATGTTGGGGTATGAATATTTGGTCAAGTCCTTGCTTTTGATTCTTCTGAATATATACCCAGAAATGATATTTCTGGATCACACAATCACGACATTTTTAATGTTTTGAGGAATTGCTCTACCGTTTCCCACAGTGGCTGCAACATTTTACATTCCCAACAACAGTGCAACAAGGGTTACCATTTCTCCATATTCTTATCAACTATTTTAAATAATAGCCATTCTAATCTGTGTGATGTGAGTTCGACAGATTTACAGATCTCTAATGAGTGATGGTGTTGAGCATCTTTTCATGTATTTATTGGCTCTCTGTATATCTTCTTTGGAGAAATGTCTCTTTAAGACCTTGGCCTATTTTAAGTGTTTTGCTGTTGTTGTAAGAGTTTTTATATATTCTGGATGCTAACCCCTTATCAGATACATGACTGGCAATATCTTAATATTCTCGCCCATTCTGTAGACTGCCGTTTCACTCCTGTTGATAGTATATTTTGATGCATGAAAGTTTTAAATTTTGATGCAGCCAAACGTTTATCTATTTTTGCTTTGGTGGCCTGTGCTTTTGGCATCATAGCCAAGAAGACATTCACAAATCTGGTAACACGAAGCTTTTCCCCAATGTTTTCTGCTGAGAGTTTTATTAGCATTTTGGTTCTTATACTTAGATTTTTGTCCATATTACGTTATTTTTTGCACATGATGTAAGGTATGGGTCCAACTTCACTCCTGACATGGACATTCAGTTTTCGCAACATTGCTTGTTGAAAATTCCCACACCAGTTCGCACATATTATGGAGTCATGTGTTTATAAACTGACTCTCCTGTGGGGATAAGAGGTGGGACCAAGAGAAGCCCTAATTTTTAGTATTTTCTGATTTTTCTTGTGTAAATACTCTCATTATGGCTAAATTCAACCCACTCACATGACAGCACTGAACGTGGAACTGGGAAGAGACCCTAGACAAGGGGCAGAGGGCTGGATTATTTACTTTGCATTTCTAGTTTCTTTGCATTTCTTTCTTTTCTTTTTCTTTACTTCTGTCTGTCTGTCTGTCCTTTGTCTTTTTAGGGCCACACCAGCAGCATATGGAAGTTCCCAGGCTAGGGGTCTAATCGGAGCTACAGCTGCCAGCCACAGCCACGGCAACACCAGATCTGAGCCGCGTCTGCGACCTACACCACAGCTCATGGCAGCGCCAGATCCTTAACCCACTGAGCGCGGCCAGGGATCGAACCCGCAACCTCATGGTTCCTAGTCGGATTCGTTTCCACTGAACCACGACGGGAACTCCCTTGCATTTTTGACATACACCAAATACCCAAATATCACCTGTTAACTTTTCCTTTGACAAATATTTTTGAGTGCCTTCAATGTGTCAAGCAATTGCACTAGGTACTGAGTACATAATGATGGGGGAAAAAAAATACACGGTCCCTACCTTCATACATCTTACAATCTAGAGAAAAGAGAAACAAGGCAGAAGAAAACCAGAAAATAACTAATAATTACCCAAGAGGATAAGTAAAATGAAGGAAACACACAGGGTACAGAGATGGAATCCCTTAAACAGTCCCTCTAAAGAGGAGGAGGAACTGGGGGAAAAAGCAAGATGCTTTTATACAGGGAGAGAAGGAACTGATTATGCAAAGCGCCAAGGAAAAGCACTCTGGCCAGGAGAAAGAACTTGTGCACAAAGGCCTTGAGGCAAATGACCACGGTCTCCCAGAGGAATAAGCAGCTGGTGACACCCAGCTAGTGACAGTTCTAGACAGTTCTTTAGATCAGGGTGGATTATCATACCCCTCACCACCCCTTTGATAATCCATCCTGGTCTAAAGTTAGAACTGTCACTAGCCGGGGGGGGGGGGGGGGGGGGGGGGGGGGGGGGGGGGGGGGGGGGGGGGGGGGGGGGTACATAGGAAGGTGAGGCATGTGAGTGGGCTGCAGTGAAGCCAGCATTGGTGGGCCAGGGGATGCAGAGAGCAAGAGAACAGCCATCCTGGGTGGCCTGCCCTACATACCCCGCACAACCCTTACAAGCTCGTCCACCCCTGTTCCTCGATGTCCCTGGGGTCACGTATGTAGGTACTGCAAACACGATACAGATGGTGGCAGCCAGAGTGTCAAGAGTAAGATGCCTTGTACGCCAAGAACAGTCATTGCTCAGGACGCGGGCAGACACTGGAGACAGGCACTTATAGAGTCAACAGAGAGGGTGCCAATGGCATCAGGGCCCCGTGCACCCCTGGATTCCACAAAACCAGAGCCACTCCGATGGGGAGCCAAAAGCCTCAGCGCTGAAAGAAACCACCTGGTGGCCTAGCAATCAAGTTCACCTTCACCTCAGCTGCTGGCTCAGCCGCTGTGGCCTTTCTTAACGAGAAAAGCCAGGGCCGGCTCACAGCTGTGGCCACTCCAATATCATTTCATTTTGTCTCCCACCATAATGGCGGCCAATATCTCTGCAACAGCCTTGTGAGCTCCCCAGATTCTCCTGCTGACCCCCATTCACCAAGGACAGCCATGCCAGGTCCCCATACGCGAGTGGACGGCCACCCAGGGGTACCCCCGTGACTTACGGGGTTTCCCCCCGCCCCGTCTTAGCCGGACGGCCACCCCAGCGTTACCCTCTGAAGTTTGGGGGTTACCCCACAACTTGCATGTTATTGGCAGGCCCCCGCAACTTGTCATTCCCGGTCCTGGTTTCCCGACATAGAGATGCTAACGGGAATTTCTTCGGTCTCCTGGCTGTCCTGCCAGTAGCTGGGCTGCACCCCGCAGGCCTGCAAGCTCTGTAGTTATCTGTCCTTGAGACCGAAGAAAGTTGCCGGAGTCAGCGACAGAGACATCCGTGGTTTAATGGGTGGGGGAGCCTACCTGGGGATGGGGGAGCGAGGGCCTGGAGCGACACCCCAGCACGTGCGACGGCCAGGAGACAGGACGCGACAGCACCCTTGCTTCCGCGCACACGCGGAGCGGGAGGAGGAGGTTACCAATCATGGAGGTAATTGACGTCAGGTCGGCTCATCGGTTACCAGGGAAACCAACACAGGGCCACGCCCCTCGCTGCCCCTTTGATAAGCTATGTTTTGATCTAACGATGTGCTGGCACAATCGCTAGCTGGGGTGGGGTAAGTGTGTGGGGAGGTCAGTGTGTGCGCAGGGTGGGTGAAGCAGGTGAAGCAGGTGAAGCGGATGAAGCAGGCGCTGGCTAGCCGAGGCTGCGCAGAGAGCAAGAGAACAGCCATCTTTTTTTTTCCTTCTTTGTCTTTTGTCGTTTTAAAGCCGCACCCGCAGCATGTGGAGGTTCCCAGGCTAGGGGCCTAATCGGAGCTACAGCTGCCAGCCTGCGCCACAGCTATAGCAAAGCGAGATCCAAGCCGCGTTTGCACCCTACACCATAGCTCACGGCAACGCCGGATCCTTAACCCACTGAGCAAGGCCAGGGATTGAACCCGCAACCTCATGGTTCCTAGTCGGATTCGTTTCCGCTGTGCCACGACGGGAACTCCTGAACAGCCATCTTGGGTGGCCTGACCATACGTGCCTGAAGGGGGCTGGAGAGGGGGGACATGAGGACAGTGACCCACGATGTGGGGACATGAGGGAGAGGTTGGGGGGGGCGGCTAGTTCATACACGGCCTTGGAGGCCACTGTAGGACACTGGATTTTTATTAAAAATGTAATAATAATTAAAAAAAGTGTAAGGATTCTAGGCAGAAAGCAGGCATAACTGGAGTTTTGAACGTGAACGTTTCTGGCAGTGAGTTTCAGTTGAGCGGATTGGTGGAAAGCCATTGCTAAAGCGGGAGCGCAGTAGAGACGCTTTGGACGCGCTAAGGGTGCGACTCGGGTGTGTGTGGCAGCGGGGGCGGGGGGCGGAGAGCAAGAGAAAGTGTGCAGACTAGAGACTGTGACTTTATGATGGACTTGACGTCAAAAAGCAAGGGCTCAAGGTGCCCTTTAGGCAGTAAATTTGGGAAAAGGAAGTTGGAAAATATGCAATTTCATCGCTAATGCTCTCTTTGAGCTTGGGGATATAAGTGTGAAAAGAATTCTGAAAGCAAAGATGCTGGTGGGTTGATTAGGGAGGAAAGTTTCATGCGGGAATGAAGTCTCTGAAAGAATATAAGACTCAGACAGACAGGAAGAGCCCCCTTCCCGATGAGGGAGTTAGAAAGCCAGGGCATCTTGTTGGAGGGTTGCATGTGAAGTGGGTGAGAAGGTAATTGCAGAGTCGCTGGCTGGAGATTAGTGAAGCGTTAACAGGAATTGTCAGCAGTATCATCAGAGCTTTTGGTATTTAGCAACTTGCAGGAGTTCCGACCACCGCGCAGCAGGTTAAGAGTCCGACTGCAGTGGCCCAGGTCACCGTGGAGGTGTGGCTTTGATCCTTGGCCCACCACAGTGGTTTAAAAGATCTGGCAGTACCACAGCTGCAGCAATAGGTTGCAGCTGTGGCCTGGATTCAATTCCCAACCCCAGGGGCTTCCATATAACTTCCATAAAATTAAAAAAATAAAATAAAATAAAAAAACAATTTACAAAGTGTTTTCCTTTGATTTACTTCACTTAGTCCTCATCAGAAAATAAGTAAGGCAACAGTATTATATCCTCGTCGTACAGGCTGAAGATGGAGGATGTAAATGGTTAAGGTGTTAACTCTTGTCTTTACACTGCAGAACTGGTTTTGCTGAGGCAGAATCCAGATTAGTGGTTTGCATGTGTATTTTAGGTTTTTTTCTGGGGGGGGAGAGGGTCATGGACGATTAAAAAAAAGGCTCTAATGATTTCATTTAAAATCGAAAGCCATGTCTGTTTGACTTTGAGGGTATTGAGCAGGTTTACTTTCAGAGCCCTGTGGAATGTGTCATTTTGTCCTTCAGCGCTATTTGGATACCAAGAAGCGAGAGGTCAGAGATTAAGAAGGCTTTAACACCTTCCCCCATCTCAACCCAGTGCCTTAAGTTATTTACAGAACCACTACTAAGGAAATAAAACAAACCTTGACATGGAGATTTTCTTCTGAATTATCCTCATAATTTGATAAAGCTAAAAAAGCCCCTGGGTACTTTGTTCAGCTGGAGTCGATGGCATCAGAATGACTGAATGGCCACACTAAGATTTTTATATGACTTCCTGATTAGCTCAGTTCTCTTCTCTCATTTTGACTCCATGGTTTTCATATGGATTCTCAAAGCATTTTTCAGATTCAGGTCTTTTTGAAACGATGACGGTTAAAAGCAAATTTTTGAAGACTGAAAAATGCGCTTTGCAAGGTGACTACATCTCCATTAGATCTGAATCCCTGTACTTTCCAGAGTCTTCACGTATGTCTATCACACATTTTTTTGAATTCCGAACTTCATAACCTATTATAGTGTTTGTGCGTAGCTCACATGTGTGCATGTGTGTCTCTATGTACAAGAATCATCCCTGCTTCTTTTAAACTCAACAAACATGTATTAAAGGGTAACTGGGAACATGGAATTCCTGCTGTGGCACAGTGTGTTAGTAACCCAGCTGCAGCGGCTCAAGTTGCTGCAGAGGTGCAGGTTCAATCCCTGGCCCGGCGCAGTGTGTTAAAGGATTTGGCCGGCATTGCTGCAGCTGCAGTATAGTTTGCAGCTGGGGCTCAGATCCAATTCCTGGCCCAGGAACTTCCATACGCTGTGGGTGAGGTCATTAAAAGGGGGGGTGGTCGCTAGGAAGAAGCCCTGTAAACATGGATACAGCACTCTTAATTCAGCACAAGATGTGACAACTATAGTGAGCGTGACAGATGGAGAGACATGAAAAACTGAAGAGGTGAGGACATTCCTGTGGTTGAAAGGAAATACTTGACACATTCAAGTGCATCTAGAAAAATAGGTAGGGTTTTGCCAAGCAGAGATGGAAATAGGACACACATCAGGAAACAGTGAAGACTGAGGCTCAGAAGTGCAAGAGGGATAAATGTATTCAGAAAACCAGGAATCATCAAAGTTTACCGATTCTTTGGGGACAGGTTGGATGGTGAAAGGAAATACTAGAAACAGGTTTAGGTCATGCTTCAAAAAAAGTAAACTTAATTTCGTAGGTGATATGGAACTGCTGAAATATATGGAGTGGCAGAGTTGGTAAAAACCACAGTGGCTTTGCGATCTAAAAGGGATCGGAGCAAGGAAAATCGGTTTCTATGGGATTGACTAAGAAAGCACTCTAACAGTCCGCAACAACAAGGCAGGATGCAGGATAATGGCAGCGAAGAAGGGAGAGCAACTGGATGTGGCAGATTATTTTTAGTGACAGTGATGCATGGTTGTTGACTCATGGTCAGTTACAGTTATTTCTGCCCCAAGCACATTTAGTCAGTATTTCTATTTCTTATTAGTGCAAGGTGTTTTCTCCTCGAGTGTACTCTCTAACCTGGCCATCATCTTTATGAGATCAAAATCGTGAGAAGCGGGGACAGCTTCAATGAGTTCCTCTGCCCTCGGTGCTAATTTTTTTCTTCTTCCTTTTTTTTTCTTTTTCTATTTTAAATTTAAAAAAATTTTAGGTAAAACACATCTTTTCTGACAAAACTGGTACTTTGACGTGCAATGTAATGCAGTTTAAGGAGTGCACCATGGCTGGAGGTGCTTATGGGTGAGTTTTTTTTCCCCTGTCCCACATTTAATTAGTGCTAACAGTTTGGTCCAATTTGAGGAGTTCTTATTAGGGGAGCTTTTTATTTTTTTTTTAACCTAGAAGCTACTTTTATTTTAACATACACGTACATTTTGTGTTTTATAGCTTGGCATAGCTTTTCACTTGGAATAACCTATAAGACAGGGGTTCTGCCCAGTAATATTTCAGAGTTTTTCAGGGTCTTTGTCTGTCTCTGGTAATAAGGTACACACACACTTCCTCTCCACTGCCATAAAGTTGGCGTACAGCCTGCATGCGGTAAAGAAACTGGCAGCAGTAACAGCCTGAACCTAGCCACACTACAGATTGGGATTTGAACCCACAGTTTGAAATTAGAATCACTCGCCCAGTGTCTGGACTCACTGAGGTTCGGGTTCTTCGTGCCTCCGTGCAGAAGGAATTCGGCGAGAGACAAAAAAATAGGCTAGAAACAGATTTATTAGTATAGAACGATTTTAAGGGATGCAAGTGGGCGGGCACAGAAGCTCTGCCCCGCAGACCTGGTGGGCTACAGTTTGATCCTCCAAGGGGAGTGGGGATTGGAAAAGACCACCTCTTCCTTGAGCAGTAGCTCCTCCTTGGTATCCGCTAAGGTGTGTATTCAAATCAGCAGAAGGGCGGTCCTCAAACTCCTTCCCTTTGTCTGGACCTGAATGCAGCCCTCACCCCATCCCCCACCCAGTGACCTGAGGCAATTCTCACACCTCCACTAGTCATGCAAACCTGCCTGGTTCTGATGGCTTTTTGGAGCAGCTGATTAACTTACAGTGATCTCCCAACATCCCCCAGGTTTCTCTATCTATGATCCTTTATTGGGACTTCTACAGCTACCTGCACCCCCTCCATCTCTGTCAGGAAGACTATGCAGTGTGTCCTTGGGCAGCTTTCAAGTCCAAAACTTGTTTTGTTTTCCCTGATAGGTATCCCTCTGATTTCGTGTTACCACCTCTCCTCTTTGCAGTCGTGGGGAAATCTAAATTTCTGAG
The DNA here is from genome assembly GCA_004024745.2 of Catagonus wagneri. Lineage (NCBI taxonomy): Eukaryota > Metazoa > Chordata > Mammalia > Artiodactyla > Tayassuidae > Catagonus > Catagonus wagneri. The sequence continues at coordinate 16,655,517 of PVHT020000080.1, forward strand.
GAGAGAAGGAGGTAGGGACTGTCAACTAAAAAAATGCAACCTGAAAGTTGAGAATAAAGTTTTATTTGGGGTGAAGTTAGGACTTAAGCCTGGGAGACAGCATCTCCCAGGTGGCCCTAAGAAACTGCTCCCACACTGTGCTAGTGTTCGAGTGGTTTTACTTCCGTTCTGACTTCTTTTTAAAAAAAAAATTCTTTTAAAGTTTTGTTGAAGTATAGTTGATTTACAGTGTTGGGGTAATTTCTGCTTTGCAGCAAAGTGTTTCAGTTCTACATATACACATATCCATTATTTTTCAGATTCTTCCCCCATATAGAGTTGTCCCCTTTGGTAACCCTAAGTTTGTTGCCTACATCTGTGAGTCTGTTTCTGTTTCGTAAATACATTCATTAGTATCATTTTTTTTTTTTTTAGATTCCACATATAAGTGATATCGTATGATGTGAAGTTCTTCTGAAGATGGAGAAAGGGACAATCTGAACCAGTAAACCATCCTTTAGTTAAGAGTATATAAACAGAAAGGATGAATTTGTACAGAGAGAAAAGGCCTGAGGTCAGAGCAGGAAATTCTGAGGGATATCATGAGATTAGAGAAAGGTCCGGAAATCGACTCCAGCCTCCCTGCCCCCCGCCACCCCCCACAAGACTGGTGTCTCTAAACCTCCCTCAAGGCCCAGCACACCCTTTTCCTGGTCATCAGCATAAGCCGTTTAGACCAACACTTGTGGGCCAGCATAGGAACCAGCATGGCCAACAGTGTGGACCTGAGCTCGGCTTGGCAACCTAACTTGATCTTTGTCTTCAAGGCTCTATTCTAGGAACCTTTCTGGTATACCCTTTTCCTTGGCCCTGGATGGATCCTGCCTTGTTCTTGTCTGTCCTCCTGAGTCCCTGACTTTGAATGTGAGCCTAGGCTCCCAACACATCACCTGTTGAGTAAGCCATCTGGAGAGCCAGTGTTACAACCTGGCTTGTCCTGAAACTCTTCTTTTGCCTTCTGTGTAAGATGCCCTGCCAGCCCCCCTCACCTACTTCTGATGCTTGGACTAGGAATAGAAATGCCACATCCTCAGGTCACCACGTGGGAGCCTCAATCTGCTCAGCCTACAACACGGTAGGTTTTCTTAAATTGTCCACTCCAAGGACACTTCAGATGTTACTGGCTTTGCCTGAGTTGAAACAGAGGAAAGAAAGTCCCCAGAAGTCAGGTGCAAGTGAGGAGATATGGAGGTGATGCTGTGTGGGAGGGAAATGTGCAAACGTGCCAGCCTCGTAACTTGTTCATTTTTCCTAACCTAGGAAGCTCAACCTTCAGTCACTACTCTACATAGGAAATAAATTCCGAATAATTTTTGGTGTGTTTCTTTTACTATATTTAAAATAAAACAGGGCTGTATTATCATAGTAATAGAATTGATCACACAACATTCATTCTGACTAAATACGCTTTCTTGACTTCGGGCTGAAGAAGGGAGAACATTGCACGAAAATGGTAGAGAGAGGCTGCGGAGTGGTGGAGGGTAATCTGTGTGGCCGAGGTATGATTACAGGTCTATGCATACTTAACTCCATTTTCCTTGATCAGACAGGTACGTGAGAGTGTTTCTATTACACATACACATTAACTTGCGTAGTTTACGCAAACAGTCTGCATTAAATATAGACGTAATGCCAGTGAGCCCTATGTGTACATGTGTGTGAACTCATGTATTTTTTGGAAAATTACTTAACTATTTGGAGCTGACTAGTCAAATGTTATTTGCCATCATGTTTTAAAAGGATGAAGAAACCACTCATTTCTAAGTGTGGCACTGAACTAGATCATCTGTCCGATAGCGTCCTAATTAGATGCTCTAATTTTCTCCAAAAGCTGTCTAGAGGAAGACGGGTACAGCTGTCTTCTCTTGTTTGTCTGTCTTTGAGGAATACGGAAACCCAGCATGTTCCTACTCTGTTCCTTATGTCACTGAAAAATACGCTAACTCCAGGAAACTAGTCAATACTGAAATTCAAAGATGCAAATCTGAAAACACTACTCAGTGGAACAATTCAGGATAAGACCTAAGAGGGAGAAAATTCTTGATCTGCAATAGTCAAAGCTATTAATATTTGAAAGTGGCAGTGACTGCTGTAACCAGAATAGGAATTTCCCCCCTGGGGGGTTATTATGACTTTAACGGATCTGAAACTGTTTAGCATTATTACAATTTTAATAGATCTGAAAATGCTTAGCATCCCCCCCCTTTTTTTTTTTCCTCTTTATGGTCATATCGTAGCATAGGGAAGTTCCAGGCTAAGGGTCAAATCGGAGTCACAGCTATATGCTTATGCCACAGCCACAGCAACACTGAATGCAAGCTGCACCTGCGAGCCATACTGCAGTTTGTAGCAACGCCAGATCCTTGACACACCAAGTGAGGCCGGGATCCAAACCGAAACCTCATAGACACTCTGTTGGGTTCTTAACCTACTCAGCCACCACGGGAACTGCATGTTTAGCATTCTTGTTAGAGATAGTCACATCACGTGACCCATTATGTCAAGAACAGTGTGTCCCACTGTTGATGTTACTCGGGAATCCATGCTTTTTTATTCAATACATATTGACAGAGCACCCACTGTGTGCCAGGCGTGCTGTTAGGCTGGAGGTGCAATGGTGAGCAGGTCAAGTTCTCTTCCCTCGTGAACTTCCCTGCCAAGACAGTGGGCACTCAGGGTCTTGCGGTTGTCAGTCATTACAGGCTATTGCTACAAGAGCTCACTTCATTCATTAGGTAAGCAAATGATTACTGGCAGACAGCAGTGGGCTGAGGGCACTGCACCGACAGAGTAACCAGAGTCCCGGCCTTCAGGAGGCAGCCTGCCCGTTAGTGGAGTCAGACAAGGGAAGGACTCAGATAGGTTATTTTAAGTGTCACAAGGGGAAGCCCTTGGGGTATGGGGACACAGGAAGGGCACCTAGCCACGCCTTTCGGACCCAGCAGAGGTTTCCCAGAAGGAGAGCGGCCCAAGCTGAGAGCCTCTAAAATAGAGAGGGATTAGTCCAAGCTTTGGGTACAGAACAGCCTGTGTAAAAGCCTGAAAACACGATCATTGAAAGACACGCGATATGAACGGCACAGAGCATGCTCGAGGAAGGATGCTAGGAGGGAGCATGAGGCAGGAGAAGCTGGGTCCTTAGGGCTTTGCACACCATTCTGAGGCCCCGGACGTGATCCTCCGGCGTCAAGGGAAACAACAGGTGTGTGTAAAACACAAGAGAGACACGATTAGGAAGAGGTCTGTGTCAGGGACATGCTTACAAAACTCCCGCTGCCTCTCTGAGAGCTCTGTAACCCCAGAGTATGTTTTTTTTTACGTATGTGTTCATTTGGCTTGGGTCTCAGGCTCAGATGGTTCAACTTATCTGAAGTCGAATGTCAATTTAAAATTACTGTTTACAGAGTAAACTGCCTTTTTAGTTAGGATGTTTTCCCTTGCTCTGCCGGGCCCTAGGAAGCACCATAATCTTGGTTCCCTATTTAGCCATCCCGCAGCGGAGGTGCTTCTCATTTAGAACATGGCCGTGGAGGTTCCAGCAATGCCGCAAGAGGCAAATACTTGGAATGTCTGTTCCCATCCCAGAATGTATTCCAGAGATGCACCATTTCTGTCCAAAAATGTTCCTGAATTTCTTCTGTTAACCTCCACGTGAGATCCTCACTACCCATGCTAGCATATCTCTAACACCTGCTGGTCCTCTTTTTTTTTTTTTTTTTTACTTTTTTAGGGCCGCACTCGCACAGCATATGGAGGGTCCCAGGCCAGGGGTCTAACAGGAGCTACAGCCGCCGGCCTACACCACAGCCACAGCAATGCGGGATCCGAGCCGCGTCTGCAACCTTCACCACAGCTCATGGCAACGCTGGATCCTTAACCCACTGAGCGAGGGCAGGGATCGAACCCGAAACCTCATGGCTCCTAGTTGGATTCGTTAACCACTGCGCCACGATGGGAACTCCAGTCCTCGCTTTTTGAAATCAATTTTGTTGGAGAATAGCTGACTTAAACAGTGTCGTGTTGGTTTCAGCTGTACAGCAAAGTAAATCGGTTTTCCATGTACACTTCTCCCCTTCTTTCCTGGTATAGGGTGTTACTCTCCAGGGCTGGAATGCCGCAGGCCAAACAACAAACTGGACGGGGGATACAGCCCCACCCATTAGCAGACAAGCTGCCTAAAGACTTATAAAGAGCCCACAGCCACCTCTGGACACACCCCTAGATGTGGCCTAGCCCATCGGAGGGCTTAGGCCCAGCGCCACCCACCAGCTCCTCCCTCCAGCAAGGCTGCAGGAGCCTCTAGACCAGCCCCACCTCCACCCTCTGCAGGGAGCAGAGCAACATCCAAAGCAAGACAACTACCATCTGCAATGCCGGCCAAATCCTACCCTGGGGGCAGCTGAGCCCCGGCCCTGCCCACTAGCAGGCCAGCATAACCTTGGGCACACCCTAGACCCCATAATCAACCGTGTCAGGAACCGGGACCCACCCCCGCACCCCCCACCAGTGATCTGAAATGAGCTCTGGGGTCCCTGAGCTCACGCAGTTGGGTTCCAGGAGCCAGATCTGCCTGCCCGCAGTCCAGCACTAATCCCAAGATCTGGCTGCGCCCGCCAGGGGGTGGGCAACAGAACCAGAGTCTTTGGGACCCTGACTCCACCCCCAAGCGAGCCAGCACTAGCCCTGGGGCCCCGTAGGGTTCTGCAGCCAGCCACTTGGTGACCAGGCCTCAGTAAACAGTAGCCACCAGCGTGTGCACAAGGCAGGCAGCCAACCAGACTAGGGGCCAGTCAAGCCTACCAGACATGCACGTGGTCAGACCCCCATAGCGGAAGGGCCCACGCAGACCTCTTAGGGGCACCCCGTAGAGCACAGAACTTGGGCGAAGAGAGAGGAGAGGGCACTGCTGGGACGCAGAGGACGCCACCTACAGAGGCCACTTCTCTGTGATCCAGACACGTTAACTAATCCCACTGTATACAGGAAAATACAAATGTTTCGTTTCTTAAATCCTCTAAGATTCTAAAGCTACTCATTAGTTTACGATCATCTTTATTAGGCTCCTCTTTCCTTTTCTCTGCAGAGCATGGATGATGAAAAGGAATTTGCATTTTGCAAGGACGGCACAGACCAAATGTTACAAAAGTCTGCGATAATGCCCCACTCGTTGGGTAAGTATAACAACTTTGAGTTGGAAGAACCATACAGTGTGATAGAAGATAATAGGAGAAAAAGAATGTATAAACGTATATATATACATATACTCATATATATATGACTGGGTGACTTTGCTGTATAGCAGAAATTGGCACATTGTAAATCAACTATAGTTTAATAAATTTGGATATTTATATACACACACACAAAAGAAAGAAAAAGAAAAAAGCAAAGTACTATTAGTCACTGAAAAGACTTGAATTATATTGAATGTCCCCTTGGGGCCACTGGTTTTAAAACTTTCTTATGTGGGTCATGAACTCATTTGAGATTTGGATGGAAGATATTTCCACAGAGGCAGGCAAGTTCTCATACAATTTTATGGGATATGTTAACTCTGAAATCCATCTGTGGATCTTCTGGGGTCCAATAAGAATATGTTTACATGACACACCATTTTATAGCTAATTGATATCAATTATTTTATTATCTATATCTAATTTCTTTTTCTTTTTTTTGTCTTTTTGCCCTTTCTAGGGCCACACCCGCGGCATATGGGGGTTCCCAGGCTAGGGGTCTAACAGGAGCTGTAGCCGCCGGCCTTCGCCACAGCCACAGCCACGTGGGATCCGAGCCGCGTCTGCGACCTACACCACAGCTCACGGTAACGCCGGATCCTTAACCCACTGAGCAAGGCCAGGGATCGAACCCGCGACCTCATGGTTCCTAGTCAGATTCGTTAACCACTGAGCAAAGACGGGAACTCCTATATCTAATTTCTAATCCACACTAAAACAATTCAACCAGACTTCATTTTGGTACTTCAAGTAAAATTTTCTCTTTCTTCCAATCTAGGATCTTAAAATATTTCATTAAGAATGTTTAAAAAACGGGAGGAGTTCCCATCGTGGCTCAGTGGTTAACGAATCCGACTAAGAACCATGAGGTTGCAGGTTCGATCTCTCGCCTTGCTCAGTGGGTTAAGGATCCGGCGTTGCCGTGAGCTGTGGTGTAGGTTGCAGACGCGGCTCGGATCCTGCGTTGCTGTGGCTGTGGCGAAGGCCGGCAGCTACAGCTCCTGTTAGACCCCTAGCCTGGGAACCTCCATATGCCGCGGGTGCAGCCCTAAATAAGACAAAAAGACAAGAAAAAAAAAAAAAAGAATGTTTAAAAAGTGGGGAGTTCCCATTGTGGTGCAGCAGAAACGAATCTGACTAAGTATCCATGAGGATGTGGGTTTAAGCCCTGGCTCCACGTAGTGGGTTAAGGATCCAGCGTTGCCATGAGCTGTGGTGTAGGTTGAAGACGTGGCTTGGATCCCGTGTTGCTGTGGCTGTGGTGTAGGCTGGCAGCTGTAGCTCCAATTTGACCCCTACCCTGAGAACTTCCATATGCCATAGGTGTGGCCCTAAAAACACACACCAAAAAAAAAAAAAAAAGAAAGAAAGAAAGAAAAAAAGGGAATGTTTAAAAAATGTTTTCCACAGAATAAAAATGTTTATAGAAACAGGATTTATTTCTTCATTACTATTATCCTGTAATTCATATTGACCTACTCTAGGGTTATTAGGAGCTTAATTTTGAGTTTTATCTAAAAGTTCAGAATAGCTTCTAGTTCATGGGAAAGAAAGAACTATTTTATTTTAATGTGTTTGGTCATTCAGTTGCATGATCTTTCTGGTCAGCTTTCCCCTGAATCCTGGAACAGCGAGGCTGCCCTGTTACAGAGCTGAAGACAGAAGGGACACGAGGCAACCATTAGCGTGGTCTCCAGGCATTAAGGTTTAAAAAGCTTAACAATTAAAGGCTTTTCTCGAAATTGATGTCTTCATCATAAAAGCCAACAGCCACAAGCTCGAGGGCTTCAAACAAGCAAACAAAAGTTGTCGTGATTATACTTGGAAGCCAGATTAGCTTTAGGAAAGCAGTATTAGAATTGTACCGCCTTTTGCATTTACTTATGTTTGTGGACTTTCTAGTGACCAGAACAAGGGTGCCTTTGATATAAGCCACCCAGTGTCCATACTATGTACCATCCCAGGATCCCAGGATGTGAATTCATCATGTTCTGGCACCCAGAGTGTGGGCTTCTCCATTCAGTCATCTGTAGGAAACCTGAAAACTAATGTAACACTGTCAATCAACTATACTTTGGTTAATTAAAAAAAAAAAGATTTGGGAGTTCCCTTCACGGCTCAGTTGTTCACAGACCTGACTACGATCCATGAATATGCGAGTTTGATCCCTGGCCTCATTCAGTGGGTTAAGGATCCAGTGTTGCCATGAGCTGTGGTGTAGGTTGCAGATGTGGCCTGGATCCCGCATTGCTGAGGCGGTGGTGTAGGCCAGCAGCTGCAGCGCCAATTCAACCCCTAGCCTGGGAGCTTCCATATGCTGTAGGTGGCCCCCCCCAAAAAAAAAGAAAAGAAAAAAAGATTTAAACACTTTATAAACAAAGATATACAAATGAACACTAAGTACATACAAAAATGCACAGTTATATTAGTTCGCAGGAAAATGCAAATTTAAACCACATTAAGGTACCATTACAAATCTATTAAAAGTGAAAATACTCGGGCAAGTGGAAGATGCCTGCAATGCTGGTAAAATGGGGCAACTGCTTTCTAAAGCAGTTTGGCAGAGTCTTATAAAGTTAAACATATATTTGTCGTATGACTCAACAATTATAAGAGTAATTAAATTATACATCTACCCTAAAAGAATACCCAGAGAAGATTTACTCAGCCAAAAATAAAAATAAAAACCAACCAACCAACCAAACAAACAAAAAAACTGGAGAACAACTAACTATCCATCAGTGAGTAAATGGATAATGAAATTGTGGTATATCCAGTCAATGGATTACTACTGAATGTTAAAAAGAAAGAGACTATTTTATTCTTGTTGCATGCAACGTCATGGATAAATTCCAAAAGCGTTTTACTGTTTCAAAGACATTTTACTGAGCAAAAGAAGACATGCATACTGTATCACTCCATTTAGAGAGAATTCTAAAACAAGCAAAACTAATCCATAATAATAGAAAACAGCTCAATATTTGCCCAGGGTTTTGGCTGGTAGGGGTGACAGCAAAATAGCATGAGGGAACTTTTTTGGGTGATGGAAATATTCTCTATCTTAATTGTGGTTGTGGTTACATAGATGTATATACACTTCTCAGAATGTATTGAACTTTATACTTAGAATGGGTGCATTTTTTTTTGTTTTACCGCCACACTTGCAGCGTAAGGAAGTTCCTAGGCCAGAGGTTGAATGGGAACTAGAGCTGCAGCCTATGTCACAACCATGGCAACACCAGATCCAAGGCCCATGGGTGACCTAAGTCCCAACTTGCAGCAACACTGAATCCTTAACCCACTGAGCGAGGCCAGGGATTGAACCCGTGTCCTCACAGAGACTATTGGGTCCCTAACCTGCTGAGCCATAATGGGAACTCTGGGTGCATTTTACTGTATGTAAATCATACATCATACCTCAATAAAAGTGTGAAAAACAGAAATCTGTAGGGATAACTAAGTCACGTGTGTGTGTGTGTGTGTGTGTGTGTGTGTGTATTTCACAGGACAGAACCTACCACGCGTGTACTCACCCCCTGCCTACCCTGTTCACTTTTCTATCAAATCTCTCTTGTCCTCCTTCCCCTGCTCCCACACACCCGGTGTCCCCACAGTTACAGTAAGTCCCTTGAAGGGAAAGATGAAGGCAGTGTCTACTCTGCTTTAATCGGCTGAGCCTCCCCTCCGTCCGTCTCCCCAACCTCTTGGTGTCACAATGCGTCACAGCTCTTAGGGGTAACAGATAATAGATTACAGTCCTGCTGGTTTGCCACTTCCTTTACGCTCCAGACAGCGAGGCCCTAAGAGAACGGACGGTTACTTGGGCAATTCGGTGGTTAGGCATGGCTATCAAGCTTGACTTTTTTTAGGCTAGTGATTGTCCTGGTGAGCTTGTGAAAGCGAGTGAGTGACTTCAGGTCTTGCCAGTGTTTTAGCACCACATTTCTCAGCTTTTGACACCAGTACTCGAGTATCTGGGGCTGTCAGTAACTGTTCACTAAGCACCTTCAGCTCTACATGATTTGGGTTCTGCGCGTCCTCTCTTATTTAACTGTTGCGCCGGCTCTCGCTCTGCTTACTTTCTTACATGTGGCCCTTCTCAGAGGTGTGTGCTCCATGCCCATGTTTTAACAGGACGAGAAGAGCAATTAACCTTTAGACTGACTTTGTCTGCTGAAAGCAAAGGAAATTTATCTATTTATTTATTATTTCTTTATTTTTGCTTTTTTTAGGGCTGCCTCTGTGGCATATGGAGGTTCCCAGGCTAGGGGTCGAATCAGAGCTGGAGCCACCAGCCTACACCACAGCCACAGCAACGCGGGATCCAAGCCGCGTCTGCGAACTACACCACAGCTCATGGCAACACCGGATCCTTAACCCACTGAGAGAGGCCAGGGCTCGAACCCGCACCTTTGTGCTTCCTAGCGGGATTCGTTTCCGCTGCGCCATGGTGGGAACTCCCACGTACAAGGTAAGTTGGCAGAGAAAAGCACACACACAAAAGCTTTCTTTAAGGAGATACAGTGTGCCAGTCCCACGTCTGTTACTGATCTGTCGGATGGCCTTGGGCAAACCTCTTAACCATTTTGCTACTGTTTTATTCTTTGTGAAGAAAATATTAGGAAGAGGACCTGCAGGTGAAAGGGATGTCCCGTAGTGGCTCTAGAACAGCGTGTGGAATACTGAAAAGGAGCATTAATGATGCTGCTTGTTACCACACAACCCCCCCACTGGGACATTCAAAGAATATTCAGAATTTTCTGGAAAAACAAAATGAGGGGTGAGTAATTAGAACCTAGTTGAAATGGTATTAAGTGTATGCAGGTAAAATTAGTCTCACCAAGGGGTCAAGAAGGAAAGAAATCATCCAAATCCTCTTAAAAACTTGGTATAAATAAAAGACTCAGAAAATGTATTTACAGGGGATGATACCTAATGTATTCAAATCTTACCGCTCATGGGAATATGTACTTGCCAGTGAGAAGATAATGGTTTACATATATGATCCAATAAAAATAAATACTGGTGTGGAGCCATAAATGGGAATCTTATTAAAATACACACTGGGATTTGCTGTTACACTCTTTTAAAATTGGACTTTAAGTCTTAATATTTCAGCAATATTAAGCCGTTAACGGCAAAGTTTTCAAAGTGATACCTTGTCCAGATTCACATTTATACTCATGGAGGGGAGCCCAGGGGGAAAATATTTGTATTTATAATGTAGGATTCGGTCAGTTGAAGGCAGCTGTGAATTCCAGCCAGCTTGCCTCTTCCTAGAAGGGTGTTGCTTCTGGGTGTCAGAAGTGTAAATCTGGGAACTCTTGGACCATAACCTTGGAGCTGATTTCTAAGGTAACTAGAATTCCAAACACAGACAGTTTTATAAATCACAATTAACACCTTGCATTGTTCCTGGAAGCCAAATGCAAGTCTGCGGCCCTTCTGGAGCCCAGCCCCCGTCACCCAGTGCCCAGCTGCAGTCCCAGCATCATCACCACATTGTCACCAGTTCAAGTTTCCCTCCACTAGCCTGGCGTGGCTGTTGAGAGGAGCCACAAGAAGGGCACCAAGCTGTCATCCAGCTGGGAGATCGGACTGCAAGACATCACAGTGGTCATGAGAAGCCATCTGATTTCTCGGAAGCCAGACCAGGCAGCCACGGAGGGCTCCACCTAAGTCTGGTCTCCCTGGAAAAGGGGGAAAACTCACCTATCCAAAGACACACTCAAGTTCTCACTAGATCAGGCTTCACCCGACAGCCTGACTGGCTCTGAGAAGTCCAGGATCAGACTTGAGCGTAAAGGTCAGAAGCCTGCAGGGCCAAAGAGGAGGGGAGAGGAGTTATTTTGGAACTCCAGAGCATGTCACGTTGACACTTTTCAAGGGAAGGAAAGTGGCCACTAACAGAATGACAGGTGGATAAATTAAAGAGTCTTGGGCAAAAGTATTTTGAAGAATTAGTAGCTTTTCCCCTGACTAACTAGGTTGACTAGGTTAACTAGGTCCCTGGTTAACTAGGCATTGTGTGTGTGTGTGTGTGTGTGTGTGTGTGTGTGTGTGTGTACATGTGTAAACATAAGAGTCCAAGTAGCAAAATGGGTTAATGGCACAGCACATCTATCTTCCTCTGTTACATGAGAACATAGGACAAATGGAAGCAGTTTCATCTCACAGCACAAATGAAAGCAGTTTCAATGAAACCAGCTTGGCAGGGCCATGTAATATTTCAGAGTTAACACAACATCCTGCTTTAAGTTTAGTCTGTAGTTTCTTGGGCAACTTTCAAAATGAGCAAGTGATATAAAATAAACACTTCGCTGCATTGTCTTGGCTGTCAGCTTCAAATTATGCGATAGGCCAAAAAAAAAAAAAAAAAAGGAAAACTTACCCATCCTTGATGGATTCCCCGGTTTTATCCTGAATTCCAAATTTAAAGAAATCGTCATTATTGCCTAAGTTTTGCAGGGTCGCTGCCAAGTGTAATCAGTGTGTTCATTAGCTGAACCACAAATACGCAGGATTATCCATGGTCCCAAGATTCAACAAGTAAAAGGAGATAAGGGGCTTACGGTAAAGCCTTCGTCATTTTCCAAAGAGGTGAGAGCCAAAAAGGCACTTTTCTAAGAGAAAAAAAAAAGCAAAAACAAAAAAACCCCCAAACCTTTGGAACTTAAACTTCTGGGCAGTAGGCAGTCTCTTCTCGAATTCCTCCATTAAGGAAGCCAGGAAGGAAGTCACGTGGCACATTCTGCATATCGTTATGGCCTTTCTCAGGCATTTTCACTGGCCCTTAGCCTCAGAGAGCTTTACTGAAAAAATCAGGTCTTTGGGGAGGAAGTGGGATAATTATGAAGCAAGTCATGTTCACAGGACTGCGGAGATAATTCAGCTTCTTCCATGGCCAAACCCACATAGGATGGAGTCATTCGCAAGCTTCCCAGGACATGCATTTTCCATGGTCCCGGCCACTGACTCACTGCATTTAGTCATAAACATTCTTTGGACCTCAATGTCCCCACCTGTAACACAGGGATAAAAGTTATCGGTCACATGGACGTACGTTGAGATGAAACTGTTTTTAAAGGACTTTGCTCTTGTCAGTGAGTAAAATCCACATACTCCTGTTGTTTGTTTTGCTAGTGCAGTGTTTTATGAAAAAGGAAGGTGGAAAGGTACCTATCTCTGGAATGTTTTCAGAGCTTCTCTGGTCTTAACATGCATGGTATACATTTTATTTAAGTGGAGGAAAACTGTGAGGCTTTTTGCTTTTAACACGTGTCATAAAATTTTTTCTTTTTGTGTGTTGCAGTGAGTTCTCTGCCATTTTCCGATGAATGATTGCTGTTTTAGTCATCCCCGTGTTAAGACTACATCATTTATTTATTTTATTTTATTTTTTTGCTTTTTAGGGCCACACCCACAGCATACGGAGGTTCCCAGGCTAGGGGTCGAATTGGAGCTACAGCTGCCAGCCTTCGCCACAGCCACAGCAACGCCAGATCCAAGCTGCATTTGTAGCCTACACCACAGCTCACTGCAACGCCAGATCCTTAACCCACTGAGCGAGGTCAGGGATCCAACACGCAACCTCATGTTCCTAGTAGGATTCATTTCTGCTGTGTCATGACGGGAACTCCTAAAACTACATCATTTAAATGGAAACGTCCACTTTGGCAGTCTGGCATTTATACTCCTCTTTACTCTGATTTTTTTCTTCCTCTATTGCTTTTCTTTCTCTCTTTCAATATCCTCTATGATTGATTTAAGGTGACCTCAACTGCTCGTATCCTTCCCCACCAGGATAAAATATCCGAGTTCACAGATTCCTGTTTTGTTCAGTGACACACCCCCAACGTCTAGAACATCTCCAACGCAGGAGTTCCCGTCGTGGCGCAGTGGTTAACGAATCCGACTAGGAACCATGAGGTTGCGGGTTCGATCCCTGCCCTTGCTCAGTGGGTTAACAATCCGGCGTTGCCGTGAGCTGTGGTGTAGGTTGCAGACGCGGCTCGGATCCTGCGTTGCTGTGGCTGCGGCGAAGGCCAGTGGCTACAGCTCCGATTAGACCCCTAGCCTGGGAACCTCCACATGCCGCGCGTGCGGCCATAAAATGACAAAAGGCAAAAAAAAAAAAAAAAAAAAGAACATCTCCAACGCAGAGTACTAGTTAAATGATTCCACTGGCTGAGTGAAGTTTCTCTTTGGACCCCAGCTTCCATTTCATCTCCACAGCTTAAAGTGGAAATCTTACTCAGACTTTTGAACTAATCTGGTCCTAAATCCATCCACCAAGTCACATTTCCTTCCTTCCATCCGTCTGCTATTAGGCTCTGCTCTTCCTGTCACCACCTGAAACTTGGTTTTGGCGCGTCCTTGCAGCTCTTAGTTGCGATTCTCTGTCTTAAGGCGTTAAGTTCCTGGGACAGGGTGTTACAAAAGGCCCTTCTGGCACCTGACCATCTTTCATCAAGAACAGTATGAACACTGATTGATGTTATGTGGCCTTTTCAACTTTCAATTCATTTCAGATGTGGCTTAAAGTAACATGTCATCCAGAGTTCGTCCGCCTGCTGTTTGACTCATTCATTGATCTCCTGAATGAACAGATGGTGGGGAGGGGAAGAGACAAGAGATAAAAGGAAGGAAAGAAAGAAGTGAGAAAGGAAATAATTTTGATACTAGAATGTCTATGATGTATCTCTTAAAAATTAGAAATAAACATTTTGGTTCCCCATGTGAAAATTCAAACTAATAACACCATAAACTTGACACAGGTTCTGTGGTTTAACTAAAGTACCTGGAGTTCTGTTTGTTGATCTGCTGGTTGGTGGTTTGCTCTCATTTAAATGAAGATTACTTTTATAAATGAAAGAGATTAGACCATGAATAATACAATGAAGCTGATGATTCCTGAGTTGAAAATATAGAAAATTTGGGTTAAAAAAAGAATCATATCATGAATGATTCTTTTCTATGTCACTATAAGAGTCAGGCTGTAAAATTTATTGCATTTTGTATAGAGAGCCAAAAATAGTATGTGTGTGTTTTTAAGACACTTCTTTGTGATTCATTCAGCAAACATGACTGCATATCTTCCAAGGGCAAGGCTCTGTGCCTGCTGCTACAGCAGGAACCGCAGGAAAGGTGACAGAAGCGACGAGGGCTGCCGTTTCTATGAGCATATCGCATGTCTGTTTCTTTCAGAAGTTACCAGTAAGCCTCACAAAACTCTCCAACACAGGTATTACAATGTTCACCCTCAAGTACAAAAATAGAAGATCAGAAAAGTTAAGTAATATGCCAAAGTCACACAGCCTGTCTGTGGCAGAATCAGTATCCAAACTGGTGTTTTGATGGCACCACACCTATACTATTTTGACTAAACCACCTTCAAGGCATTCACAACCCAGAAGAGACAATCTCTCTCATTCACTCAACTCCTCTCTCTCTCTTTCACTTGTACATATAGACTTACATACACTTATAGGATATGGAGGATGGATATGAAGGATGTATACATATATTCGATGTATATATATCTCAAGTACTCCCATTTGAGTATCTAGAATCTCAGGGCTCCCTTTGATGCTTGGACATTTGCCAGCACTTCACACTGTAGTCTATGCATTTGATAACATGCATATGTTGACAAGTGCCCAAATACTCCGTGTGCACATGCTACGTACAAGAGATACACGCACACCTAAGACTTCATTCTGCCTTCCAGGAGCTCCTGGTCTTGTGTAAGAAAACTGATATGTCAACAAATTGTGGCAGTGTCGGCTAGTTTTCCAGTTCTTTCAAAAATATACCAGGTAGAAAAACCAAAGGCTACTTGAAATAGAATAAAGAAAAGCATAGTGATTGATTAAAATGCTACAAACTTGGGCTGAAAGGACAGTGGGGATTAAGTGCTGCGATAAGCCTTCTTTGAGGAAAAATATAGTCTATTTTCTTTTCTCCCCTTTCAGAACATTCTTTATAGGCTCTGTCACCCTCAAAAGGTTCATATTTCGCATCCCCTAAGAAAAAACATATTTTTCAGAGCTTACAGATGGCAGTTGGAAATTAATTAGTTAAAACTGTACAGAGTTTCTAGATCCTTGGAGAGAAGTCATTGCAAGGGGACCTAAATCATAGACAGTGGTTATTATATAATCAGGTGGCTCAATACGGCAAACTCTTGGTATGCATGTTCCAAATTTATATCCAGCTGGGGGAAAGCTCAATACACTGTCAAATACTAAGAACAGTCATATTTCACTTAAAACAAAATCAGCTTGAGATGCCTTATGATTTCAGGGATGTTAAAAGTGACAAAAACGTACACGTTGGGGTGATAAAATGGGGTGAGTATTTGTCAGAGATATCCAGGGAAACAGGAGAATAAATGGAGAGAAAGACAGAGAGAAACACAGATTAAGACATTGGCTCACACAATTTTAGAGGCTCAGAAAGCCCAAAATCTATGAATAGCCTGGCAAGCTGCAGACCAGGAAAGCATTACAGGAGTTATAGTGCAAGTTCAAAGGTCTGCTCTCTCCTTTTAGGGAGGGCAGTCTTTTTCTCCTCAGGCCTTTAACTGATGGAATGAGGCCCACCACCACCCACATTATGAAGAGCAATCTGCTTTACTCACAGTCTACCGAATTCTATTTAATTTAGGCTTAAAACTACCTTCCCAGAAACATCTAGACTAATGTTTGATCAAATCTATGGGCCTTGTAGCCTAGCCAAGGTAGCACATGAACTTTACCATCCCGAGTGACATTTAGGAATGAGGGGAAGAATCTGTTTGTTGTTGGCAACGGGGGTGCCGGAACTCACCCTGACCCTGTGTGCGGAGGTGGGCAGCGCAGCGCTTGGCTCCGCCTCCTGAGGCTCCTTTGTGGTTGGAGGTTCACCCTTTCTGATCTCTTCTGGCCCCCCCCTCTGAGAGAAACATCCACAGCACAAACAAACCAGCCCTGCAGAGCACACCTCTGGGGAGCCGAAAAGGGAAGTGGTCCCCATTCTTTTCTCCACGTGACTAATGTTTACATCTCTATTTTTCTAACGTGATAGAGGCCAGACCCCTGGGAATGGGGTGGGAGATGGAGAGAAAATCAAATGTGCTTCCAGTATATGAAAGACAGTATTTTTTTCTGCGTTTTAGTTTAGTTTTTAGTTGGGACTTGCGTCAGTGGACAGACGAGGGGGGTGGAGAGAATAGTCTCAATGCTGCCTTCATCGGCCCCTGGTCAGACCTCACTCCATCTCTACCCTCTTCCACTGCCAAGCTCCTAAGGAATCTTCCCTGGACGCACTGCTCTTATCCCTCTAGAATGCTCTCAGGGCCTATCTGTGCCGGCAGAAATTCCCTGTTAAATATTACCTGTAATCAGTTTCTTCCCTCCACCCCATTGCACAACCCTGGAACCACTGACTCACTCTCGCTTTATCATAAAGTATTTACATATTGGTTAAAATCGTGGACTTTGGAGCCATGGAATCTCCTTTTCACCACCTGTGTGACTAGAGCCTCCATTCTTTCACCCATAAAATCGGGATAACGACAGGACTGACGTCACGGGTGAGCTGGGAAGAGCAAATGAAACAGCAGATGGCAAACTGTCAGAAGAGTGCCTAGCCTGGCAGGAGCCCTTAGTGATTGTTAAATATTATCAGTCCCATTGGTGTGACGTGATTTCCTGTGGGATCCCAATGCCTACTATTTGCAAATGAGCTTAGAATACAAGGCTGAAGCAGTAGGGTCTTGCTTTGGATCTACCCCGGAATAATTGGAGGCATGCTCTCACATGCTTCTGTGGGTTTCCATCCATGTTAACCATCTTCAGATGGCTTATCCCAGCTCTGTGGGAGCGAGATCAAATGTCCATGTGGTGGGGATTAGAAAAATGAGAAGAAAGTGATGATCTTGGTGGGCCCTTAGAGTAGTATGGCCCAAAGACAGGTTTTGTTTGGCCCAGCAGGGTTTTTTTTTTTAAATTTCCTTATTATAGTTGATTTACAATATGTTGTCAATTTCTGCTGAATGGCAAAGTGACCCATTCATATACATATGTTTACATATATATATATATATATATATATATATATACACACACATTCTTTTTCTTGCATTATCCTCCATCTTGTTCCATCACAAGTGACTAGATATAGTTCCCTGTGCTATACAGCAGGACCTCATTGCTTATCCACTCCAGATGAAATAGTTTGCATCTACTAACCCCAAACTCCAAGTCCACCCCGCTCCCTCCCCCTCCTCTTTGGCAACCACAAGTCTGTTCTCTATGCTCATGAGCTTGTTTCTGTGGGGATAGGTTCATCTATGCCATATTTTAGATTCCAAATATGTGATATCATACAGTATTTGTCTTTCTCTTTCTGCCTTACTTCACTTAGTATGAAAATTCTAGTTCTGTCCATGCTGCTGCAAATGGCATTATTTTGTTCTTTTTTATGGCTGAGTAATATTCCATTGTGTAGATGTACCACTCATCTGTCAATGGATATTTATTTATTTATTTATTTATTTATTTATTTATTTTTGTTTCATTTTACTTTTTAGGGCCGCACCCATGGCACATGGAAGCTCCTAGGCTAGGGATCAAATAGAAGCTGCAGCTGCTGGCCTACACCACAGCCATAGTAATGCAGGATCCTAGCTCCATCTGCAACCTACGCCACAGCTTATGGCAACAATAGATCCCAGGCCCACTGAGTGAGGCCAGGGATTGAACCTGCATTCTCATGGACATTAGTCAGATTCATTTCCACTGAGTCACAAGGAGAACTCCTCAATGGACATTTAGGTTGTTTTCATGTCTTGGCTATTGTGAATAGTGCTGCAACAGACATATGGGTGCATGTGTCTTTTTCAATGAAAGTTTCGTTTGGATATATGCCCGAGAGTGCAATTGCTGGATCATATGATAGTTCTATATTTACATGCAAGATGAAAAAATGCCCAACATCACTAATTATTAGAGAAATGCAAATCAAAAAACTACAGTGAGGTACCACCTCACACTTGTCAGAATGGCTGTCATTGATAAGTCTACAGATAGCAAATGCTGGAGAGGTTATGGAGAAAAGGGAACCCTCCTACACTGTTAGTGGGAAGGTAAATTGGTACAATCACTATGGAAAACAGTATGGAGGTACCTCAGAAAACTAAATATAGAACTACCCAGCAGGGTTTTTGTTATTGTTTCTGTTTTCAGTGGAGTAGCAAGCCTCTAGACAGGGACTGCACTTTCCCCACCCACTTCCTATTGCCTTATAGCCCTCACATCACACTTTCACACGCGCTTACCTGTTAGATCAGCCCAGGGTCCTTGAAGTTGTGATCCCTGCTCTCTATTACAAGAAGATAGAAAGCAGAGAATGGTGACTTGTTCCTCACTCTTAAAAACTGACGCTGTTAGAAACAAATAACACAGTGGGGAAAAATCCTGTCTAGGAAGTGAGGTGAGAATTGAAAAATCCAATTCTCTGATTATCCTAAAGACATGCTCAAATTTGCATATATGCACCTCATTGAAGAGGCATTAGAAAGTCCATGGAAATCCATGGTAAAAGTAATGGGATCCCTTTGGCAGCACGAGTCAGCATTTCATCTGACCTTCACTGGCGGTTGCCATCCAGGTCCCTTGGACACCCCCACGACTGCCTTGCACGTGCTCAGGTGCAGAACCTACCAGACAAAACATAGCATGTGCCATTTTCTACTTTCCTGCTCCCTTGTCCTTCAGCAAAGGCCCATGGCTAGCAGAGCTGTAGGGAAAGGCCTCTCCACTCCTGGCCTTCCCCACAAGTTGCCTTTTCTAAAGTGATGATGTCAGCTGGCCCCAGCATCAGGTCGGCACCAACATCTATGCAGGTATTGAGGCCGCTCCAGGCACACAGATGCCGCTCTCCCACGCCAAGTACACCACCTCCACCCACACACTTTCCCCAGACTGCAGCCCACCCCGGTGCTCACATAATGGAGTTTCTCAAACTCTGTCACGTTCCTTGCAGAACAGGAGTGACCACTTCCCGCCAACCACCACTTGTGTGTCACATCTCATCACCAGAGCATCCGCTAAGCTCCAGTGCCTTACAGAGTCCTTAGTGAAGAGAGCCTTCCAGTTCTTCTCAGGATACCTCTGCTCTCTAGCACTCAGCTGTTTGTGCGTGGGGTCAAAGCTGAGAGAGAGACACCAGAATTCAGAACTGCCATGACCCTCAGACACCCGAGGCTTAGTTGTTGGGTCAAGCTCACATGCCTGATTCTCTTTCCCTCCAGGATGAGTTCTTCTTTTAGAGGACTACTCCTCCATCTAATTACGGTTCCCCTGGGCCTGTCCCAGCAGATGTTTCCATCAATAGGATGTCCAGAAGCAATCAAATTTCAGTTCTTTAGTGGGATGGAAAATCATTTTATTTATTTATTTATTGCTTTTTAGGGCCGCATTTGTGGCATATGTAAGTTCCTAGGCTAGGTGTCAAATTGGAGCTACAGCTTCCAGCCTATACTACAACCACAGCAACATGGGATCCAAGCCGCGTCTGCGACCTACACCACAGCTCACGGCAACGCCAGATCCTTAACCCACTGAGCAAGACCAGGGATCGAACCCGCAACCTCATGGTTCCTAGTCGGATTCGTTAACCACTGCGCCACGACGGGAATTCCCATAATTCTGTTTTAATTTCAGGTCTCAGTGCATCCATTATTCACCATTAGGTGCTAAATAGAGATTGCAAAAAGGGAGGAAACATTTAAGATAAGAAACTGCCTCGATTCCATTAGAATTTGATCCCACCTTTAAAGTCTTGCTAGGATAAATTTCTATCATATTCATTCAGGGCTTATAAAAAATGTTGCTTCTGAATTTCCAATGTTGTAAACAAAAATTTGTGTAATTCAGTATGCATTCAAACTGACACACATGATCTCAGTCCTTTCATTCTGTGATTCAAAGCTTTTATGCTGTTATTTTTTATTTATATTCATTTTTTATTTTTTATGCACTTTTTTTCTTTTTAGGGCTGCACCTGTGGTATACGGAAGTCCCTAGGCTAGGGGTCAAGTCATAGCTGCAGCTGCCGGCCTATGCCACAGCCATGGCAACACCAGATCTGAGCTGCATCTGTGACCTATGCCACAGCTTAACTGAATGCTTAATCCACTCAGTGAGGGCAGGTTATCAAACTGCATCCTCCTGGACACCAGTCGAGTTCTTAACCTGCTGAGCCACAATGGGAACTTCAAAGTTTTAAAAACACATCTAAGGGACACAACAGTGTCAATCAACTATCCTTTAATACAAAACCCAAAAGAAACATATCCAAGGGACTGGCAGCAAGCTTCACAGAGGGGAGATGGCAAGGACAGATGAGAGAGCCCCTGGAAGTCAAAGTCACAGAGACAGAACCCCAGGAAGTGGAGGGAAGGGATCCAGATTGCTTCCTTAGATGGCAGCCCACGGTATGGGTTATTGGCAGGGAGAACTGGTTCTGGAATGATCTGACACGTGCTGGGATCACCTCTAACCTACCTAGGAGGTCCAGCATGTGCTTTGGGTGAAGTGGCTGCCTCTGAACAATGGGTAACAGCTGGCACCCAGATGGTACCCGTGATGGCCAGGTCAATTTTGAGTGCATACATATCACTGGGGGAGGGTGTGTCCCCCTTCCCACTAGGAAGTCTGTGTTTCGTCAAAGTATCAGCAGCAGTGGTGGTTAGTGCCTTGGTTTTTGGCAGTGGTACTGCACTTCAGCAATGATAGAGTGGGACGGGTACATTTCCCAGGGGCCCCGTTGCACACGTGGCAAGAGCTACCATGAAAGGTGCCTAAGTCGCTCAGCTTCACAGTGAGATAAAGGTGGCTTTCAAGAGCTTTACACTCAATAACATAAAAGACTAAACTGTTAGAGCAGCTGTTTCGCAAGGCGGGAACAGCCCAAGTGTCCACCAACAGATGAGTGAATAAACAATACGTGTTATATACAGACAACGGAGTATTATTCAGTCCTAAAAAAGAGTGAAATCCTGAACCATGCTGCAACATGGATGAACCGTGAAAATATCACACAAGGGAAATGATCCAGTCACAAAAGGAGAGATATATGAAATACTTAAGAGCAGTCACATTCCTAGCAGCTGAAAGTAGAATGATGGTTTACTAGGGGCTGCAGGGAGGGGCAAGAGGAAATTATTGCTTAATGGGTACAGAAGTCCTGTTTTAAGTATTGAAAAGCTTCCAGAAATGGATAGTGGTGATGGTTTCACAACAATATGAATATACTTACTGCCTCTGTATCATACACTTACATACGGGTAAAAGGGTAAATTTAGCGTTGTCTATATTTTACAAAAATAAATTTTTTTTTGATTGGGTTGTTGAATAATGGCATTTATAGCTCCTCTAATCACAAGGGAGTCAGAAATCTAAATAATCTGAGTATGAAAGCAAATCTGACCTTATTTTCAGTTGTAAACTAGCAATGTCAGGAGAATTTATGAGCTACATTTAAAAAAATCTGATACATAAAGTTACAAGCAGAACTGGGGTGTCTTTGAATGAATTTGAGAGGTTTTCTTCCTTTCTTCCTCCCTCCCTCCCTCCCTCCCTCCCTTCCTTCTGTTTGCGGAAGTTTGGGACGGAGATCAAACCACACCACAGCAGTGACCCAAGCCACAGTAGCAACAACACCAAATCCTTAACCTGCTGAGTCACCAGGGAACTTCATTAACTTGAGAGATATTTAAAGCCTTTGAGTTATTTATTTTAAATGGACCCCCACCCATCCATCTACCTTGCTCAACTATCCTTGGACCCAGGTAAGATTCAAGATCTAAAAACACTAGAAAATTACTGGAAGCAGCTCTTCTAGAACTATTTTGCCAGTTCTACTATGTGAAACTAAGAGCCTGGCTTTTGTGTGTGTGTTTGTTTGTTTGTTTTTTAGCACCCTCCATCCACATTCAACAACAACCCAATCACCCAATCCTCACACTGTCCTGAGAAGTCTAATCAGCTGGGAATTTTATTAAAATGCAGCTTCTGCTTCAGTTGGACTGGGGAGGGGCCTCAGACTCTTCATTCCTAACAAACTCCCAGATGGAAATTCCTATCTGAAAAGCACCCTCTGAACAGCAAAGACCCTCAGTCATGCTCCCTCTGGGTTTGATTTATGTGTCTTTTTCTCCCACTAGAATGCAAGCTACTGGGAGGGCAGAAATCAGGAATCATAACTATGTATCTCTTCCAGCATCTTGTGGAGACATAGAAGCCCAATAATACTGTTGGCAATAATTAAATTCAAATTTCAAAAACAGAACAGCAGTTACAGAAGGAAAAGGGGAGAAACTGCTTATTAGAAGATACAAATGGAAGACCGTGAATAGTCCATGATATACGGAATGATCAATTTTGCTAAGCAAAATAAATGATTTTACAATGTTTGAAGGCACTGATGATCTTGAGAAAATAATGCAACAGCCAGGAAAATGTTTAGGGAAAAGCAGAGATGATGATTTTCTTATGAGACTGACAAATGACACCTCTTAAAGGAATTTCCTCTTTGAAATTTCAAAGAGGCTTATTTCATTGCACACACGAAAATGGCTAAATTCATTTCTAAGGACTGTGTAAGGGTGGGCATCGTGTAATAATTTCGTAATTTATTGAGCATAGTCTTTGGGTCAAGGTGAATGATTCCCCAGCAGTGCTGTCCTTCTTTGGCATAAATCTATAAAGCGGGCCTCGGGAAGTGAGTCCTATCCATCCGCGTAACAAAATAAGACAATACAGTGAAAAATAGTCATGTGTGGAGAAGATCCTTGTTGATGTATAAAATAAATATTCTGACAGATAGTAAGGTTGCCAGTGAGAACTAATTCGCTGATGTGGTTGTGAATTTTAAGTTGGTATGAATTCTGGTTTTTAGGCATAAAAACACCCATTTCATCTTGTGGTCTTCCTGGGGTGCTGATTGTTTTGAGATCACCACTTTCTTTTGTCTCATTCAGAGGGAAGATTTTTTTTCTCAGCGTGGGCTAGCCTACCTTTGAGTTGCTGAAAACTTCCCCTATACGGCGTTCTTGCATTTTCCGAGATGCAGAAAATGCAGGATAATTCTCCTTTTTATCTACAGCAGACATGTCCTTCCGCTCCCTGGGTACCACTGACGAAGCAAAGGCAAGTGGAGATCTTCCTTGATCTCGTGGCTCCCATATGGAGGACACTGAGTCTAACCCAGATCTGATGGTCAGCCTGTCTACCCCCTTGACGGTTTATCACCGGGCTTTGTAAACTGCAGGCTATAAATCTGACGGCAACATTACAGCCTCTGAATTGAATATTTAATTTAATTTGTAAACTCATGTTCTCCATTTCAAGAATTGTAATCAACCGAGCGCATGCAGATTTTCTAACATGGATCTGTTTTTTGGTTAGTTTGAGAGCTCCATGGCTTTAACACATGTGAATTCTTAAACACCGGTTTCTTTAATCTACTAGCTCTCCTCTCTTTCCCTTACTCTTTGTGTTGAGAAAGGCTTTGAAGTTTTTTTATTCCAAATTACATGAAACATTGATTAACCCCACAGATTTGTTTAAGTGCTTTTGTTATTAGGTATTTTCGAAAGACTCCTGGCAGCAGAAGGGCAGAAATCAGGATTGCCAGCTCTGTTGCTACAGTGGCAGTGAATTGGTTCCCAGTAGGAGAGTTAATAAAAAAACATTCAATTTCAAAATGGCCTGGATGCATCAAAGGGGTTTAAGCTGTAATGCTTTTAATCCCTGTAACACCAACAAAAAGAAAATGTTCCTGAGCCATGAACTGCATAATGTATTTGGGGGCAGCAAATGATCACTGTGGAACATCAGCTAAACTAAGTCAACTCTGTAGCCTAGGATTTCACTGGGCACAGCCAGAGGGACAGCCAAGGGGTATTAGATGCTTGCTTTTATTTTATTTTATTTTATTATCTTATTTATTTTTGGTCTTTGTCTTTTTTAGGGCTGCACCCGCAACACATGGAGGTTCCCAGACTAGGGGTCAAATCAGGGCTGCAGCTGCTGGCCTATGCCACAGCCACAGCAATGCAGGATCTGAGTTGCATCTGCAACCTACATCACAGCTCACGGCAGCGCTGAATCCTTAACCCAATGAGCGAGGCCAGAGATCAAACCCGCATCGTCAAGGATGTTAGTTGGGTTCACTAACCACTGAGCAAACAGGCAATCCTAGATGCTTGATTTTAAACTCTGGAGTTTGAGTGAAAGTAAAGTGGGTACCGTTTGGGAAAGTTCCAGTCTCTGGAGCTCCCAAGCAGTCCGAGATCCTCCTGTTTAGGTTAAATTTCCAAATCAAGAATGGCAATTACTGGGCACACTGGCTGCATCTCCCATCCTCTAAGGCCCAAGACAGACCTTGTTTTTTTTCACCACAGCACGTCCTGTCAAGAACACCTCGGTATGTCACAGCGATGTCTTTTTTGACCTATCTCTCAGAGAAAGAAAATAAAAACAAAAATAAACTAACGGGAGCTCATTAAGCTTAAAAGCTTTCGCACAGCAAAGGAAACCATCAACAAAATGAAGACAACCTGCAAAAGGGGGGAAAATCCTCTCAAATGAAGCCATCAACAAGGGATAAACCTCCAAAATACACAAACAACTCATACAGGCTTATGCCAAAGAAACAAACGACCCGATTAAAAAATGGTCAGAAGATCTAAACAGACACTTCTCCAAAGAAGACACACAGATGGTCCAAAAGCACATGAAAAAATGCTCAAGTCACTAATTATTAGAGAAATGCAAATCAAAACTGCAGTGAGGTAGCAGCTCACACAAATCCGAACGGCCAACACCAAAAAGTCTACAAACAAATGCTGGAGAAAGTGTGGAGGAAAGGGCATTTTTTACACTATTGGTGGGAATGCAACCACTGCGGAAAACAGTATGCAGGTTCCTTAAAAAACTAAATATGGAACTACCATATGACCCAGCAATCCCGCTCCTGAGCATATATGCAGAGAAAACCATAATTTAAAAAGATACATGCGCCCCGATGTTCACTGCAGTGAAATTTACAACAACCAAGACATGGAAGCAACCTAAATGTCCACTGCCAGATGAATAGATTAAGAAGATGTGGTACTGGAGTTCCCACCGTGGTTCAGTGGTTAACGAATCCGACTAAGAACCGTGAGGTTGTGGGTTTGATCCCTAGCCTCGCTCAGTGGGTTAAGGATCCGGCGTTGCCGTGAGCTGTGGTGCAGGTTGCAGACGCGGCTCGGATCCCGCTTTGCTGTGGCTGTGGCGAAGGCCGGCGGCTACAGCTCCTGTTAGACCATTAGCCTGGGAACCTCCATATGCCACGGGTGCGGCCCTAGATAAGGCAAAAAGAAAAAAAAAGAAGATGTGATACGTATATACAATGAATACTACTCAGCCATAAAACAGAATGAAATAATGCCACTTGCAGCAATGTGGAAGGATCTAGAAATTATCATTTTAAGTGAAGTAAGACAAAGAAAGACAAATACCATATGAGATCACTAATATGTGGAATCTAATAAAAATAGTGTAAAAGGAGTTACAAAACTGAAACAGACTCAAAGATTTTGAAGCCAAATTTATGGTTACCAAAGGTGAAACGTGGTGAGGGGAGGAATAAATTAGGGGATCAGGATTGACATACATACCCTACTATGTATAAAATAGATAAGGACCCTCTATAGCAGCACAGGGTCACTTTCTCAGTACTGCCTAATAAGCTATATGCGATAAGAATCTGAAAAGGAATGGATATATGTGTATGTATAACTGTTTTACTTTGCTGTACACCCAAAAGTACCACAACTTTGTAAGTTACCTTACAAAGGTAGTAAAATTTATTAAAAAAAATTTATTTAAAAAAAAAAGAGAGAGAACTCCTCAAAGTGCCATGCTATCTTCCATCTCTCTTCCAGATCTTTTAATTTCCATGATCAAACTTCTTGAAGTTTCCGAGCATCTGCTAGAAGATTGTCAAAGAGCATATAGGCACAATTCAAAACAGATATTTTCCCAACCTGTGTTTATTTTATTCGGAGGCCTCAGGGTATTATTTTTCTGTTTGTTTTAAGGCGGTACCTGCGGCACACAGAAGTTCCCAGGCTAGGGGTCAAATCAGAGCTGCAGCAGTTGGCCTCCGCCACAGTCATGGCAACGCAGGATCCCAGCCACATCTGCAACCTATGCTGCAGCTTATGGCAACACTGGATCCTTTAAGCACTGATCGAGGCTAGGGATCAAACCCGCATCTTCATGAGCCCCCATTAACCCACTGAACCACAACGGGAACTCCTTGTGTATTATTATTATTTTTTAATTAGTTTTTTTTTTTGGGAAAATTATAGATTCATACACAATTGGGAGAAATAATACAAACTGGACCCATTTCCCAGTTTCTCCCAGTGGTAACGTCTTGAAGAACTAGAGTACAGTGTCACAATCAGGGTGTTGACAATGACACAGTCGAGATACAGAACACGCATGCCCACCCCGGAAAGGCTCTCTCTGGTTATCCTTGTTAGCCACACCCACTTCTCACCCACTGCCCATCCGTCCTTCAACCCGCCCCCCCGCCCCCGGAATCACTGATCTGTTCTCCACTTTCATAATTTCGTCATTTCAAGAAGGTTAAAATGGAATTACGCAGAATACAACTGCTTCTTATTTTTTATTTTTAGTTTTTATGCTTTGGCCACGCCTGTGGCATGCAGAAGTTCCTGGGCCAGCAATCAAAACTGTGCCACAGTAGCAACCAGAGTCACAGCAGTGACAAGTCCGGATCCCTAACCCCACTAAGCCACCAGCTAACTAGTATGCAACTGTTTAGACTGGATTTTTCTATACAGCATGATTCTCTGGAGATTCAAGCAAACTGTTCTTTAGTCCTAGAATTTGTTTTATTACTGACTAGTACTTCATAGAATGGATCTACCACAGTTTGTTTAATTATTCACTGGTTGAAGGAATTCTGGGTTGTTCCCTGTTTGGGGTTTTCACAAAGCTGCTATAAAAATTTGTGTATAGCCTTTTTTTTTTTTTTTGCCACCCCATGGCATATGGAACTCCCGGATCAGGGATCAGACCTGAGCTGCAGCCAAGAACTAAGCCACAGCTGTGGAGATGCCGCATCCACTCTGCCAGCCCGGGGATCAAACCCATTCCGTGTCCCAGCACTCCCAAGCTGCTGCCAGTGCTGTAGCGCCACAGCGGGAGCTCCTGTATATAGGTTTTTGTGTGAACATTCCTTTTTCCTCTGGGGGAAAAAATAAATGTACGCAGGAATACAATCGCTGGACCACATGGTAGCTGCAGGTTTAATTTTTTAAAGAAAACACCAAACTGTTTTACAGATTGACTACAGGATTTTAGATTTTTAGCAGCAATGTACGAGAGTTCTAGTTTCTCTAAATCCTCACCAGCATTTGATATCATCACTATTTTTTATTTTAGCTATTCTCATAAATGTGAAGTGATATCTTATTTTGGTACTAATTTGTAATACTCTGTGGCTGATGATGTTGAACATCTTTTCACGTACTTTTTTTGCTATCTGTATATTCTCCTTGATGTAGTATCTCTTGATGTAATTCTCCCATTTTCTAATAGGATTGTTTAGGTTTTTGTGGCTGAGTTTTAAGAATTTTTATATGTTTTAGAAACTAGTCATTTGTCAGACATGTGGTTTGCAAATATTTTCTCCCAGGCTGTAGCCTGTCTTTTCATTCTCTCAATAGAGTATTGTTTGAAGCAAAAGATTTTAATTTTTATGAAGTACACTGCAGCAACTTTTAAAAATAGATTGTTGTCAAGTCTAAAAACTCTTTGCCAGCTTTAGAACCTGAAGATTTTCTCCTGTTTTATTTTTCTAAAATGTTTATAGTTTCATGTTGACATTTAAGCCTGTGATCCCTTTATTTACTTTTTTGTATAAAATGTGAGACTTAGGATTGAATTTCTTCTCCTCTTCTTCCCTCCCCTGCCCCATGTCTTTTTCTCTTTCTTTCTGCCTATGGATTCCTAATTACTTCAGTACCATTTTTTGGAAAAGCTATCCTTTTTTTCTTTTTTTTTAGGGCCGCACCCACAGCATATGGAAGTTCCCAGGCTAAGGGCCGAATTGGAGCTGCAGCTGCTGGCCTGTGCCACAGCCACAGCAACGCCAGATCTGAGCTGCATCTGCAAGCTATATCATAGCTTGTGGCAACACCTGATTTTTAACCCACTGAGCGAGGCCCGGGATCAAACTCCATCCTCAAGGATGCTAGTTAGGCTCATTACTGCTGAGTCACAACGGGAACTCCTGGAAAAGTTATTTTTCATCTGTTTAACAGTTTCTTTCTATTAATTTTTATTTTCTTTGGAGTACAGGTGATCTACAATGTTGTTGTTGGTTCCAGGTGTATGGAAAATTGATTTATACACAGACACATATACATTCTTTTCCTCTATGGGGTATTACAGAATATTGACTAGAGTTCCCTGTGCTATATAGTAGGTCCTTGTTGATTATAAAAACCATAGGATCATTTCAATAGATGCAGAAAAAGGTTTTGACAGAATTCAACACCGATTTACGACAAAAATTTACTTCAACATAATAAAGGCCAAATATGACAAACCCTCAGCTAACGTCATACTCAACAACGAAAATCTGAAAAGCTGAAAGCATTTCCTCCAAGATTAGGAAAAATAAACCCACGCAACTAGAGTCAATTAATCTACAACAAAGCAGTTGAGAATATACAATGGAGAAAAGAGACTGGGAAAACTGGGCCTCTACATGGAAAAGAATGAAATTAGAACGTTCTCTAATATCATATGCAAAAATAAACTCAAAGAATTCCTGAATTGAAGAATGGGTACTATAAAATTCTTAGAGGAAAACATAGGCAGAACACTCCTAGACATAAATTGCAGCAATATCTGTTTGGATCCACCTTCTAGTGTAATGGGAATGAATTGCTTCTGTAGCTTTGTAAAAAATCATTTTGGTGTATTTGTGGGGGTCTATTTCTGGGTTCTTTTCTAATGATCTGTGTATCTGTTCCTATACAAATACCACAGGATTGATTACTCTAGCTATGTAATAAGTATTGAAAACAGGTAGACTAGGTTCTCCTACTTTATTTTTTCTTTTTCAAAATTGTTTCATCTATTCTGGTCCCTTTGCTTTTCCACATAAATTTTAAAATTCTTTTGTCTAGGTGTTCCCTGGTGGTTAGCAGGTTAAGGATCTGGCATTGTCATTGCTATGACTCAGGTCTTTGCTGTGGCATGGGTCCGATCCCTGGCACAGGAAATTCTGCACACTATGGGGGCAGCAAAGAAAAATTATTTTGTCTATTATCTACCAAAAAATGTTGGCAGGATTTTGCTAGGAATAGTAGTAGACATATATCAAATTTGGAGAGCACTGACATCTTAATTATGTTCAGTTTTCTAATCCATGAACATAGTATGTCACCTCATTTATTTAAATCTGTAGTTTCTTTCATCAGCATTGTGTAGTTTTCAGTACATAAATCTTTTTTTTTCGGTCTTTTGTCTTTTATTTGTG
The DNA here is from genome assembly GCA_004024745.2 of Catagonus wagneri. Taxonomy (NCBI): domain Eukaryota; kingdom Metazoa; phylum Chordata; class Mammalia; order Artiodactyla; family Tayassuidae; genus Catagonus; species Catagonus wagneri. The sequence continues at coordinate 16,685,411 of PVHT020000080.1, forward strand.
TGTGAAAAACTACATTTATTTATTGTCTGATTGTTTTCCTTTAGGACAATATTCCACCAAAATGATAAGGTCTATACAATTATTTAAATTGAAAAAAGAAAAGAATACGCATTGTGAGGTAGAATGTTAGAGGGTTTGAAAAGCCAACATTGCCAATAACACAAAAAATAAAAAGGATAAACTCTTTGATTGCATCAGAGAGTAATAGAAATTATAAAAATACATCCTAAAATTGCAAACTAAAAAAGATCCTTTTCTCCTTGTACCATTTTTTTCCTGACATTATGCTTTTCTTCATTATTTGCAAAATTGTAAATGGATAAAATTCTGACTCCGTGGAGGTAGGAAAGCAGAACTAAAAAAGGGAATTCAGCTGCGCTTTGAGTGTCCCGCAGGCCACCTCCTCTCACTGGCCTGTTTCTAAGGGGGCGTCACACCCAGGCCGGGCAGCTGACAGGCCCTTAACACGCGGTGTCTGAGGAGGAGCTGGGGCTCTGCTGGTCCACAGTCCTCAGCTGCACCCTCTGCCCCTGGTCCTCCCACTTCTTCCTCTTACACAGACTCAGAGCCTCTGCCCTCTGCTCCCCAGACAACACGCACATGTGTGCAGCTGGGCCCCCAGGAGAGGGTTTGTGTTAAGGGCTGTATCACTGTGGGAGGAGATTGTAAAGTTTGCAAACAGTAATAGACTCCCACATCCTCAGCCTCCACCCTGCTGATTTTCAGGGTGAAATCGGTCCCTGACCCACTGCCACTGAACCTGTCTGGGACCCCAGAGGCCCTGTTGGTAGCATAATAGATCAGGAGTCTTGGAGACTGGCCTGGTTTCTGCAGGTACCAACTCAAATAATTGTATCCATTACTATGTACGAGACTCTGACTGGACCTGCTGGTCTTTTGTCTTTTTAAGGCTACACCACTGGCATGTGGAGATTCCTAGGCTAGAGGTCCAATGGGAGCTATAGCTGCCGACCTATGCCACAGCCACAGCATCCAGGCCATGTCTTTGACCTACACCACAGTTCATGGCAATGCCAGATCCTTAATCCACCAAGCAAGGCCAGTGATCGAACCTGCATCCTCATGGATACTAACTGGGTTCATTAACCACTGAGCCATGACAGGAATTCCTAGCAGATAAATCTGATACATGTATTGCTGGATTTATATAAGTATTTAATTTTTTGAGCAAGTGAAATACATAAGTATTTCATAAAGTATGACATAAGTATTTACACATAAATATTTATTTTTTGAGCAAACGAAATACATAAGTATTACATTTTTTGCGTAAACTGTGTTTTAACTTGGTGGTCCATGTGTTCTCTGCCAGTGTATAGAAATACAATTGATTTTTAGATGTTTGCCTTGCATCTTATGGCCTTGCTGGACTCAGTAGTTCTTGAAGTCCTTCTGCAGATTTTATTTTTTCATTCTTGACATGTACAAATTTATTTCATCTTTTTGCCTTGACTAGAACTTCCAGTGCTATGTTGAGTACAATCAGTGAGAGTGGACACCCTTATCTTGTTCCTGATATTAGGAGGAAAGCATTTAGCCTTTTGCCATTAAGTATAATTTAGCTATAGGTTTTTGTATTTTCTTTTTATCAAATTGAAGAAGCTCTCCTCTATTTCTATATTTATTTTATAATAGGTTTTGTAAAAAACATGAATGAATATTAAGTTTTCTCAAATGCTTTTTTTACATCAGTTGATATAATTATGTGATTTTTCCTCTTTGGCCTGTTATTATGGCAGAGTGCAATGACTGATTTTTGAATATTGAATAAGACTCACATCCATGGAATAAATCCCACTGAGTTACAGTATGTGATTCTTTTTATATGTTACTGAATTCGACTTGCAAATCTTTTGTTACAGTTTTTGCATATATATATATATAGAAAAGGCAATATGTATATATATATAAGCATATACATATATAAGGCATATACATATTGCCTTTTCTAGGGCCGCACTCATGGCATATGGAGTTTCCCAGGCTAGGGGTCTAACAGGAGCTGTAGCCGCCGGCCTACACCACAGCCACAGCAACGCGGGATCCGAGCCGCGTCTGCAACCTACGCCACAGCTCACGGCAACGCCGGATCCTTAACCCACTGAGCGAGGCCAGGGATCGAATCCGCAGCCTCATGGTTCCTAGTCGGATTCGTTAACCACTGAGCCACGAAGGGAACTCTGTTAAGCGGTTTTTGATTGCAACCTGGACACTTTCAGAATTATGTCGTGAGACTCTGGATCTTACATAACCACTTTATTTTAGCTGGTTTTGTTTATGTGTTTGTTTGCTTCTGTGACACTGCTTCAGCAGGGAATCTTACTTTGTTACTGTCAGGTGGAGGTAAAAGTCCAGGTTTCCCACTCATCCTTTCTTGAACTTGGGGAAGAAGGTTCCTCATTACTTCTGGATGGAGATGGGAGTTTTAGCTTCCCAAGAGAGCTACACTGACAATTCAGTGTTTTTAAGCCCTGGTGACTTTGTTACCCCTGGAAAGATCTGACTCTCCATGATGCCTCATCTGGCACCACCCCAGTGGGGAGGGAGCACTTCAGTCTGCTAGGTGAGGGTGGCAGTCCACACTTCCCCACATGGTCTCCACGATGCTATATGGGCTTACTGGTTTATCATCTGCAGGTGGGGAGGAAAACTCCAGCTCCATATTTAGGCTTCTCTAACAGCATTCTGGTGGCATGTTGAGGTGCCTTGTTACAGCTTCATGAGGGCAGAAGTCTAGGCTCCCACTTAGCCTCTTAAGGGTGTGGGTAGGTGGTGCTACAGTGTTTCCTCTGATGTTTGGCTAGGGTAGAGCAGATGTGTAAACATTTTCTTCTTATAGGCTTTTTCTTTTCTTCCTTCCTTCCTTCCTTCCTTCCTTTCTCTCTTTCTTTCTTCCTTCCTTCCCTCCCTCCCTCCTTCCTCTTTCTTTCTTTCTTTCTTTCTTTCTTTCTTTCTTTCTTTCTTTCTTTCTTTCTTTCTTTCTTTCTTTCTTTCTTTCTTTCTTTCTTCTTTCTTTCTCCCACCCCCTTTCTTTCTTTAATTTTTATGATCCTTTGGCTAGAAATAGAGCAAACTTTTGGGGGGATTTTAAATCTGAATGCATTGGCATTTCAGGGCTGTTGATTTTCCAGGTTTCAGTTAGAGATAAATGAAGCGGGGGAAAAAAAAGTTCAGAGCGTTCACTGCTGTGTTGTTCCCTGGGTCCCGATTTCTGTAGCCAGTCTGTCTTCTTCTCTCCACCTTTCAGAGTCTTCTTATACCTGCTTTATATACAACATCCATGGCTTTTAGTTGCACCTGGTGGGAGGAATGAAGACATGTCCATTCCATCTTCCCAGATGTGGGTGTCCACATTTACTTTTTCAGTCACTAGGAAAGTTTAGAAAATATCCTGGGGTGTTTTATTAGAATCAAAGTAATTATTAGGGATAGAATCTGAGAACGCTGAGAATGTCTAGAGGCCACAAATAACATTTAGAAATAATTTAGATATCAAAATTGCATTAAGAAAGTTACTGCTATGCTAGAAAATAGAAACACCTAGCTCCCTCCTAAAGCAGAAGGTGTACCATCACCCCTTGTGAGCTGGTCAGTCTCCAGACTTGCTCACTGGTTCCGAGACAAATCCCAGATACCTACTGGATTTTTCGGTTCTGGTTTTTGTTGAGGACCAGTATGTAATCTTGCACACCAAATATGTTTTCTGGCTCATAGAAACTGAAGGTTCTAATAAAACTATTCACACAAAGTTGTTCATGACTTAATATGTCACTCTCTTCTGTAATATCTGCATTTTACAAGGGCAATGTTGAGCAAAAGAACGTACCTTATACAACATACTCTCCAACAGCAGTATGTCAAATTATCTGAGAAGGGAGAAAGACTTACCAGAAACTTTCAGAGTGCAAGAAATTGGCAATCACCTTATCACTTTACATTGAGACTAGCTCTATATAGTGATGTACATTTTTGTTCACAGATACAACATTTAGTAAATATCTTTACTTTCTGTATACATTTATGAGGACTTTCTATACAGAAAATGTAAGTGTAAGGGTGTGAGTACATTATATTCTGTTTGATCAAAAAAAAAAATCAGACTTATGGGACAGGAAGAGAGACTGATTTTGTAAGGGATCAGAGTGGCCAGGCTGTTCTGGCTCTAAAGAGTCTCTTCTCTCTGTGGAATCCCAGCATAGCAATTAGGAGCGTGGCTCTGTGTTCAGTGAGGCCTGGTCAAAGCCCTGCCTTGCCTTTTACTGGTGGTATTGTTTCAATGACTTCCTAAACCCCAGTTTTCTCCTCTGTAAAGCAGACATAATGAATTATCTATCTAATGTAAGATAAAATTTTGTTAAGTGCTTAACATATATAGTCCTAGACTCAGTAAGTGTTAGGTATGAGGAGTAAAAACCTTTGAATTAATAAGTTAGCTTTCCCTTAATGTCACAGAGGCACCACTCTGAGGATCAGGCCTCAGTGTTTTATTGCCTTCTTGAAAAACTGTCTGCAAGAATGAGAGGCTAGGAAGCTTAGGTGATAGCAAAGGAGCCTGTGATCACATGAGGGCCAAGTCTATCTGCCTGTGTACCGGTCACCTCACAACTCCTCTGAAGGTTGAACTAGAAAGAGGACACCCATTATTTCTTTGAAAACTCGTAATTACCATAATATGTTTTGCATCTTTCTTCTAATCACATTGTTATTGTTTCAGACCATTTGAAAACAAGACGTGTGTACTGAAGCATTAATCAAAACAAATTGGAGGCCAGTGGAAAAGAGGCCTGGATGGCTAGAGGTCTCCTTGAGCTGGTCATTTTATAAGCATGAGCCAATCTGCCAAATGCTAGTCGTGTCTGGAAATAAAACAGGTTTATTGCTTTAGCCACACCCTGTGCTTACAGGAAAAGATGTGCCTAACTTTTAATGTCTCCATTGCAAAATCCTTGATATCAGATAAACTTCATCACGGCCTCAGTAAAACAGTTAATCTGGGCTTCAAAGGCAGCAATGGAAACGTGATAAAACTGAAAAAGCCTTCTGAGCATGTGCAGGAGAATTTTGTAAGGCCTATGAGTGAAGGCTAACTTACAGCATCCCCTCGCCCCTCAACCTGCCAGACATTAGATTAAAAATAAGAAGTGCAAAAACTAAACTCAAAATAGCTTAAAAACATAACACATGACAGACACCACAAAACTCCTAGAAGAGAACATAGGAAAAACATTTTCTGACATAAATCCTACAAATGTTTTATTAGGTTCGTCTCCTAAGGCAATAGAAATAAAAACAAAAATAAACAAATGGGGCCTAATCAAACTTACAAGCTTTTACACAGTAAAGGAAACTATTAAAAACATCAACAACAAAACAATGAAAAAAATACCTACAGAATGAAAATACTAGCAAATGATGTAAAGACAAGGGCTTAATCTCCAAAATATATAAACAACTCATACAACTCAACAACAAAAAAGCAAAGAAAGCAATTGAAAAACGGGCAGAAGACCAAAACAGACATTTCTCCAAAGAAGACACACAGGAGTTCCTGCTATGGCACAATGGGTTAAGAATCTGATTGCAGTGGTTCAGGTCACTGCAGAGGTGCAGGTTCGATCCCCAGCCCAGTGTAGTGGGTTAAAGGATCTGGCATTGCTGCAGCTGCAGATTAGGCCACAGCTGTGTCTCTGAGTCACTCCCTGGACCATGGACCAGGTACTTCCATATACCATAATTTTTTTTTTTTAAATTTAAAAAAAAAAAAAACAAAGAGGACATATACATGGCCAGTAGGCACAGGAAAAGATGCTCAACATCACTAATTACTAGAGATGCCAATCAAAACTACAATGAGGTGTTAACTTACACCAGTCAGAATGGCCATAATTAAAAATTCTACAAATAACAAATGTAGGAGAGGGTGTGGAGAAAAGAGAATCCTCCTATACTGTTGGCGGGAATGTAAGTTGGTACAACCACTATGGAAAACAGTATAGAAGTTCCTCAGACAACTAAAAATAGAACTACCATATGATACAGCAATCCCACTGCTGGGCATTTATCCAGACAAAATTATAATTCAAAAAGAAACATGCACCCCTATGTTCATAGCAGCACTTTCCACAATAGCCAAGACATGAAAACAACCTAAATGTCCATTACCAGATGAATGGATTAAGAAGATGTGGTACATGTATACAGTGGATTACTACTCAGCCATAAAAAAGGAATAAGATAATGCCATTTGCAGCAGCATGGAGCCAATAGAGATTCTCAAACTAAGTGAAGTAAGTCAGAAAGATAAAGACAAATACCACATGATATCACTTACACATGGGATTTAAAATACAGCACAAATTAACCTATCTAACAGACCCATGGACAAAGAGAACAGACTTGGGGTTGTGAAGGGGAAAGAGGGAGGGAGAGGGATGGACTGGGTGTCTGGGTTAGTAGATGCAAACTATTATATTCAGAATGGATGAGCAATGGGGTCCTGCTGTACAGCACAGGGAACTGTATCCAGTCTCCTGGGACAGACCAGGATGGAAAAGTATATGAAAAAACAATGTACGTATATGTATAACTGAGTCCCTTTGCTATACAGCAGAAATTGGCATGACATTGCATATGAACTGTACTTTAATACAAAATTAATTAAAACGTGATGAGTGCAGTGACACCCCCTCTATGAGAAGCCCTCCAACCACATGTAGCCTGGCTTGAGTTCCAGAATTTATTAGGCATTCGGTAACTCCACCATTGCTCGTTTTGTAACCTCAGGAAGCTGAGCCCAGTGTAGCATATACTATTTAAAAGACACTATTAAAAGTGTTACTATTTAAAAGAGTGGTTGAGTGGAAGTCAAATAAATGGAAGAGAAACCAAGGCTTGAAAGCACATTTCTTCTGGAAGAAGGAGGAGCAGAGGGAATTAGCACTTTGGGGGGAAATATTATACGCCAAGAGGAACAGAACAGTATGTACTTGGCAGGATAATGTGTGATGGCCAAAATTAAAGACAGATGAGGAGTTTGTACTTATCACCCCAGGCCTGGACCACTTGGTTGGAGAATTAGCAATAGTCTCCAGAAGATGAGAGCTCATTATTTGCCAGACGCTGTTTTATTCTTCTTGGTCTCCCCAGAACCTAGCATAGGCCTGGCTCACACTAGATGCTTAATAAAAGGAATGAATGAATGAATGAGAAAAAGAGTGTCATAAATTCTTTTGATAAACTATAAGATAATCTTTTATCTTCGACATATCCATTAGCTCCATAAGGCAACACTTTCATTTTTTTATTTTTATTGTTTTAGGGCTGCACCTGCGGCACATGGAAGTTCCCAGGCTAGGGGTTGAATTGGAGCTGCAGCCGCTGGCCTATACCACAGCCACAGCAACAACAACACAGGATCCAAGCTGTGCCTGTGACCTATGCTGCAGCTTGCGGAAATGCTGGATCCTTAATCCACTGAGCGAGGCCAGGGATCAAATCCGCATCCTCATGGATACTAGTCAGGCTCCTAACCTGCTGAGCCACAGTGGGAACTCCAACCCTTTCATTTTAGAATTGTTACAGTGTTCCTAATTTGGAAGCATATTTGCCCCACTATAATTCGGACCATTTCTCTCCTTGTTTTGCTCTCTTAAAACAGCAGACACATGAAGTCTCTCATATGCTTACAGACAGGAAATCACCTTTCCCGGTTCCCTTTTTGCAGGCTAATCATTCATCTTTCCTCATAGAATGTGGTGTTCAGACTCCTTCTTGTCCCCAGTCCTCCTCTTCTAGAAGTTCTCTGATTTGTCGCCTCTACTTAAAGCATGGCACTTAACCCTGAATACATTTCTTTGCCGTGGCCTGACCCATGACGGTGCTTTTCTCACTTCCTTTATCTGTCTGCCACCCTGCCACCTATTGAGCTCAAGTTACCCAGAAAAATGCAGCTGGAGATCATCTCAGCCACAGGCACTTTCTTCCTCCTTCAACCAGGCTTCTATCCTGAATCCCTTCTTAACTTTCCTACTATGATAAGCTTGTTAGAAGGAAATTTGAACACACCCTTTCCTGTAACTCTTAAAAACAGGTCCAAGAGGTTTCAGACATAGCTAGCCCCTCCTCGCATTCTTTCATGGGTCTCTACCCTAATGGTCCTCTTTGCCTAGAGTCAACTAAGCTTCCTAATAAAAAGGAATCCCCCACCCCCAATGCATATTTCTACACAAGCACCATCCTTGGGAAAAGTGAAAGGAAGAGATGATGAAAGCATTGATGATCTCTTTATCCCTTTGACAAGAAAGCCATTATCTTGGCTTCATCCCACCATATTTTATGCTGTCATGACCCTGGAAATGGGATAATAGAAAAACAAAAGTGAGAAATTGCTTCACGCTTTCTAATATTTTCAGTATTTCCTCCTTATTTCTCCTTCCATTGAGCCTCATGATATCTTCTACCCCTGAGGTTGGAGAGAAGTGGAGACTGACACTCTATATAGTAGAATGAGGGCTCATCTCTGGCACTGATTTGGTCATTTAATGCCGAATAACATGGCCCAAGATTGTATTGGTTTCTTTGTCCACCACTGGACAATGTAGGTTCTGGTCTGAGCTTGTGGTCCTGAAATAGTCCGCTTGCTCTGCTTGTGCAATTACCATCTGAGGCACACATTCAGGATTCAAAATTTATCTTTTTCTTGTTTGCTAATAATGAAAGCAGTTGAAGACTTCGGTTCAACTCTGTCAACACGTTGGCTCTAACTGGTAAATAAAGAAAGTCTAAATTTTTTATTTGATACAAGTTATTGAGAAGTGTTTGTGTAAAGAAAACCCCTCTAGCCCATTTTATTCTATTTGTTTATACTCTGTTCATAATGTCTAGTGTTATTGCTTTGTGATCAAATTGCATACAGTAGAACTGCTTTGTTGAAGCTATGCTTTGTGAATACAGTGTTTTACGTTTTAAGTTGGTGCTTCAAAAAAGAGGTATAGATCTTTCTTGACTTAGATGGAGTTATGTCCTGATAAATCCGTCATAAGTTGAAAATATAACAGAATGGCTATCTTTAATAAGTCTACAAATAACAAATGCTGGAGAGCGTTTGGAGAAAAGGGAACCCTCCTACACTGTTGGTGGGAGTGTAAATTGGTACAACTACAATGGAAAACAGTATGGAGGTTCCTGAGAAAACTAAATATAGAACTACCATACGATGCAGCAATTCCACTCCTGGGCATATATCTGTACAAAACTTTCACTGAAAAAGATACATGTTCATTGCAGCACTATTCACAATAGCCAAGACATGGAAACAACCTAAATGTCCACTGACAGATGAATGGATGAATAAGATGTGGAATATAAACACAAGGGAATACTACTCAGCCATAAAAAAGAACAAAATAATGCCATTTGCAGCAACATGGGTGGAACTAGAGACTCTCATACTAAGTGAAGTAAGTCAGAGAGAGAAGGGCAAATACCATTTCACTTATATATGGAATCTAAAATATGGCACAAATGAACCTATCTACATAAAAGGAACAAACTCATGGGTATGGAGAACAGACTTGTGGTTGCCAAGGGGGAGGGGGAAGGAGTGGGACAGACTGGGAGTTTGGGGTTAATAGATGCAAGCTATTGCCTTTGCAGTAGATAAACAATGAGATCTTGCTGTATAGCACAGGGAACTATATCTAGGCACTTGTGATGGAACATGATGGAGGATATGTGAGAAAAAGAATGTATATGTATATATATATATATATATATATATATATACACACACACACACATACACACACACACACACACACACACATATATATATATGCACACACACACATATATATGTATAACTGGGTCATTTTGCTGTAGAGAAGAAATTAACAGAACATTGTAAATCAACTATAATAAAAACATTTGAAAAAAGAACTACCATACGATCAAGCAATTCAAGCAATTCAACTCCTGGGCATGTATCCAGAGAAAACGGTAATTCAAAAAGATGTATGCACCTCTGTTCACAGACACACTATTCACAATAGTGAAGACACGGAGGAGATTGGATTAAGATGGTGGAACAGAAGGACTGGAGCTCAACTTCTCTCCCGAAAAGCAGCAAAACTACAACCAAATGCTGAGCAGCCTTCAACCAAATGGACTGTAAACTTCCAAAAAAAGATATTCTACTCCAGAAGACAAAGAGGAGACCACATCAAGAGGTAGGAGGGGCGATTATGCGATAGAAGCAACCCCATACCTCCCGACAGACTGGAAAGTAACTGCATCACAGAGACTCAGCTACATGACTGAGAGTTCTGAGCCCCACGTCAAAACCCCATGCCTGGGGATCGGGCACAGGGAGAAAGAGCCCCCAGAGCATCTGGCATTGAAGGCCAGCGGGGCTTGTGTGCAGGAGCTCCACAGGACTGGGGGAAACAGAGACCCCATTCTTGAAAGGCACACACGGACTTTCACGTGCACTGGGTCCCAGGGCAAAGCAGTCTTCAGAGGAATCCGGGTGGAACCTGACTGCAATTCTTGAAGGATCTCCTGGGAAAAAGAGGTGACTGTGGCTTGTTGTGGGGGAAGGGCATTGGAGCGAAGCTCTCAGGAACATTCCTCAGCCTGCATTTCTCTGGAGGTGGCCATTTCCAGGAAAATCTGGTCCCTCTCATCAGTGCTGCGAAGCCCCAGGCCAAACAATAATCCAGGTGGGATCACAGCCCCACCCATCACTAAACAGGCTGCCTAAAGACCCCTCAGGCACACAGCCAGCCTCTAATCTCATCCAGAGACAAAGCCCCACCCATCAGAGGGATAGGAATCAACCCCACCTACCAGTGGGCAGGCATCAGTCCCTCTCATCAGGAAGCCTACAGCAAGCCCCACCCATACCAACTTTAGTCACAGGGGAGGCAAATGCCAGAACTAAGAGAGGCTACCACTCTATTGTTGGCAAAAAGGTCACCACACCAAAAACCTATACAAATGAAAAGACAGAAAACCCTAACTCAGATAAGGGAGAAAGAGAAAAGCCCAGAAAAACAGCTCAGTGATGAGGAGATTATCAGCCTCTCAGAAAGAGACTTTAGACTGTTGATGCTGAAGATGATGCAAGGCATTGGAAATAAACTGGAGGCAAAGATTGATCATTTACAGGAAACACTGAGCAGAGAAACACAAGCTGTAAAAATTAAACAACAAGAGATGCAAAATACAATCACTGAAATAAAAAATTCGTTAGAAGAAGCCAACAGTAGAATACAGGGGCAGAAGAACGAATCAGCGAGGTGGAGGACAGATTAGTGGAAGTCACTAATGCGGAAGAGAAAAGAGATAAAAGATTGAAAGGAAATGAGCTGAGTCTCAGAGAACTCCGGGATAATGTTAAACGCACCAACATCCGTATTATAGGGGTGCCAGAGGGAGAAGAGAGAGAGAAGGGGACAGAAAAACTATTTGAAGAGGTAATAGTCGAAAACTTTCCTAATATGGGAAAGGAACCACTCAGTCAAATTCAGGAAGTGCAACGAGTACCATATAAAATAAACCCAAGGAGGAACACCCCAAGTCACATATTAATCAAAATGACCAAAATTAAAGACAGAGAAAATTTTGAAAGCAGCTAGAGAAAAGAAACAAATGACATACAAGGGAACCCCAATAAGGTTATCAGCAGATTTTTCATCTGAAACTCTACAGGCCAGAAGGGAGTGGCATGATATACTTAATGTGATGAAAGGGAAAAACTTCCAACCAAGATTGCTTTACCCTGCAAGGCTCACATTCAGATTTGAAGAAGAGATCAAAACCTTTACAGATAAGCAAAAGCTAAGAGATTTCTGCAACGACTAAACCAGCTTTACAACAAATCTTAAAGGAACTTCTCTAGTCAGAAAAGAAAAGCCCACAACCAGAAACAAAAACACCACAAATGACAAGGCTCACTAGTAAAGGCATATATATATATATATATATATATATATATATATATATATATATATATATATATATACACATACAGTAAAGATACTAAATCATCCATGCACAACTAAGCTACCAAAATCAGAAATCGTGAGAAGAGAGCACAAATGAAGGTCACTGGAGATTCACGAGCAAATAAGAAACCAAAAACTTAAAACAATCTCATTTGTATATAGACTCCTATATCAAAACTTCAGGGTAAAAAAAAAAAAAAGAGCAACAAAACCCCCAAACAGTTAATACAATGGCAATAAGAACATATATATCAGTAATTACCTTAAATGTTAATGGACTGAATGCCCCAACCAAAAGACATAGACTAGCTGAATGGATACAAAAACAAGAAAACAACCAGTGGATCACTGAAGAA
>PVHT020000080.1:16698792-16728738 GCA_004024745.2 Catagonus wagneri
AGAGCAACAAAACCCCCAAACAGTTAATACAATGGCAATAAGAACATATATATCAGTAATTACCTTAAATGTTAATGGACTGAATGCCCCAACCAAAAGACATAGACTAGCTGAATGGATACAAAAACAAGAAAACAACCAGTGGATCACTGAAGAAATCAAAGAGGAAATTAAAAAAATACCTAGAAGTAAATGACAACAAAGACACAACACTTCAAAACCTCTGGGATGCAGCAAAAGCAGTTCTAAGAGGAAAGTATACAGCAATACAAGCCTACCTCAGGACACAAGAAAAAGCTCAAATAAACAACCTAACTTTACATCTAAAGCAGCTAGAGAAGAAGCCAGGTCATGGAAACAACCTAAATGCCCATCGACAGAGGAGTGGATAGGGAAGATATGGTACATACACACAATGGAATATTACTCAGCCATTAAAAGGATCGGAATAACAACATTTATAGCAACATGGATGAACCTAGAAATTATCATACGAAGTGAAACCAGTCAGACAATTAGACATCAACACCCAATGCTAACGCTTACATGTGGAAACTAAAGAGACACAATGAGCTTCTTTGAAGAACAGACAATGACTCACAGATTTTGGAAAACCTTGGTTTTTCAAATAAGACAATCTGGGGGGTGGGGGTATGCACTGTGGGTTTGGGACACAAAATCTATCGAATTGACTAATGATCTTTGTACACCTATAACTGAAATAAAATTCATTGTTAATAAAGAAAAAACAAACAAACAAAAAACAAAAACAAACAAACAAAAAACACATGGAGACAACCTAAATATCATCAACAGAGGAATGGATTAAGATGTGGAAAATATACACAATGGAATTCTAATCACCATAAAAGGAAGAAAATAATGCCATTTGCAGCAACATGGATATAACTAGAGATTCTCATACTAAGTGAAGTAAATCGGAAAGAGAAAAACAAATACCATATGATATCACTTATATGTGGAATCTAAAATATGGCACAAAGGAACTTATCTACAAAACAGAAACAGACTCACAGACATAGAGACAGACTTGTGGTTGCCAAGGGGGAGAAGGGAGGGAGTGGGATGGACTGGGAGTTTGGGGTTAGTGGAGACAAACTTTTACATTTAAAATGGATGATGAAGTCCTATTGTACAGTCCAGAGAACTATACTTAGTACTTGGGATGGAACATGACAGAAGATAATCTGAGAAAAAGAACGCATATGTATGTATAAATGGGTCACTTTGTTGTACAGCAGAAATTGACAGAACATTGTAAATCAACTATAATAAACATTTTTTTAAATGTATTTGATACCCCTACCCTACGGAACATCACAGCTTAGCCTCTCCTACCTAACCACGCTTGGAACACTTACATTAGCATACACTTGGGCAAAATCATCTAACACAAAGCCTATTTTTGTAATAAAGTGTCATTTATTGAGCACTGTACTAACATGAAAACCAGAACGGCTATCTGGGCACAGAACAGTTGTGAGTGTATCAACTGTTCACCTTCAGGACCTCCTGGCCATCTGGGAGCTGGGGCTCTCCGCCACGGTCCAGAATCACAGGCAGAATCCTACTGCCTACTGCTAGCTAGGGAAAAGATCAAAATTCAAAGTACAGTTTCTACTGAATGCGTATCACTTTCATACCATCACAGAGTTGAAAATCATTAAGTTGAACCGTAAGTCGGGAAGCGTCTGTGCTTTATTTTGGCCACAGAGGCCTCTGAATACCATGAATCCCCCTAACTGTACAAGCCCTGTTGTCTGCATGCCCACAGGACAATTTTACAGACTGTAAAAGTCCTCACAGGGTCCAACCACATTTTGATTACCAGAAAATAATTAAGACCATTTTTGTATGAATTCCTCTTAGTGAGCCTCAGGTTGGTTGTCAGTATTCGCAGCTTTCTTTTAAAATAATAATAATCTTTTTAAATGTATTGCAGCCTCTAATATAATAAAAGCCATCATTCATTGAACCTCTACTACAGGTTTTATATACATTATCTCATATAATTTTCACAAGCATCTTAAAGGCTAGGTGCCATCACTGCAATCATATTGCCGAGAAAACTGAGATTCAGCATGACTGGGGAGTGAGCCAAGATTTCAGGGTTGGTGTTTTAGAGCTAAGACTTAGGTCTTGGTCTTTTTCCTGTCTTTCAGGCTTTCATTTCTTCTACTATCCACTTCATCACCCACATGATCATTTTTTTCTTTTTTTGGTTTTGTTCAAAAAATTTTTTAAAATTAAGGTACAATTTACAATTTACAATGTTGTACCAATTTCTGCTGTAAAGTGACTCAGAATGTGCGTGTGTGTGTGTGTGTGTGTGTGTGTATGTGTGTGTGTGTATACACTTTTTTATATTCTTGTCTATCATGGTCTATCCCAGGAGACTGGATATAGTTCCCTGTGAATATAGTAGGGACCTCATTGCTTATCCTTTCTAAATATAATAGTTTGCATCTACTGACCCCAAAATCCCGGTCCATTCCACTCCCCCCTCTCCCTTAGCATCCACAAATCTGTTCTCCTTGTCCATGAGTCTGTTTCTGTTTTGTAGATAGGTTCATCTATGTCATATTTTAGATTCCACATATAAGTGATATCATATGGACTTGCTTTTCTCTTCCTGATATACTTCACTTAGTATGGGAATCTGTAGTTGTACCCGTGTTGCTGCAAATGACATTATTTCATTCTTTTTTATGGCTGAGTAGTATTCCATTGTATATATGTGCCACCATCTTCTTATTCCATTCATCTTAGTCTTTGGCTACTGGCCACATGATTGTTTTCAAATTTTATTTTTATGTTGTGACTTTTAGATAGAATTTAAATATCTTAAGGGTGAATAAAATGAACTTCTTATTAAGTGGGATCTTTACCGAGGCTTTCCTGGAAACCTTCCAAGTCCTCATTAGGGCGGGCCTCTTGGGGATAACTAGCTGGTGCAGATTCCCACACGGTCTTGTGGTCACCAGGAGCAAGACCCATGGCAAGGGAAGGGGTGCTCCCGGTGGGCTATCGGGTTTAGCAATTCTTCCCCAAATGGGTTTTGTTTCTCCTCTACCCCAAGATTTCTCTCTCTGCAACAGAGGGCTGACTGTTCTAGTCTTCATACTATACTTCCTTGCAATATATTAAGGACCTAGTTCACTGGCTGCTGCTTAGACAATGACTTTGAGGAGCAGAAGATTCAGGCAGAGTTTAAAAAAAAGGAAGAGAGCTACCACCAGGCCATATCTGATTTCTCCCATTTATTCCATGTCTGGTCTTGGCCAAATTTATACCTTCTCTAGCTCTGATTCTTTTTTAAGATGAAAATGGCACATTACTAGCCTCAAAGAATGTGAGGATTAAGTGAGATAACATGAATGTCAAGTGTGTAGTTTTAGCATTCACTCCACTTCCGCCCTGCTCTTTTCTATCGTGGTTCACTAAACCACCGCTGACATGTCGGCTCTGCCCCTAGTCATTGTGGTTGTCCCATATTCGATCCTACAGAGAAATTGCCCTCTCTAATAACCTGTGCCAAAATGCCCAAGTTTAAAGTAGCCAATGGATATGCTATTAAGACTGGGTATTTAGTCTGTACACACACACACACACACACACACACACACACACAAAACTGAAAAATAGGATCTGAGAGTCAAGCAGTGAATCATTCCTGTATAAGTTAAAACCATACTTATTAGTTGCTTGCCACTTCAGAAGCAAAAACTGTAGGGTGGAGATATCGGCCCAGAATATCTTTTTTTCATCTTATGTCACCCTGTGGCATATGGAGGTTCCCAGGCGAGGGGTTGAATGAGAGCTGTAGCTGCCGGCCTGCACCACAGCCACAAGAATGCCAGATCCAAGCCATGTCTGCAACCTACATCACAGCTTACAGCAACACTGGATCCTTAATCCACTGAGCGAGGCCAGGGATGGAACCTGCATCCTCATGGATGCTAGTCAGATTTGTTCCCGCTGAGCCATGACAGGAAATCCCTGGCCAAGAATATTTTGATTAGTGTTGGAAGGAGGTCCGGTTTCTAATTCATATTTTATACAAATATTCACTAGGCACCTGCTCTGGGGCAAGTACCATAGAGAATAAGGCAATGAGATGCTCTGTGTCCATCAGAAGTTGACAGTCTGGTGGAGAGTGAGGTGAGGCAGGCACTCAGGTGGTTGTAACTCAGGGCAACCAGCGGTCCGTAGGAAATGGCAAAGCTGGAGGGGCCAGTACGTCTCAGCGCTCGGTCCAGGTGGAGGTGCCAGGCATCTGCAAGGTATCAGGGTGTCTCAGAGGAAAGCAGGGTGGAGACAGTAAAGATCGTGTCTGCCATCTTCACAGTTTTGCCTCAGACCAGCTTTATTACTCACATATGCAAAGCCCAGCCTCACGACCTGGATGCAAACTCTCTGAGCTCTTCTACTACAGAGCAGGATCGTTAACAGAGCCATCAGTGTCTCCAGGGAGGGCTCGGAAATACAGCGGGATCTTAGAACACACACCTGTCACGGTGAGGTTGCTTAGTGCACCTCACAGCACACGTACCATAAGGCCCGATATCACTCACTGACAGACTTACAGGTCTTTAAGTTTTGGTTTCCTCCTACTTGGCATGGGAATAACAATACGTATTTTAAAGTTCATTGTGAAGATTTAGCGAGATACTTTTCGAGAGTGTTCCGAATTCATATCGAGCCTTCCACAATTGCTCATCTTCTTGCTTTTTCAGCCGCCGTCACGTGGCTGGCCTGAAATTCGATGAAAGTTCCGCAGGGCTTCACTGTGGTTAACGGCAATTACAGACTCCTTCATTCCTTACTGTTTATTATTTTGAGACCACAGGTTGTCTGGGGTAGACCAGGATATTGCTCTGAACCACATGTGGCCACTGATAAGCCTGGATTAATAATTGGGGTCATGATTTTTTAAAACTGTAGAAGTTCAGTGGGATTATCTTTAATAAGCAAATAGAGCCTAAGCTTTTTTAAAAAATTGCTCTGCCTTTTGTCGAAAAGTATACTGTTTTAGATAAAATTTATCTTTTCTAAATTTTTTCAAAGACAATTTCACATGTACTTTATTCCACCTACTGATGATAATAAAAATTGTTATGGGAGTTCCCATTGTGGCTTAGCAGTAACAAACATGACTAGTATCCATGAGGATGCAGGTCTGATCCCTTGCCTTGCTCAGTGAGTTAAGGATCTGGCATTGTCACGAACTGTGGTATAGGTTGCAGATGCAGCTTGGATCCTGCATTGCTGTGACTGTGGTGTAGGCCAGGAGCTATGGGTCTGATTTGACCCCTAGCCTGGGAACTTCCATATGCCACAGGTGTGGACCTAAAAAGCAAAAGCAAAACAAACAAAAAAAGCTTTAATAATGAAAACAATAGTTTTTAATTTTCAAGAGAATAAACATAGGCTTTTTATTTGTTTGTTTTGGGAAAGAGGTGAGATTTTTCCCCAGCTTGCCCAAATCAAAAATTAGCTTTTTGTTTTGTTTTTTAAATAGAAAGTGTCATTTCCATTTTCCATATCCAGTGAATGGTTTTGGTAACAAAAAAGAATGATCAGTTTACCTGTTTTCTAAAAATACAAATTTTTTTTTAGTTAAATATAATGACGGTTCAAGGCATGTTATGTCTACTTGTAAAAAAGTATAATGATTTAGGGGATGTTTTATCTGTGGATTAGAGTATTTCATTACTTTTCAAGGTTTTTATTTTTTTTTTCCTTTTCAAATTATAGTGCCTGAAAAGAGACAAAATTTGGTTTCAAATTATTGTACTAAAGATTACTTTTTACCTCGTAATTGTAGCTCTTGGGATTTAGGGATTCCTGAATATGCTAAGGTATGAGGTGGCCATTACATGTCTACATTTCAAAGGCCTCTCTAATGTTGAATAAGGGGGCATGCTGGGATTAGGTAACATTATTGAAACTGAGCAGGACGCTGTGGGGCCTTCCCAGGAACAGACCCCTCCCTCCATGTTCCCTGCCTCTTCTTTGTATTAAAGCTTGATTCTCCTATGCCTTTCCCAAGAACCTAAGAACAAATTTAATCAGGGAAGGGAGCTAATGCAGAAACAAAGGAAAGCAGTCAAGCAAGTCAAAACTATAATAGTTTAGCCATAAATCAAAGTCAAAGACTTTTAGTTTTCTTCTTCAAGGGCTATAGATAATATCCTGAGCTATATATTGGAGTTGTTTCGCACAGACACTAATACACCTACCAGGTGGAAGAAGTCAACTGCATGCCGACCAATAGCATGCAGACCTCAGACTGCCTGGAACCACAAGGTTGATGATCGACAGCACCTTGGGAAGTCACCACTGACCCATCTGAGAACTGCACACAAGCTGAACACACACCCTGTGACCCTCTCCCTCACACTATCTTTAAAATCCCCTTCCCTGAAAGCTATTGCAGAGTTTGGGTCTTTTGAACATGAGCTGGTGCACTACAATAAACACTGCACTTTCCTTCAGCACAACCTGGTGTCAGCAGATTGGCTTTGCTGTATGAGAGTTGGTAACATTATCGCCGCATCATTTGGTTGGGCTCTATTTTCTTGGAAAATACTAGCTTCTGCCTGAAAGACAGGCTCTGATGGAGATCCTTGAGTTAACGCAGGAACTTCGAAAGGCACCATTGAACCAGCAGTGTTAATATGTAGTCGTCAAAACGTATGTCACAAAATCAAATTGTAACATGAAGCTAAAATAGACTGTCATCCCATTGGTAAGCAGTGAACCAGTTTCACCTGGTTGGCGTATAAACCATTACAGATCTTTGTATTTCCTAAGCCATTTCCCTCTATTTAGATTCAGATGGTAGGGATGGCACACAGCTGCAAAGACCCTCTTGGGTAAACGTAGTTTATGTTTCTGTTTTCAAAGAACAGCAAGGTTGTAGAATGCTGGTTTTCCTAAAGATGGTTTGGAAGGTAGAATGATTGTCCTGATGATGATCTACTCTAAATTTCTGTTTGCCTTGGTAAAAAATGCCTTGGATTTAAAATATCAGTCTGGGTTTATAATAGGTAATTTTAGCATTTTAGTCTCTAAATTTAAAATGTCTGGAATACACACGTTGCACAATGACTTGGAGGGCTTCCCTGGTCACTTTGTAGGTAGTTGTCAACTGGCCTGTGCTGGTTACCAGTCAAAGGAACTTGAAGGACTAGGTCAGGACATTCAGTGCCGGAAGAGCAAAATCCTAAGACATCTCCCCTTATTTAATAGATCAGAAGTGCTGAACAGTGCCGCTTCCTTCTGTTATTACAGTTTGGACCTACCTTCTTTCAACAAGTCTGTGGAGCTGTAACCTAGCAGCTCACTGATAAAATGCTCACATTTTCCTACAGACTGCATATTAGAGTTACTCCACCCTTTTTTTTTTTTTTTTTTCTTAGCTGAACCACTATTCTTAGCTGCTGGGCAAAATGTTAGAAGACAACGATGTCAACACGAATTTCCAAGAGCCTAATGAAGTCTGGTTCTAAATGAACAAATGAGTTTGGGACATCCAAGCTATTTCCTGTTTCTATTTCCGTTTCTTTTCTCTTGTTTTTACTGAAATAGAACCACTGATTGAGAGGCTGGCTGGACATGTTCAGAGACTGGATACTCCATAAACAGTGCCTCAGTCTGTCTGGGCTGTTATAAAGAAGTACCATAGACTGGCTGGCTTATAAACAAGAGAAATTTATTTCTCTCAGGTCTAGAGGATGAAGTCTGAGATCAGGGTGCCCCACGGTCAGCTTTTGGCAAGGACCCTATTCCAGGATGCAGACTGCTAACTTCTCACAGCCTCCCATGGTAGGAAGAGAGCCAGCTTTTTCTCCGACCTCTTCTTATAAGGACACCAATTCTATTCACAAAGCCTCCGCTCTCATGACACAATCACCTCTCCAAAGCTTCACTTCTAAAACCTCTGCATTGAATGTAAACTGCTACAGCCATCATGGAGAACAGTATGGAGGCTCCTTAAAAAACTAAAAGTTGAGTTACCATACAATCCAACAATCCCATTTCTTGGCATCTCTCCAGAGAAACACATCTGAAAAGGTATATACACCCCAATGTTCACTGCAGCACTATTTATAAGCCATGGAAACAACCTAAATATACATCGACAGAGGAGTGGATAAAGAAGCTGTGGTATAGATATACTGTGGAATATTACTCAGCCATAAAAAAGAATGAAATAATGCCAGTTGCAGCAACATGGATGTACCTAGAGATTATCATACTAAGTGAAGTATGTCAGACAGAGAAAGACAAATATATGATATCACTTACATATGGAACCTAAAAAAATGTTACAAATGAATGTACATAGAAAATAGTAATAAGTCACAGACTTCAAAAACCAAGTTATGATTATCAAAGGGGAAATGGGGCAGGGAGGGATAAATTAGGAATTTGAGATTAACAGGTCCACACTACTATATATAAAATAGATAAAACAACCAAGACC
Source organism: Catagonus wagneri (assembly GCA_004024745.2). NCBI lineage: Eukaryota > Metazoa > Chordata > Mammalia > Artiodactyla > Tayassuidae > Catagonus > Catagonus wagneri. Next base: position 16,707,305 of record PVHT020000080.1, read on the forward strand.
TACTGTATAGCACAGGGAACTCAGTATTTTGTAATAAACTATAAGGGAAAAGAATCTGAAAAAGAATGGGTATATGTATAACTGAATCACTTTGCTGTACACCTGAAAATAACACAACATTGTAACTCAACCATAACTCAGTTAAATCAGTAAGTAAATAATAAAACCACATTGGATATTAGGTTGCAACATATGAATTTTGGGGGGACACAAACATTCAAACCACAACAAGCAGCTTTCTGCTCCTTGTACTTTAGGCTGTTCAGAGAATGGGGATGGAATATGGTACTTCGACACCTCTTGTGTATTTTTATCAAAACACTTTCAGAGAAACGTATTTCACTCACTGAAAACATATTAAACAGCATGTGCCTGTATTTATTAAGTGCCTACTCTGTGCAAGGCAGACATGATGTTTGCCCTCACGGAGCTTCTGTTTTAGCAGCATCTTCACTGTAAATAAAGGGACAGTTGACTCTTCCATCATTCCTTCCATGAAGCTTGGTGGTGGGTGCCCCTAGCAGGACTAAAGCATCAGACTATCAGGACATCAGTGTCAGAAGAGAGAATACTTGAGAAAATAATGATAGGAATAGGGGGGAGTGGGGGGGGGGATTAAAAGAAACATGTGCTTAGCGAGCAGAGATGGGGGTAGAGAGGGAGGCACCAGGGATGGTGCTGGGAGCCACTCAATGGTCCGGACCATCCAGCCCTGAAGAACACGCTGCCCCTTGTGACAGCACTTTGCACGGCTTGCAGGCTTGCACAGTAAGATCTTGTCCCCATGTAAAATGTCAGGGAGCTGATATTATCGCTTTGGGCCAGGTATCTAGATCAGACTCAGTAAAGTTGCTGAAAGAGCAGCGGGATTTCTGACTGCCAGTCTAGACTATACTTTCCCCCTTTTATGGCTCATTATACAGATATTTGTGCTGACCGGTAAGCTGATAAGTGCCAGCTGGAGTCAACCCACTTGAGAGAAAAATTATTTATGATTACAACTTGGCCGCAAGTTGAATATTTCTGAGTATTTCTGCTACCCTGATTCAAGAATTGAAATTAGCAAGACCCCGAATGGCATTTTCTGACTTCTGTGGAAAAGACAGGTAGTAACTTCACCAGATCGCCATTGACGCTTGTCCTCAGGATACATCCAAGTAGCCGTTGCTTAGCTTTTCCCTAATTCTCCACTGTCTCTGGGCCGAACTCCTCCTCCCATTAAACACACTTCTCGACAGATTTTCCCTTTTCTTTTAAAAGCCTCTTCTGGTCTGTCTGGGTTATGTATTGACCTATTTATTTTCTGTGTGGGTGGTTTCTGTGACTCCTCCTGGCTCAAAGACGGAATGACTGAATCTAAATTTTCAGCTCTGAGCATAATGGAAATCCTTAACCAAATGCATGTGCACCTGTTTCACTTCCAAAGTCCTCCTGAGTTGGCTTATCTGTGGGTGTTTCGCTCAGCAGCTTGGGTTGTGCCAAAGAGGCCAAGGTTATGGTTTTGACATGTAGGGTCCCGTGAGCACCCATCCGGCAGATCAGCCTGAACTCTGAAAACAGAAAGTGCCCTGCACACGGATGGCCGCAGTCCTGGAGGACCAGATGAGAGAGTAAAGGTGAATCTGAATAAATCTGTCAGCATAAAGACAACTCATTGGTGAGCCTTCTTGATGAGCTGTCTCAGCTTGGTGGCACCTCCTTTGCATATGAATTCGAGTGCATAAATATGTGCTGAATGCATCCCCAAGTTTTTAAAGGGAGAACTTGACAGGTTTGGGCTAGTCCCAGAAAGCAGACGAAGCAAAATTACCATGGTGCCAGTACACGGGGTGGAGTTTCCATAAGAGTCAGGACACTGCCGCTCCATTTCCTGCCTCTTCGGCCATGGAAAAAAACAAGCTGCAGTTTTCTTCATAAACCATTGTATAAATGACTCTATGTGCTCGAGGGTGATCGGGTCCAAAGAACTTTGCAGAAAGGTCTGCTCTGGCCATGGAGACAGCAACTGTTAAGCCAATATACTGAGTATACACCTTGTGGTATGTGTCCCCGGGGACAGCAAGGAAACAAAAGTGAACATTCTTGCCTTCTGGAGGGTTACTTCCAGACGTGAAAAAGAAGCAAATAAATCAACAGGGGAAACATAAAAAATATATTTACCTAAATACACTTGAACAAATGTAGCCAAGATTATCAATGGTAAGTGTCAAGCTTATCAACGGGCAGCGTCTTGAATGAAGTGATTCTTCGGACCCAAACCCCACACAGGGGAGTAGGAAGGACCTTTCCGCAGAGGGTTAGACACCAATGGTGTTTCCTGGGTGGGGTGCACGTGAGGGCACACTGAAATCACCAGTGCCATTGTCTGCCCGTCTTTAACGCCAATCAGGCAAAAGTCTCGCCTCGAACTTAACAGCCCTTTGTAGCCGGCGGTGCCCTAATCCGCTCGTGAAGACTGTGTACATGGAACCCAGTTCTCTCTCCGAACTCGTGGCATCATTGGACCTCTCTGCCTTGTGTGGTCACGGGTCTCGCCTGGGCTCATGGAACAGGAATGAAGTGTCAACGCCTAGCCTGGGAACCTCCCCATGCCACCGGTGCAGCCCTAAAATAGAAAAAAAAAAAAAAAATCCTTTGCTTTCCGGACCTGGCTAAGGAGGAGGTGCCGCCATGGGAGCTCACATCCGCCACGAGGACCGAAGGTTCTAGGCAAGGAGCTCCAGAGTCACGACATCTACCTGAGGCTGCTGGTCCAGCCGCACGGGTTTCTGAACCAACTCCAGCTTCCATCAAGCTGTGCTGAAGCGGTTGTTCAGGAATCGCAGCAACTGGCCGCCCCTGTCGCTTTCCCGGATGATGCGGAAGATGAAGCTTCCTGGCGGGGAAGGCGAGGCCGCTGTGCTCGTGGGGACGATATCCGATGATGCGCGCGTCCGGGAGGTGCCCTCGCGGAAGGTGCGCGCTCTGCGAGGGAGCAGCCACGCCCGGAACCGCATTCTCAAGGCTGGGGAGCAAGATCCTCAGCTTTAACCAGCTGGCCCTGGACTGCCCCCGAAGGCGGTGGCACTGTCCTCCTCTCTGCGAGGCGTACAGGCATTTCGGCAAGGCCCCGGGGAACCCCGCACGGCCCCACCAAACCCTCCGTTTGCTCCCAGGGCCGGAAGTGCGCCGGCGTGCCAGCCGCAGCTACAAAAACTAACCCCAGAGCCGGCTCTGTTACTGAAAAGATTCTGGATGCTGGAAAGAGAAAAAAAAACGAAGTGTCAGGCATCGCTTCCACGGGGGAGCACTCAGTCGCCGTCACGGGGCACAGGCGTTCTTCTTCTCGTGGCAACAACGGCAAAGGCCGGGGCTGAGTGGAGCTTCCTGTGTCGAGTTCCCCAATGCCCTACACTGGCCATGGGGCACAACGACAAATAAGCCTTTGTTAGATTTTGCCACTGAAATTTGAGAGCTGTTTGTTGCTGCAGAATAACCTGGTTCTTCTTGGATGATTCAACTGTACTTATATTTTCTGTCTAGCCTTTCTTTCACTCCTCAAACTCTACCTACACTCTGATTTCTGTCCCTAAAATCTGAAGGAAATCGCGGTGCAAAGATCACGGAGTAAGCCACACAGGATAATTTCAGGCTTGATCTTGCTGGACCCTTCTCCCGTGTTTGCTGTACTGTGGACCACCTCTTTCTTAATATTCTTTTTTCCTTTGGCTTCCATGACATCTCTTCCGACTCAGCTTTTAGAGCACGATTGTGTGTTTTAGGTATAAAACCCAAAAAAAATCTCACCTACTCTCCCCGTTTTTAACTAATATGTATATAACTACGATGCTGGTAACTCCTGAATACCTACCTCCTGCTCCAGCATGTGTGCTACAGCACAGACTTGTACATACAAAGGCCATTCAAATACTACATCTACAAATTTTTTTGGCCGCACTCACAGCATGCGGAAGTTCTGGGGCCAGGGATTGAACCCACGCCATAGCAGTGCCAGCACCGAATTTTTAACCCACTGAGCCACAAGGGAACTCCCACATCTATGGCTGAGTCTGTCTCTCCTCCCAGACTTGCTCACTGTTCAAAATCACAATTGGTTAACTGGAGGCAGTTCCCATGGTGGCTGAGCAGTAAGGAACCCGACTAGTATCCAAGAGTATGTGGGTTCGATCCCTGGCTTGCTCAGTAGGTTAAGGATCTGGCGTTGCTGTGAGCTGTGGTGTAGGTTGCAGATGCAGCTCGGATCCCACAATTGCTGTGGCTGTGGTGTAGTCCAGCAGCTGAAGCTCCGATTCGACCCCTAGCCTGAGAACTTCTTTATGCCACATATATAGCCCTAAAAAGGAATAAAAAGAAAAAAAAAGGTCAACTGGAAATCTCATTTGATTTCTTTCTCCTTTAAAGATGGCGCCCCAATATACTTTGTGACCTGATATTATCAGTTCTGTTTCTAAAAGGAAGGCACCTGGTTCAGAGAAATGGAAGGGGACCAGCATGGCAGGAGGGTAGAGCATCCATGGCAGGTGATGAAGCCAGTTGGCTGGACGAGGGATAGCTCACCAAGAGCCTGGCAAGCAAAGACCTTTGATTTCATCTCGAATGCAATGAGGAGACATCAAAAAATTAAGTAAGAGGACATAAAGGTGATCATTTTTGTACTTTTCAAAAATTTCTCCAAAAGCTCCATGGAGAATCGATTGATGTAGGAAAACCAGTCCAGAAGCTATTAAAGAACCTAGTAGGTATGAAGTTGGATTGTAGCATTAATGCTAGAGAAGAGGCTATAGAAAGAAAATATGGGAAGATGAAAATCTGTGCCCTTGTAAAGTCCCTGGATGTGGACTTTATTCATCCGGATGCTGTCAATTGTAAATTTAATATTATTATTATTATTATTATTATTATTATTATTGGTCTTTTTAGGGCTGCACCTGCGGCATATGGTTCTGAGGATAGGGGTGGAATCAGAGCTACAGCTGCCAGCCTATACCACAGCAACGCCAGATCCAAACCGAGTCTGCAACCTACACCACAGCTCATGGCAATGCCGGATCCTTAACCCAGTGATCGAGGCCAGGGATTGAACCCGCATCCTCATGGATACTAGTCAGATTCATTTCCACTGAGCCACGATGGGAACTCCCAATTTTTAATTTTAAAGGCAACCTAATTATCACTTCTTACAGAAAGCCTCCTGTTATTTTCCGACCCTGGGTTTTAGAGGTCGTGTCTCCCTGGTCCCAGAGCCCTCATCCATGACCAGTGGAAGGCCACGTCCATTTGAATTTCTCCTCCCAAACTGTGTGTTGTTCAACAGGATGAGCCCATCTTTCATCTCTATATTCCCCACGCCTCTCAAAGGACCTATAGCCATTAGATATGCAGTGTAAGTTTTATGTATGAATTAATAGCCGATGGATCTGGAAGGCTTTGCTTTGAACTGAAGAACTCTTGGAAGGCATTACAGGCTTTTTAGTCTATATCCAGAAATCATCTGCAGAGCGGCAATGAGAATGGAAGGGAGTCGGCATGTGAAATTTTTTGGAGATGATATGAAGTCTGCTATTGATAGTAAGAACAGGAGGGAAATGAGGAATTTCTTCTGTGGCACAGTGGGTTAAGGACCTGATTGAGGGATGGGGGTGGAAGAATGGGGAGGAAATGAAAAGCTGTAGGACTCTGACTTTTCATTCTCCACTATTTCATTTTCTACAGTACTCACTGTAACTCATGCCTACTATGTTTACTGCCGGTATAAAGTGTTGAAGGCAGGATTACTGAGTACTTTGTAAATTCTACACAAGGGAAACCAACTCGTTTGAAAAAGCAAACATTTAAGCCTTAAATTTTAATCTTAACAAAATCTTCTGCAGTTTTGTTTTAACAATAATATTGCCTTAATTTTGACACCTATGAAATGATCTAAGATGCTTAGCCTATGCCTTACATACCTTCGTTTTTTTTAATTTCTTATGCTTCCCCCATTTTTTTTTTTTTTGACTGCTCCCATGATATATGAAACTTCCTGGGCCATGGATTGAACCTGTGCCACAGCAGTAACCTAAACTACAACAGTGATAACGCTGAGTCCTTAACTGCTAGGCCACCAGGGACCACCCTTTACTGGAAAGTCTAACTACTTCGCTTACTGTGTCAACAATCCTTGACTATTTTATTTTACTTCTGCCTTCTGCCCCGGCCCCCCCCGGAATGTCCAGAGGTCCTGGAGATGGAGCAATGGCCATTGACATGGTTGCCCCTTAGCAGAACCATACAGTTGGGTAAGAAATAAGCCTCCCAACATTTCTTGAGCTCTGGAATCCTGTGTCCTCCCAGTTCTTTCAGGGCTGGCAGGTTGCTTATCTTGAGCAAATGCTAGGCATCATTTCAAATGTCACATTGTGGAGAGATCACTCTCTCTGTCATCAGGAAAGAAAAGGGAGGGAGACAGAGGAGAGAGGCTTTTTTTTTTTTTTTTTTGGTATCTGAAACCTGGCACTGTCAGCCATCTGGAACTGGTCTCCCAGACTCTGTCTGGCCTTGGCTTGGAGACGGCAGGGTTGCTGTGTAGCACAAGGAGGTGCAAAAACAAACATGGGCCCAAAACCAAATACTTGACTGCAAGAAATGTTCTGAAAGTTATAAAAGTGAAATACTACTTCCAGCTGTCACTTTATACAAGGATTAAGTTGAGCTCAAGGGGCTGCAGAAACTCAATAAAGAAAGTGAATTATTCATTACAGTACCTATTCAAGTTGCAGATGCCTAGGTTTTCTACTGATGGATACTCGCCATCCCTTTGTCTGTTTATCTATTCACTCCCTCTCTTGTCTTCATGTAAACATTTGAAGACATGCTGTTGCTGCTGAGGTGGATGGCAAAGCTTCATGTTCTTTTTTTCCTATAGAAAAGAGCATTGACCGTCCTGCAGTAAATGCTGGCCTTGCCGCGGCTCCCTCTGAGTCTCACTGCCTGTATAACGTGGTCACATTGAAATGAACGTTATCATCCAGTGACCAGAGGGTAAGTGCACTGAACACAGTCAGGCGGATATTAAGACTGTTTGATGGGCTGAGCTCCGATGTGCCCATCATTGCTTTCTAGCCATTGATCTTCACGATGCAAAGCTCTTCGTCCAGTTGCCCCATCAAAGGTGTTCCCTGTTGGCTCAGTATCCGAGAACTGATTACGTACCACGTCCATGCTCATACATGACCACAACCACTCAGCCTCCGGGCGTCTTTCCAGTGCCTTAGTTTCACCCCTGAGAACAGTAGAGGGGCTCACAAGTATGTGGCTGTGACTTGCACTGCTTTCATTTTTTTTTTTTTAATTAATTTATTTTTTTGTCTTTTGTCTTTTCAGGGCTGCACCTGCAGTACATGGAGGTTCCCAGGCCAGGGGTCTAATCGGAGCTGTAGCTGCCAGCCTACACCACAGCCACAGCCACAGCAACGCCAGATCCGAGCTGTCTCTGCGAACTACACCGCAGCTCATGGCAATGCCGGGTCCTTAACCAAGTGAGCAAGGCCAGGGATGGAACCCGCAACCTCATGCTTCCCAGTTGGATTCATTTCCGCTGCGCCATGAGGGGAGGTCCCCTGCACTGCTTTCATTTTGAACATGGCACTTGCTGCCTGAAAGTCATACAGATGCTTTATGGATTTTTCAGGGGAGTGGGTTAAGGAAAACTTATTTTCAAATGTTGTTTAAGAACCCAAGTCTTTCTATCATCTAGTTGGCTACTTAAAATTCCATGTGAAATCTAGTATCTTTTATGCTGATTGCCTTTACTCGACTGATCATTCATGAATGCAGAAAGCCCTGAACTTGCTACTGCTCTCGGAGAAACCCTTCCACTTGCAAACTTGGGAATAACGCACTAGGAGGAAAATAGGCTAATCTGATCCTCAGCCACTGAGCGCTCCTAAAACCGTGTAAACACTGACAGAGGTATTTCTCAAAATCTGTGCCAGAAGGAAGGCAACATTTTTTTGTGAAGTATGTGAACATTCATTCAAATTCAAAGCCTTCATTCAGCCTGAGGAATTGGTCCTAAGCTGTATGTCTCATCCTGTGCCAGCCGGGACCCAGAGTAATATTCTGCAAAATTAAATATTTTTGCTAATGGTGTTGTTCCTTAGCTATTTAGACAATATTTTCTAATAAGGGAAAATGTCAAGAGGAATATTTCATGACATTCAGCCATTAAAATCTTGAGAAACTCCCAAACTCCTTCACCATACCTTTCATTATTCTGAGTTAACGCTCCAGCGGTACCAGGGCTGAGGGCTACCTTCCTCCTTCAAGTACAGATAAAACAGAGTAGGTATTAAATGTATTGGTTCTTCACATTTTGTTTCAGGTTTTGCCTTGGCCGTATTAGGTTTATTTTTAACCATGTTTCAGGAAGAAACTATCGAGCAGCCTTGTGATGTGGGGACACTGTAAAAGGAGAAGCACAGCTATATTTTTATCACAGAAAAGTATGGTAAGTAACTTCACATTCATGAGTCAGAGGTGTTCACAATGAACAGCCTGCAACTGTGAAAGAAATGTCTGTCTTGCTCGTCAAAGAAGAGATCCGTTTTGAGCAAGAGTGAGGGGAATTAGGCTAATGAAGGATTACAGAAAAATTTTTTTTAGCCAATTAACATTTATTTTTCACTTACGATGTGCCAGGCCCTGTGTTAAGTACTCTGCTGACTTGAAATGATCTCATCTTCCTCACAATCCTGTGAGAAAAGTGCTATTATTATTTCCATTTTACAGTTGCAAGATCTGAGGCATAGGTAAATTTAAGTAATCAAGAGTTATGGGCAAAAATTGTAGGGTGAGGAGAACAAGTTTTGTTTTGAGAACATAACATTCTTGTAGCTTGAGATACTCACTGGCTGTATTATAAAGCATGTATGAAACACATTTTTAAAATGATCGCTCTCCAGGAGTTCCCGTCTTGGTGCAGCAGAAACAAATCCGACTAGGAACCACAAGATTTCGGGTTCGATTCCTGGCCTCAATCAGTGGGTTAAGGATCTGGCATTGCCGTGAGCTGTGGCGTAGGTTGCAGATGCAGCTGGTATCCTGCGTTGCTGTGGCTGTGGTGTAGGCCAGCAGCTGTAGCTCCGAGTTGACCCCTAGCCTGGGATCCTCCATATGCCGAGGGTGTGGCCCTAAAAGGCAAAATAAAATAAAATAAAATGATCACTATCCATTTGGGTATTTTCCTTTTAAAGTTCATGATGTTGGCTTGCAAAATCTATCAAAGTGCTCTAGGACAGGAATTTTCAAATTTTGTTCCTTGATCTCCTGAGGGTCCTTCAGACACTTTCGGGGTGTCTGCAGGGTCAAAATTATTTTCATAACAATACTACAATTATTATTTGCAATTTTCACTGTGTTACGTTTGCACTGGCGGGACAAACGCAATGGTGAGTAAAACTGCTGGAGTCTTAGCAAACACCAAGGCAGTGGCTCCCAAGGATACTGGTGGTCATTGCGGTCTTCACCGCCAAAGAGTCCCAATAAATAAAGAAATCGTTTTTTTAAAAGCACCTTCACTGAAACGCTCCTTGCTGAAGCATCAGAAAATTTTTAAACCTATTGACCCTTGAGTACACATGTTTTTAATATCCTTTGGGATGTACATGCAAATCACTCCTGCTACATATCAAAGTATGGTGGTTATTTCCAGAGAACGTCCTTGTGCAATTATTTGGGTTGTGGGCTGACCTGGCCACTTTTTTCATGGGATACTATTTCTATCTGAAAGAATGTTTGGTAGATAAACATGGTTATCCAGGCCTGAGTGTACATTTTATCAAAAAAAAAAAATGAAGTGAGCTTGTCTCTTTGAGGAAAGTCGTTATTTGTTGTCAATGATGCAAGTTTGAAAGCAAAACCCAGAATTTTGGAAAATATATCCACCACCATGAACTTGAAAGCTTTATAAGACTTTTCTAGGAGACTGTGATCTTATAGATGCATCTGATTTTTAGACACTGTGTAATAACAACTGTAAATGACCAATGCAGGCGTGCCTTTATAAAATTACACACGAGTAAAAGACCCATTCAAAATACAAGATATTTGTCTTTCTCTGTGATCAATCATACGTAGAATCTAACAAAAATGATACAAAAGAAATTATTCCCGAAACAGAAACCGACTCAAAGATCTGAAAACCAAACTTATGGTTACCAAAGGGGAAGAAACACTGGAGGAAGGATAAATTAGGAGGCTGAATTAACCATATACACACTACTACGTATAAAAGAGATAAGTAACAAGGACCTACTGTCTAGTACAGGGAAATCTACTCAATACTCTGTAACAACCTCGATGGGAGAAGAATCTGAAAAGGAATGGATACATATACATGTATAACTGATTCACTCTGCTGTACAGCTGAAACTAACACAGCATTGTAAGTCAACTATACTCCAAAATTTTTTTTTAAAAAAATGCAAGATAGACCAATGGATTTTAGTGTAACCGAATATGAAAAGTTCATAACATTTCAGATTCCACATTGCAACTAACCTTTAAGAAATTCTGAGTTGGAGCAGAGGGGTAGAAGACTATCCATAATTCCCTGAAAAGGCCATTAGAATACTTTGCCCCTTTCAATCTATCTATCTGTATGTTGGATTTCCTTACAGACTTCAGCCAAAAGAACATATTCCAGGAGACTGAATATAGATAAAATATGAGAAACCACTTTCTTCTGTTGATCCAGGTGTTAAAGAAATTTATGAAAATACAAAACAACGCCATAGCTCTAAATTCTGTAACATAGTTATTTTTATACTTGTGGTTGACAGCAGGGAAGCGGATGGGAGTAGGGTGGATGGGGAGTTTAGGGTTGGTGGATGCAGATGTAACATTTGGAAGGGATGGGCAATGGGCACTGTACAGCACAAGAAACTGTAGGTGACTGGGTCACTTTGCTGTACAATAAAAACTGAAGAAACACTGTAAATCAACCATACTTTAATAAAAAAATTAAAAAAGAAAATTATCTAATCCAAGACAAAAGAATATATCTAATCTAAGATAAAATTATACAATCCAAGGCAAAATAAAATAAAAGTGCATTAAACATGAATTAAAAAATTTATTTCAATGCATTAAAAAATCAATCAATATTGAAGTTCCCATCGTGGCTCAGTGGTTAACGAACCCAACTAGTATCCATGAGGACATGGGTTCCACCCCTGGACTTACTTAGTGGGTTAAGGATCCGGCATTGCCGTCCAAGATTGCAAGATGTGGCTTAGATCCCACGTTGCTGTGGCTGTGGCGCAGACCGGCAGCTGTAGCTCGGATTCAACCCCTAGCCTGGGAAACTCCACATGCCATGGGTACAGACCTAAAAAGGGGAAAAAACAAAAAAAGCTGATCAATATAAGGTACATAACAGAAGGAGTTCAAGGTCTTCATAATTTGTGCCCATTACCCATCCATTCCAAATGTCATAGTTTGCATCCACCAACCCTAAACTCCTTCATAACTTTTAACCAAATGTCTGCCAAACTCTGCTCTTGGGGAAACAAAGCCCCCCCAAGAGAGGGGAGTTTATCTGCTCCCGGAGACGGAGAGGGAAGACATCATGTGGTATGTCAATGACGCGAAGGCAATGACCTGGCACGGCAGGGCGGATCGGGGCCAGGCAGCAGAATGGATTAGATTGTCTACGCTTTATTTCAGTTTAGTAAGGAAACTTTTCCTAAAGTGATTTTTTAAAGCAATAGTACTAGCTTGTTCTCTCTCTAAAGACATTTTGTTTTTATAAAATTACAGCCTGGGAAACACACTATGTGTTTAGTCTGAGTAGGTAGCCTGAGTTGTTTGTTAAATACCAGATCTCAGATTTGTGGCTGTTCCTCAAAAATAACTACACGACACTGGCAATTAAATTTATGTATCATTTTGATTATTTATACTTTAGCGAATCAAAGGAGGTAAATAATGGTCTGCAGCCCAGCACGTCCATCAGCATCTCATTGGCGAGCCCTTTAGATTCCCTCCATTATGAAGCTGGATGCAACACATAATCTTCCCATTAAACAGTCTGGAGGGAACCGTCACCCAGGCCTGCTCCCATTCTGGCATCCTCCCATTTCTGGAGCTGGGTGTTCCTGCTTTGCAGACACGCCCTTTGAACCCACGTAGGGCAGGCATGGCTTAGTCTCAACTATTTTCACATTTCTTCTTCCTTTTACTTAGGACATTGTTGATCGCTCAGAATTAGAGTTTCTTCTGCCCTGCCTCTCAGAGTACTAGAGGACTGGACACAAATTTAATGTATAAGGTCAAATTTAATGCTGAATGTCTCTCCACTAGGGAGACGGCCAACGGCCCCGCTAAGGGAAATTACTGATGAGGTGGGTTCTCTCTCTTTCATAGGCACCCCTGCTCCAGCTGGTTTGACTTTTCTTCATGCAATGAATGTATCTTTTTATTTTTTGCTTTTTAGGGCCACACCCACAGCGTATGGAGGTTCCCAGGCTAGGGGTCGTTTCTGCAGGCCTACACCACAGCCACAGCAACCAGAAATCCGAGCCACATCTGTGACCTTCCACACAGCTCATGACAACACCAGATCTTTAACCCACTGAGCGAGGCCAAGGACCGAACCCACATCCTCATGGTTACTAGTCAGGTTGGTTACTGCTGAGCCAGATGAGGAACTCCTGATTGTGTCTCTGTTTTCTCTGAATCAACAGGGTGGGTAGCTTCTGTCTTGCCTCAGAAGGACATGTTCAGTGACAGGGAGCTGTGAATTAGCTAGGAGAATGAACTAGACCTTCCTGAGGCTCCTTTCCCCCTTGAGTGTTTGGTGACTCCTAGATTTACTCTGCCCATTCGATGCAAAGTCTTGAACAATGGCAGGGGCAAGCATCGAAAGCAGTCGGGGCTGACCAGAACTGGCCTCAGCCTTCCATCTGAAAGGCAGGAGCAGGGAAAGTCAGCTTTTCTCAATACAACAGAGCTAATGAAAACCACACACAACGTGCCACACGATAAACTTCCACCCCACCACCCCTGGTCACACCTGAAAACCAGAGGGCAAACTGCATTTTGAAGCAGACTCTATGGAAAACATCAGGGACTTTGGAGATGACCTAGTGGGGCTCGGAAACTGCAAGTCAAACCAAGAAATGATGTAGGCTTAAGGAGTTAGATAGCAAAGTTCAAAAGAGTGGTTTTCAATCTGTATATATAGGTCTTTGTCACTAATAAAAACCCCACTGATATACTGAAAAAAAGATGTTTAATATCACTGGAAATTGTTCATCTAGGAACGCCTTGACTGCCTGGTGCTCTGTGTTGAGAAGGGTTCTGAGGCTGAGTTTAAATCAGAGGAGAAGAATATTATGGCTGAGTAATAACTATAATAATAATAATAATAATTAATAATAATAATAATAATACTTGTATTTTATTCTCCCTTTATTTTGTGTTGGTATATTCTTCCTGTTTTATTCATGAACTGAGTGCAGATAGGCTAAGCAGCTTGCCAAAAATACACGGTAGAGCTAGGATTCTGAGGCTAAATCCCTCAGAAAAGACTACCAGTTCTTGCGGTACTGTGGACAGACGTACAACTTCTGAGCACCTTCGTTTTCTCATTTCTGTAGAGCTTTGGACAGTATTGCTTTCTAAACCCTCTTCTGCTCAGACGGACCTTCATGTCTGAACAGTCCACTTAAATACCTCACACCCCAGCAAGCCTGCCCTCCTTTCAACTCTGGGAATATTTATTATAATTTGGCCATTCCGTGCTATTGGGGCAGCTACATGGCTGGGTAGCCTTTCCATTCGACTCCGTTTCTCCAAATGCAAGGAAACGCTTCAGAAGAGGAATGCAATCCTTGCAGCCCTGCCTTCCCCACAGCAGCTGGCCTGGCCCCTGGCACACGGCAAACGTTTAATAAGCATTGGTGGATCGTGTGATAGGGTTCAGGCCACTGCACTGTGTTCTCTTTTAACAGGCCGAACCCAGTATTTGCTGCCAACCCCGGGGCAAAAACAGCTGGCTCTCTGGGAGTCAGTTCTACCTGGGGTGTGTTAAATCTGGGATCTATAATTGAAGGTGACCTCTACCCACCCCGGCCCTTGCTCCCTGCCCCCCTGACCGTTATGAAGGCCTGTTTATCGTCCTGCCTTCATCAACAGCAGCTATTCATTTAGCAGCCTGACTTAAGACATTCCGTGTATGTGCTCAATGAGGGCTTTCTTTCACTATTATTTTTCTGCGGAGGGTAAAATGCCGTCTTGTTTTTCCAGTTCTCCTCCTAAGTGTGATGATTTAGATGTTCCTGCTGTTCACTGGCAGCTTTTCCGTTTCCTTCTAGCTTCTAGAAGGAGCTCCTAATGAGCTTCTTGCTTTTGAGGCTCCCGGTTCATTAATAACAGGATTTCAGCAACGCCTGATGTTCCAGAAACTTTCAGCTCCTCCTTTCCCTTCCAGGAGAAAACAACAAACAAACAAACAAGCAGGCAAAGGAAAACTTTCATTTGCTGCTGCCGCTGACTCAGTCCTGTCTGCCTTGAGAGCCTAACACAGAACTGATGCGAGAAACTCAGATTCAACTTTGCAGTTAGGCTGAAGGTTACGTATTTGACCCCAGCTTTCAAAACGAGTCCGCTTCCTCATTTTTTTCCCCCCTCTTTCTCTCCCCCATGTGCAGCCTTTTTCAATGGAACTTCGTGCTTCTGAGTATGCTTTTTCCTTCTTTCTAATTAACATCGGCTGGGTTCCCCGGTATACAGGGAGCAATTCTAGGGAGTGTGGGGATGGAACCTAGACAGGAAAATGTCCCTGCCCCATCCTTTCTGCTGGGCTCCCGGCTCTCAATGATGCCATTCATTCTCCCTGCCCGCTGGCCCCTTACACAGCTTTCTCTCATTCAGACGGGGCCGGAGAGCATCAACGCCCTTTTGTCCTGCTTCCCTCAGAGGCTTGCTGCAGCTCGGAGCACAGCAGAGCTGTCGGCAGCACGGATGCCATTCCCGTCGAACCTGCTGTTTTTGCGTGTCCTCTGATGACCCAGCCGTCTGGGCAATGGTGTCTTCCCGGAGCGGGTTTCTGAATGTGGGGCCTGACCGTCTGTCCTCAGGTTTCTGCTGGTTAGGAGGTAGCGCTGAGCGGAGAGCCAGGCCTGCACCCCTCCGTGGGTCCCTCAGCCCCTTGGCCAGTTCACCTTCCAGGTCTCGCATATTCCAGCCCCAGCCGTGACTGCGGTGTCATTTTGCTGACTTCCTGATGTCTGCTTTTTTTTTTCCCTTGTTTTTGTGTCATGGACTTCAAATGCCTATACCTTAAAATATATAGAGATAAGTGCGCACACACACACACACACACAATTTCTGCCTTCTCCAAACATGCATATCCACATGCTTATCCTCACATCCGTGTTCACGGACGCCTGCTGAGCCCGCCCGAGTGCTCTTGCCCAGACATGAAGGATGTTTTATTTTCTCTTTGAGAAATTCTAAGTTTCATTTCTTGGGAAATAGTCTTGGGCTTCAGACTCAAGTCCAACATGCGTGAGTCATACAGATTAGAGATCAGTTCCGCGAATCCGTGAGGTAAGAGCAAGCTCTTCCCAGCCTCCCTGGACGGCTCCCCATCTCGTCAACTATGGGACTTTGGGAGTGATAGCTCTGCCTGTCATAAACATTAATTATCCAGGCTGGAGGCATTTACGAGCTTTCCTCTAAGAGACAGAAAACTGGAGAGGCCAATCCTTTCAGGTTCAGAGGTTCTCAGCACTGCTCTCCTGCAGGTGTAGATTTTTTTTTTCCTTCCAAATATTTCCCTCTTGAAATTTGGAAAGCTGAAGCTTTGAATTAACCCAGAATTCACGAATGGGGATTGGTCCCTATCTGTGACTTCAGGGAGTGAACTTCTGTCTTTTCTTGTCATGGACCCGCGTTCAGGAAGTGTTCCTTGCCTTAATTTTCCTCAGCAGTTATCGAAAGCTCATCCCATTGTGCTGAATAATACAACAGCCTTCAAGACGGCACTGCACAAACATGCAGCCTATTATTACCTCTTCGGTATTAGCTAATATGTCGCAGAGAAATGAGACCTCTCCCCAGTCCCCGCCATCTCCCCCACCCCCGGCCCCAGTTTTAGTAGCTTCTTCCAAATTTGCTTGCTGGGCCCCTGGACTCTGTAATCCCATCTCTAACTTGACTTCAGCTGTATTCTCAACTCACTCTCTAGTACCTACTGAGCACTCGACTATATGCTAGACCAGCGCCGGAGACAAAAAGATAACTAAGTGGTTCTGCCCTAGTTAAACTCAGGTTCGGGGATGGTGTGGGGTAGAGGGGGTCACACACACACACTTAATATATAATATAATGTTCTTAAATCTCTAAGAGGAGTAGTTCCCATAGTGGCTCAGAGGAAATGAATCTGACTAGTATCCATGAGGATGCAGGTTCAATCCCTGGCCTCACTCAGTGGGTTAAGGATCCGGCGTTGCCTTGAGCTGTAGTGTAGGTTGCAGACACGGCTTAGATCCCGCGTTGCTGTGACTGTGGTGAAGGCCGGCGGCTACAGCTCCAATTCGACCCCTAGTCTGTGACCCTCCATAGGCTGCAGGTGCGGCCCTAAAAAGCCAAAAAAAAAAAAAAAAAATCTCTAAGAGGAAAGAAATCAGTTTAGTGGGACACCCCATATGAAAGTTTCTAACTCTGCTTAGGGGTGTCTGTTGGAAAAAAAAGGCTTTATGAAAGACATTTGAGTTAGCTTTGAAGAATGGGCAACAGCTCACCATGACCTGGCGAGGAGAAAGGCATTTCAGACAAGCCAGGTGACCATTGATTCAAATGCTTATTTATCTATCTATTTATTTATTTGTTTGTTTGTTTAAAGTTCATAGGATCTCCAGAGGTACCATTTTTTAATTAAAGTATAGTTGATTTACAATGTTGTGCCAGTCTCTGCTGTACAGCAAAGTGACTCAGTCATACACATATAAACATTCTTTTCAAACACTTATTGGCCTTGAGTAGGCCAGGCTGGTTTGAAGCAGGTAAGAAAATTGGCAGACTTCCACCATGGTGCAGTGAGTTAAGGATCTGACTGCCTCAGCCGGGGTTGCTGCAGAGATATGGGTTTGATCCCTGGCACCTTAGGTCAAAGGATCCTGTGTTGTTGCTGCAGCTACGAGGAACAAGTTTCAGCTGTGGGGCGGGTTCAGTCCCTGGCCTGGGAACTTCCACATACCACAGGTGTGGCCATAAAATTGAAAAGAAGAAAGAGGAGGAGGTAAGAAAATTGGTATGGGATGAATAACAAGGCACTACTGAACAGCACAGGGAACTATATTTAATATTGATAAACCATAATGGAAAAGAATTTTAAAAAGAATGTACACACAGATATAAAGAAATCACTTTGCTGTACACAGAAATTAACACAGTGTAAATCAACTGTACTTTGAAAAAATAAATTACAAAAATAACATTAGCTTTTCCTCGAGTGCATTAAAAAAAATTGGTCTGTTAAGAAAAATGTCGTAAGGTCATTTCTTCATCTTCTAACAAACAGCTCTGAGACATTTAATAAAAAAAAAGATAGTAAATGAAAAAAATTTCAAAAAGGAAACTGATATGGTTGGAGTGTAAGAGATAGGACTGCAGAGTCTAAGATATTCGACTAGCTTCCCACTGTCCTGTAAACAATGACAGATTATTCTGCTTTATTGAACACACACAGTCACACTGGTAAGAGCAGATACACCTACAGTCCTTGTCACTCCTCTGCTCAGTACCAACAGTCTCAAGAGAGTTAGGAAAGTCAGTTAACCGATGTTCCCCTTCTCAAACGCTGGCCCTGGTTAATCTACTCCTCAAGGTCTTTATCTGATGGCGATAACCCCACGCCTTCCTCTTACTTGTCTGCTCCCGGGCCAAGGACATCAGACCACCAGTCTCTCCTCTCGTTGTGGCAGCTCCCTGGCTCGCCGCCAGGGATCCCCAGCTGCCAGTTTCCAGACAGAGTTGGTTTTGTCAGCTTTGCACACCAATTTAGAGATTTATAATTTATTTTCCAAAAAGGTACTTTTAGCAAAAGGTGACTATTGAGACTGGCGTGTCGTATACATACACTTTTGTTAAGTCACCAGATGGGTCCCTGAATGAGTGACCGTGAAAGGTCAGGGCCCTGGGAAAGAAGTCTCATGGGGCTTTTAAGGCCCCCTTTATGGCGACCTCAGGGCGACATGGCTACTCTAACAGCTGAGGTCTTAATAGGGAATAGGACACTCAGAATCCCCCTCCCCCGCCCCGGCAAACATAGAAACTGAAGAATCAATTTGCACATTTTGTTTGCTATTAATTCCCTGCCTCATATTTCAAAAAGGACAGGAGCATCACCGGAGCATATAATGCGTTAGAGGAATTAGAATCAGAGAGAAGGGGAGGTGACAAAGCCAAAGGGAAAGCAGATGGGCGCGGAGGACCACGGAGGAGGCAGGGTGAGGTCAGTTTTGTGTTCTCCAGGGGTCCAGACACGGGTGCCGTGGGACTTCCGAGCGAATGTCCACAGGCAGGAGAAGGGAGGAGATCCGCAGGGAGAGGGCCAGGGCCGGCCGGAGGAGAAAGCCTTTCTGCTGAAGGCGGTGTGCGGCACTTGCACAGTTCCCTTGGGATTGCAGCCTTCTCTTTCATGAACTTCTCACTCCTGTTATTTCCAGTTCCGGACCATCTGATCAGAGACTACTGGAATTTCCAGCTCTCTAGGCACTAATTTCAGGGGCCGAAACAGCAAACCTCTCTGCTGCTCCCACCACAAGCACCGCTGCCCTGCTGGGCTGTGGGGCTGTGCCAGCCCAGGCACTCTTGCCCAGGAAATGGAAGGTGGCATTTAAGTGGCACTTAAGACTCTCCTAACCAATCCTAAAGACTCTGAATAAGGCCAATTCTAAATTAAGCTTTCTTGGGTAAATGAATAAGGACTCAAGAAACCACAGAGTGGGGAAAAAAGAAAAAAAGATATGGGAAGTCGTACCTCCAAATATGTTTCTACTAACTCCCCCCATTTTGAAAGGTTATTAACATCATTTCAGTGTTGCTAGGATTTATTTTTATGCTCTAGATATTTTCAGCGTTAAAGGTTTAAAACATTCCTCAATCAAATCTCAATATTTAAAATACACCTATGATGATATCACAGAATTGCAAGAGACTTTTTTTTTTTTTTGGCAACTTATGAGGAAAATGAGGTTCAGGAAACACAAGTGCCTGATCAAAGTCTCACAGCTGACAAGAACAACTAAAAACCAGACCTCCCGGTCAGGAGAAAATGTGCTTTCCTTTATAAAATCACAGTGAATCTGTTCTGGGGGGATATGTAACAGAAGGCTAGAAAAATGAGTTTATTTTTGCATCGTTGTGTTATTTTTAAGTGCTTCATATAGTAATTTTGGAGTGGCTACTTGATGTTTTTATACCGTTCACCCGAAGGTGCATTGCCTGGTGTTGCCCAGTGATCTCACCCAGGACCAGCGCTAGGAAAGGAGGCTGGTAGAAATCTGTGGCTGAGATGCTGCCTTGGACCTCAGAGCGGTTACTTTCCCTGAACAAAATGCACACAAAGTGATGCCAGTGCCTACTGTTCTGGAAACAGGCAATGTTTTCTTCCGAATTCATCTGCAGATTTCCACGATGCACTCTGAGACTCGGCCCTGGGTCTCTGGGCTTACAGCTCTGTGATGAGGCCAGTTGGCGTTTACGCCACCAGGCTGAAAGCTTGTGCACTATGAGCCATGGCCAGGCTCTCAAATGTGACTCAACCGTGGTTTGGAATTTGTCTATGTTGGGTACTCGAAGGAATGCTGATTTAGGTTGGGCACACAAAAGTCTAGTACCAGCTCAGCCTCTGATCAGGGGGTCTAGAGTGAAGCCTGTAGGCGCCCTGAGCATTCATGATGCATCTATGTAGTACCTCTGTGTCTTGCCTACACAGGGAGTTGTTCCAACTAGCACATGAGGCAAAAGAAGGGAGAGCATTTGTAAAGGTAATGGGTTACAGAAATGTAGGTTACTCTCCATGTTGCTAATTCCTAGTATTTAGATGGCATCAAAATGGTTAAGCCTTTGCTGGACTGTATGTGGTCAGGTGTCTCCTAACAGGTCTTGGATGCTAAAATACCCAGCTAATGGTGTTCCTATCATGGTGCAAAGGAAACAAATCTGACTAGGATCTATGGGGACACTGGTTCGATCCCTGGCCTCGCTCAGTGGATTAAGGATCCAGCATTGCCGTGAGCTGTGGTGTAGGTCACAGACACGGCTTGGATCCCTCATTGCTGTAGCTGTGGTGCAGGCCAGCAGCTACAGCTCCAATTCGACCCCTAACCTGGGAACCTCCATATGCCCTGGGTGTGGCCTTAAGAAAAAAAAAAGCAAATAAAATGCACAGCTAAGGATTAAAGCCAAAGTCAATTGGCACACATGATGTTGCAGTGGAGGACAGTCTGGTTTGTTTTGTGCCTTTCAGATTAAATAGCCTGAAGACTGTACACTGACATAGCAGACCAGGGAAGACGCGCCAGTTACCGTGGGCTCCTGGCATGTATTCACGCTCTGTGCCTTACCGTTTCAAAAAGTCTTTTCCTTTTGGACCCATTCTCTGTATTAGACCTTCATTTGTTAATAAGTTCTGTAATACTACTTTTCAGAATTAAAGCTAAAGAAGTATCTCTTTCTGGATCTTTTTTTTTTTTCTTCCCAGTAGTTTTACTTCTTTACCTGGATGTGTTCTGTCAAGTGTCATCAACAAATTCTATCATCCATTCAACCATTACCACCACTGCTCTGAGGAATAATCCAGGAACAAAACAGGCACCATACCCTGCCATTACTGTCATTGTATTTTGCATGTATATGAGATTTCTAGATGTGTTAGTTCATACTGTGGAATCTTCTAAGAATTCAAGTGACCAGTCTCAAGTGTAGTCAGTGCCCTGTCCTACACGCGTCTACCTCCAGTTCCATCCTGGATCTCTGCCACTTCTCTTTTCTCCCCTAAATCAGCTTTTGACCTTCACTCCAGGTAAAAGCTATTAGATAATCCATTTTTGAATGACGGATGCCAAAGGTGGGCAGTTCCAACCGAACTGCGTACCTATGAGGATTCATTACCTTCCACTCTGATTGCTGTACACGCGCTCAGCCCCGGAGCATGCCTGAAGTCTTAATCCTCCCACTTGGCATCACTGCATGAAGTTTTGTAACATCTGTTAACGTAGTCAGCTGTGCATTCAGCTTCCTGAGCATCAGCTGGGCCCTTGGGAGCAGCACAAAGTCTGTGTTCGTCTCTGTTGGCAACATCATGGGCTCGCCACCGTGGCTATTTTAAGTATTTAGTCTCACCAACCTGCCCTTCTATTTTTTTTTTTTTTTGTCTTTTT
>PVHT020000080.1:16729738-16785268 GCA_004024745.2 Catagonus wagneri
CTATTTTTTTTTTTTTTTGTCTTTTTGCCTTTATCTAGAGCCGCACCCGCGGCATATGGAGGTTCCCAGGCTAGGGGTCTAACAGGAGCTGTAGCCGCCGGCCTTCGCCACAGCCACAGCAACGCGGGATCCGAGCTGCATCTGCAACCTACACCACAGCTCACGGCAACACCGGATCCTTAACCCACTGAGCAAGGCCAGGGATCGAACCCGCAACCTCGTGGTTCCTAGTCGGATTCATTAACCACTGAGCCACGAAGGGAACTCTCCCCTTCTATTCTTTTTTTTATTTTTATTTTATTTTTCTCTTAATGGATTTTATTTCTCCCCTTCTATTCTTAATTAAACCCGATATTTGCCTCTCCTCCCACCACTTGTCAGCCCTTGCCCAGGCTTACTTTCTACAAACCTTTGGCCACGCTGCACCTGGAGGAATATTTCCAACCTCCGAGTCCACCTGTAGCTATCTTCTCTCCTAATGACTCCTCATCGGTCTTATGATGAAAGTCTTATGAGGAGTTGAAAGTCCTTAACTCAGCTCTCAGGGCCCTGCACAGTCTGACCTCTACTCACGCCCCGTTTCTCCACTCTGTCTTCTCATCGTGTCCCTCTACGCCGCAGGGTCTTTCTCCTCTTCCTGGATTACTTTTTTTCTCTCTTTCATCAACACGGCACCTAAATCGCTCCAATAAACCCTCCACGATATAGAATGGGCACCACTTTCTCCGAAAAAAAAAAAAAACAAAAAACACTACTGCCACTGCCACTCACAACTTCCCTGAGCCTCTCTGTGGGCTCGCACGGGTACGCACTTGCCCCTGCCTGAACGCTCCAGAGCCTATTACTTTGTACTCGAATTCCCTGGTTACCTGTCTATCTCACGATCTAGAATACAACATTTCTAAAGTTAGGGAGGAAACTCACCCATTTTGTTCCCTGTTATGATTTCAATATTCAGCTCAGTGGGTCTTGCACTTAGTAGGTGCTCAAGAGTTATTTATGGAATAAGTGACCATGATTCCCTTTTGGTGTACGCTGCTCTCTTCAATATTAGGCTCTTAAATCCATGACCTATCCAGGGATGTTTCCTTCTACCTCCACCCCATGAACTACGATTGGTGGTTCTTTTAAAGGCTCTTTTTCTCCATTGACATAGAGAAAATGACTTTCTCTTGGTTGTCTCTCTCTATCTCTCTATGAATTCATCTTCCATAATAGATTCTTTTTGTGTTTCAGGTCCTCAAAGAGGGCATACCTTTTGCAGCAAATTTCCACTTAAATCCTTTCTCGGGGATCTTATCTATTTTCATGGTCACAATAACCCTCATTGTTTAGGTGTCTTCAGAATCCCCAGTTCAGCCCATAATTCCCACTTGAGCTCAAGCCCTTCTCCAGTGGATACCTCCATCAGGTCCCTTCTCTCTTGGAACTTAAAAAGAGTTTTGCGTCTGTACTTATTATCTTCTTTTGCCTTTAAACACCATTCTCTCAACATGGCCCCATACTTATCAATACTCCCAATAACTCAAAACCATTTTCGATTTATCGCTCACCTTTTTTTTGTTTGTTTTTGCTTTTGGGGGCTGCACCCACGGCATATGGAAGTTCCCAAGCTAGGGGTCTAACAGGAGCTGTAGCTGCTGGCCTATACCACAGCCACAGCAACGCGGGATCCAAGCCACGTCTGTAGCCTACACCACAGCTCACAGCAATGCCAGATCCTTAACCCACTGAGGGAGGCCACGGATTGAACCTGCAACCTCATGGTTCCTAGTCAGATTTGTTAACCACTGAGCCATGACTGGAACTCCTATCTCTCACCTTTTTATTGACATTAGATACACTACTAAGGTCAACGAGTTCTCCCTCTGATATGTAACTTGATTCTTCAGTAACCTCCCTGTTTGAACTTCATCAGCATAGTGCAGACCCTTTGTTTCCCACCTGCCTTCTTTAAAAATCTCAGCTCTACTACTGGTACTTGCACATGCCATGGGCATTCCTGTATTTGCATATTCTTTGCATCTTTCTAGACCAGTCTTCTCTTACTGTTCTGCTTCCCTTCTCTATAGGCTTAATCCAGAACTGCTTTTTTTTTTTTTTTTAATTAAAAACATCCCCTAGGAGTTCCCTTCGTGGCTCAGTGGTTAACGAATCCGACTAGGAACCATGAGGTTGTGGGTTCGATCCCTGGCCTTGCTCAGTGGGTTAAGGATCTGGCGTTGCCATGAGCTGTGGTGTAGGTTGCAGACGCGGCTCAGATCCCGCATTGCTGTGGCTGTGGCGAAGGCCGGCAGCTACGGCTCCTGTTAGACCCCTAGCCTGGGAACCTCCATATGCCACGGGGGCAGCCCTAGATAAAGGCAAAAAGACAAAATAAAATAAAATAAAATAAAAAAATAAAAACATCCCCTAGTTGCACCAACCTGTACGAATCTCTCCCATAACACAGGATAATACCTTCTGCCCTACTTCTTTTTGTCATTTAACATACACTGCAATGAATATTTGTTATATATTTATTTGTTTCCATCTTGTTCTGTGATCCAATTCAGGACCCAAGACTGGGGAGAAGATTAGAATGATTATCACCAAAGGCCTTGAATTCCAGGGTAACAAGATGGTATTTGAGTTGGAACTATTTTAGGAAGGTTAATCTAAAGGGGTTTTGTGTCCTTATGAAAGGGAAGAGTGAAAAGGAAGAGGAGCATGGGTGAAGAGGGAGTTCAGTTAGAAGGCTTTATCGTGGCCAGCCTAACGGTAAAGGAATCTGAATTGCAGAGGGACAGTGGGCAAAAAACCAGCTACCAAAGAGAATGATATAAAAACAGAATCAATAGGTTTTAACAACTGAGGTATTAAGAGTAAGGGAGAGAAGGAGTGTGTGACTCATTCACCAGATATTTACTGAGAACTTTAGTGGGAGGCACCCTCCAGATGGGGCCAGCGGATCAGTGGTCAAGGCAGGCCCCCTTCCATCCCTCATAGGGCTGACATTTCACTGGATGACACCAAGATTGCAACCACAGTGATTAGAAGAGGGTGGAGCCATTAATATAGAGAGTAAATTGAGAAATAGAAAGTTTCAGAGAAAAGCTGAGATACTGAGTTTTGTACATAATTATGCTCAGTCTGTGCCAGATGTTCTTTTAATTACTTTACATGTATTAACCCAGCTAATCTTCATTACAATCCTGTGACTCCATTATTGCTTTCCCCTTTACATCTTTTATGGTTCTATTTATCTATGTGAAGATTTTTACTCCACGTGGAATGTATATTTGCATACAATATATCTTGATTTACAAGATATACTTTGGACATACTTTGATACACATTACTTTGTTCCTTTGCACTTTTCAAATTTGCCCTGGTTTAATTCTAAAAGACGGAATTTTTAGTCGAATGACCTTATTCATAAAATCATCCCAGAGTAGGTGAGTCTTTCAACTGGGCTCCTGCATTCAACACCTCTCCACTCGACTCCCGTGTTAGATTTCATATTGGTCGTCTCACAGTCTTGTCTCTCCCACTCCCTTCTCTACACAAAAATCACTAGGATATTTTTAACCACTAGAATGAATCTCCATACCACCAGATATTTTTATCTATTTTGTTTACTGTAGTACCCCCGATACAAAGAACAGTACCTGGCACACAGTAGGAGCTTCATGAATGCTTACTGATGTGAACATAAGTGGAAGCATGCTACTTCCCTGCTTAAAAGTCAAGGCCTTCCCATTTTCAACCTAATAAAACTCAAACACCTCTCAATACAGAGGCACCAAGTTCTTCTCTTCCTCAAGATCTCACATTGTTTCTACTTCAACAGCCTTCTTTTCTACTGGACAGCTGCTTGAATGTGACTTCCTCAGGGGACTCTTCCCTGACGCCACTATTGAGAGTACAGGTACCTTACGTTTCATTTTTTTCTAAATCGCATAACTTGGTAACTCATAATTTCTATTTGCTTTTTCAAACTTTTTACTTTTTTCAGTTAAAAATTTTCTTGTTGTTGTCTCTTTAGGGGCACACTCGCGGCATATGGAAGTTCCCAGGCTAGGGATTTAATCGGAGCTGCAGCTGCCGGCCTACACCACAGCCACAGCAACATGGGATTCGAGCTGAATCTGTGACCTACACCACAGCTCATGGCAATGCCAGATCCTTAACCCACTGAGTGAGGCCAGGGATCAGACCTGCATCCTCATGGATACTAGTCGGGTTTGTTACTGCTGAGCCATGATGGGAACTCCCTGCTTTATTTTTATTTCCTTTCTTCCTGACCAGTATGTAAGCCCCGAGCAGCTGGGTGTCATCTGGGTTATTTTCTCATCTGACTCAAGTATTCAACATACTGACTGGGGCTTGGTAGGCACCCAATAAATAACTGTTAAAAATTTTTTAAGGACACATTTTTATGGCAAACGTTATAATGCCAGGGCTTATTAGCTTAACAATTTAAAGGAAGTAACTCATTGGTTTAAAAGACATCCTGAGATCATGACATCATTAATGCCTTCAAGTCTACTCGAGCTTGGATTTAAAAACAACTACAACAAAACAATTTAGGCTCAAGAAAACTAGAGCATAACCTTATAATCTAATTGAGGAATTCAGAAATCATCACATGACTTAATTCATGAAAAAAAGCTATATCTCTATTCATTTCTGATCTCTCACTATGCGGAATTTATTATATAAGATACAAAGATGAATAAGGCACCGTTTCCACCATTCACAAGATAAAAATGGGCTCCCAGGTTTGAGCAGTGGATTGGCGTTTAGGGTTCGAATTCCAGACTTACTTCCCTTTAACTTAGAATCTATAGGTATGCTTCGTAGGAGACAATATCTATTCTACAGAAAATAGAAAAGACACTTAGGGCTCAAGAAATAGTCATGTACTGCCTCATATCACCAAGCTCCTTGGCAGTTATGCCTGGACATATGACTAATCCTGGCCAGAGGGCCAGAACAAAAGTGATACGGACCACTTCTACTCCAAAGACTTTTCTAGCTGCTGTGTCATTTTCATTTGTCCCCTTCTTCTTCTGGAAGCTGAAGAATGACCACCCTGGACATTTCGCTGACCCACAGTGGGTCAGAATAAACTTTCCTGCTGTGAATTGTGCTGAGCTGTCTGGGTCTGTTTGTCAGCGCTTCAGAGCCTGCGCTGACCAACGAGCAGGATTATTTTCAGGTTCACATGGGATGATGCCTGTAAACTTCTTAGACTGTTTAGTACAGTGTCCAGCAATAAATGGAAGTCAGTATTTATTTATAGGTTTTTCTAAATTAGTCATTAAAGGCATTTTCCTTTTTTTTTTCTTTTTCTTTTGGAACAGAAGTAAATCCATTTTAGAAAGGAAACTCTGGCACGTGTTGGCCGAGTGTTTCCAAAGCTACTTCATGCCTCTGGTTCCTCTAACTCTTTTTTCCTAATTGAGTACACTCGATCTTTTGTGATAGGAGCGGCTACTCAGGGAACTTGTACTTTCTGTAAACACAGTATATGTTTTTGGTCAGAAGCCTCTAAGGTTTTTTATTTATGGATAATTCATTGCCCCAAACCAATAGTGAAAACTAGTGATCTTTCAAACATGGAAACACCCTGTAATTTTCTTCTGGCATGGCAACAACTTTGATGTTCATCTTTCTCTTTCCTGGCTAAACCTATATACACTTAAGTACAGGATCACATTAAGAAAACGCGCAGACCACATGTAAACAACCTGTGGCCAGACAATTCCTGAACCCTATGCTATGTCCAGTTTTCAAAGGATGTACGCTTCTGTGTTGTTTTCACTACCATATATTTTTCCATAAAAGTCCTACTTACTACTTTATCATGCGCTGATGTATTTGGGCATAAGTCTAGACATACTGTGATTTTAAAGAATTCCATTCCTTCCTGTCTACCCCACCCTTTCGTCCTCTGGAGAGAGGTTTGGACATCTCTTGTGCCCTGGGACACGGCTCTGTGGTTACGTCTAGGCAGCACATCCTAATTAGAAAGATTTGGAGAAAAGATTTGAAAGGATATACTAAGGAATTAAACTGGAATAAGGAATAAACTGGAACCATCTGTAGACACAAAGGAGAGGAACACGCTAAGAAGTGAAGAGAAGGGCAAAGGGGATTAAGTTCAGTTCTTTCGACTGGTTCCTTTTATTTTTCCGAAGGTAACATTATCACTTTTGAGGGAAGGCAAAAGAAACTCTGTGAATGTACCTGATAAATCAGATGGCACCATACATAACATGCAAGCACCAGGTGGTGGGAAAAGACACCCGGAACTTGGGTTTTTCCCTCCGTAGTTAAGATATGACTCACCAGGACTGATTACACAGCTGACGGAAACAACCACGAGAAGCAGGACAAGCGGTGAAAGGTAGGGGCGGAGAGCGCTCACTGAAACACAGCAGACACATCCCCATTTACAGCTCCTGTGCAGATGAGTTCCCCGCAGCGCGTCTCAGAGCTCAGAGCTAGGAAGCCCAGGACTGAGAGGCCATGTGGGCTATACGGTCAGAATGGGCAGGGCCGTGGGATCTAAAGTGGACAGGTCCTGGCCATCACACATGGTGCCTAGGAACTTGAATGAGGGAGATGGCGGCTGTGCTGGCAGAAGGATGCAGGCACAGGCTGCAGTGAAGGATGGCATTGCAACACGGGCGGGCAGGTGGTTGAAACGAACAAGAAGAGTGACAGCAATAAATAGACAAGATGCAGCCAGGGTGGAGGGGGTGCCCGCGGAGGCAGAAGGAGGGAAAGAGAATCAAATCAAATTCTGATTGGTTTTGGGATTATTATTCAAAAATATTTGTACTTTCCATGTAAATTTCCTCTACATGAACTTAAAAAAATGAATTTGGAGAAATTCGAAATAAGGAATAAAAATGCCTCGTGAAGCCTGTAAGACGAAGTTAAAAAATTTCAAACTAAAGTAAGAATAAGACACAACTTGCCACTTGTCTGATGGGCAAACTTGACAGTGGGGGTTGGTGCTAGTGCAGGGCAAAGAGGCACATTTAAATCTTTGTTCCTATTGTGGGAAGTGCTTGATAGAGAAATTTGGAAATTGTTACCAAAATGTAAATATGCTCTTTAACCCAGCAGTTTCTAGCTATACTTTCATATACATTCAGAGACACATATCCAAAAAATTCACAATCTTTCTAGCCTTTTGTATAATCGAGCAAACAACAGACACAAGAAATATCCTTTGATATGAAGATAAATAGATTATCCAATGGAAACCCTGGAAGGTTTTAAAAACACTCTATGCTGATATAGAGTGATGGAGTATGGAACAGTATCCTAAATATTTTGTTAAATGAGAAAGGCAATTTTTTTAGGGTCACACCCGCAGCATATGGAGGTTCCCAGGCCAGGGGTTCAATCAGAGCTACAGCTGCTGGCCTACACCACAGCCACAGCAACGCAGGATCCGAGCCGCATCTGCAACCTATACCACAGCCACAGCAACGCCAGATCCTTAACCCACTGAGCGAGGCCAGAGATCGAACCTGTGTCCTCACGGATGCTTGTCAGATTTGTTTCCTTTGAGCCATGACGGGAACTCCGAGAAAGGCAATTTTTAATACTATATATATGTATTTATAGATATACAAATAGTATTTTATTCTTACTTTTAGTTTGCATTTCTTTAATGTTATATATATATATTTACATACATAACACACACACAGTATTCTCTAAGACTGAAGGAAAGATAAAGGCACCTCAGTCTTCAGGGTAAATACATGTGTGCTGCTGGGAAAAAAATGCATATTCTAAGCAGCCAGGATGAAGTGGTTAATATAGAGGTGAAAGCTCACGGATGTTTAGGAAACAGTGAGTAGTCCATCCAGGATATGCAACAGAGCACATTAGTTGCCCTTTTTTTTTTTTCCGGGCCCTCGGCCTGTGAAAGTTCCCAGGCCAGGGCGGGGACTGAATCTGAGCCACAGCAGTGACCCGAGCCACCTCAGTGACAATGCCGGATCTCTAACATGCTAGGCCACCAGGGAACTCTGAGTTGCGAATTTTATATTATCAGTTCCTCCTCTTGTATACTGACGTACGTGCCAGTGTAACTGGATGTTGTCCAAGAAAGGAAACACTCCTGGTTACCTGGAGCAACACTAACTTTGTTAGAAATGAATCAAACAAACACATTGGCAGGGCCTGATCACACAGAGAACACCCTGGCTTTCAGTCGTAGAAGCCATCCACTCCTCCCCCGGTAGATCTTAGCCCTTTAGTTAGAGCATGAAATCAGCTTTAACCATCACTCATAGCAACCGGAGAATCAACGCCAGCCTGATAAGCAAACAGGTACGTACACGGTTCAAGTGCCTACATCACCAGTTGGCACAGGAGGAAAATATTTACTCACTGTGCCGGTAAATAGGACAATTTAAGTTTCCTTCTGTAGAATTTTGAGTTAATTCGTGGAGGCATTATTTGCCAGCATGTGTGTATTAACTTGTAGCTTTACATGGTTTTACTCTATTTATTCGAATTTGTAGACCCAAATTCTACAGTGGATTTGCTTGGGTGAGGTCTATTTTAGAATCGTGGTCTCAACTTCTTAAGTCCTGTTGTTAAGCCAGGTAGGGTCCCACAGTTATTGCTGAATTTCATACCATGTACTAGAGTATAAAGTCAGCAAAACTTCTCTTTCGTGTTCTCCCAGTCTGTTTGTGCCATATGGAAGTTCACAGGCCAAAGGTTGAATCAGAACTGCAGCTGCAGGCCTCTGCCACAGCTTGCAACAACAATGGATCCTTAACCCACTGAGTGAGGCCAGGGATCGAACCCCGATCCTCAGGGGGACAACATTGGGTCCTTAACTGGCCGAGCCACTAGGGAACACCTTGTGATTTCTTTAATACATTCTTTTTTCTTTCTTTCCTTTTTTTTTGCACTTGGCTTTGTGGCCTTGGTATGCTCTTTTGCCTTCAGTATAATTAGCTGTAAAATAACAATATCAGTTTAAGTTTTCTCTAATGGACCACTGGGCTTCAAAGTACTGTAATCCCGTGATTCTTATTTCCATAAGTCAGCTGACAATATTTCCGGTCACTTGGAAACTGGCCTCTGCAATCAGATCCCCTGCCTGTTTGGCAGCGGCTGCCCATTCACCCTCTACTCTGCGGACTTCCTTCTCACACAGCAATCTCTTTGATCTCAAAGACCACTCTGGAAGGTGCAGAGCAAAACAAACACCAGGCTCTTCCCTCCCGTGGTGCTCATGACGATACGAGTGGTCACAGAGCACACGGAAGCTTAAAAACAGTGGAGAGTACTATCCTTGAAGCAATGTTTGCAAGGGCCAAATTAATTTCTATCAACACGACAAATATGGTATTTGAAAGAAGTACTTCCTACACTTAAAAGGAATAGAGTGAACAATACTTGCAAACGACCTTAATTATCCATTTTCATAAACATAACACCCGGGGAGGTGGGGACAGCTCCTGCTCTTACCATCAACTACAGCTTTGGGAGAATGATTTTCATAGTGGTCCTTCCTTTATCAATAGCAGGCATATTAAATTATTCCCAGCATACGTTTAATTCACCAATGAACTGGCCCACTGGAAAATATGCTTTTTCGCTTTTTGTGTGTCTTTTTAGGGCCGCACCCATGGCATATGGAGGTTCCCAGGCTAGGGGTCAAATCAGCACTGTAGCTGCTGGCCTACACCACAGCCACAGCAACGTGGGATCCGAGTCGCATCTGTGATCTACACCATAGCTCACAGCAATGCCGGATCCTTAACCCACTGAGTGAG
This sequence comes from Catagonus wagneri, assembly GCA_004024745.2. Taxonomy (NCBI): domain Eukaryota; kingdom Metazoa; phylum Chordata; class Mammalia; order Artiodactyla; family Tayassuidae; genus Catagonus; species Catagonus wagneri. Next base: position 16,739,545 of record PVHT020000080.1, read on the forward strand.
GCCAGGGATCACACCTGTGTTCTCATGGATCCTAGTCAGATTCTTTTCCGCTGAGCCACAATGGGAACTCCAAAAATTTTTTCTTAAAATCAAGGAGAGGATCACATGTGGATATACATAAATGAAATTAATAATGAACAAAAAGAAGCAAGAAATTCTTAATAAAAAAAAAAGACCCTGTTGGGAGTTCCGTGGTAGCTCAGTGTGTTAAGGATCTGGCATTGTAACTGCAGCAGCCCAGGATACGGATGTGGTATGGGTTCAGTCACTGGCTCAGGAACTTCAACATGTTTTGAGCATGGCCAACAATTTTTTTAAAAATGACCCTGTTGCCTTGCAAGTAAAAAATAAGGACGTCTAATTTGGAAGCCTAGCAAAACACTGGATATGCATTCAACTTAAAACCTGGGAATTAAAAAGAATCATTATCCTGAGTTAAGACGTGCTACTTTTCATATGAGGTCCCCTTTTTTTTGTCTTTTTTTTTTTTTTTTTCTTTTGGCCATGCCATGTGGCAGTTCCCAGGCCAGGAATCAAACCCAAGTCATAGCAATGACAATGCTGAATCCTTACCCCTGGGCCACCAGGGAGGCACTCCACCTGAGGTCCTTTTATAGTAGAAATGGTTGATAACCAAATGTTGAAGAATACTAAGCCAGACTGTGTACACGTGATCTATAGTTAGGAGAGGCGACTAGCATTGCACAGAATTCCATTTATAAATGTGTTCAATACTTGAAGTAGTCAACATCCTTGAACATGACAGATGAGAATGATGGCTCTCGTCTATTTCATGAAAGAATAAGAACAAATCCTAACTTCAAAAGGAACAGGTTTAATCCCAAGAACCACAGAAAATGTCTCCCACCTCCTACTTCTCTAGGGATTAAAACCTTTGGGGTTAGAAATATTTCGTACGCTTTCTGGATAACCTCGGGAAACCTGCTTGGGAAAACACACTCAAATATCACTTCTTTATTTCTAAACTGGGGATACAAATACTTATTTCATAGACTGAGAATTACATAAAATAGTGTATATTAAGGCGTGTATCTCAGGGGTCCTGCACATAGATAAGTTGTTGGTTGTTGTTATTATTAACTTTTTTCTGGACTTTATGAGCTATCTGTGGTCAATCGATATGTCTGGGCATCCATGCTTGACTGTTCCAAAGCTATCTTGGTCATGTGTGAGGGTATGGAAATTTAAGGTTGATTTAGCATTTTGACTGAGAGATAGGTAAATGGTCAGAAAAAAAGAAAAAAAATTATTTCAGGGAGTATAGAGAGGTTACATATTCAGCACTTCAAAAACACAACCTCACCCCAGCTTGATGTGGCCTCAGAATCTTCTAAATGGAGTTGGCCCAAGAATTTTATTTTATTTTATTTGCTTTTTTAGGGCCACACCTGCAGCATATGGAGGTTCCCAGGCTAGGGGTATAAACGGAGTTACAGCTTCCGGCCTACACCACAGCCACAGCAACGCGGGATCCGAGCCACATCTGCAACCTACACCACAGCTCACGGCAACGCCAGATCCTTAACCCACTGAGTGAGGCCAGGTATTGAACCTACCGCCTCTTGGATCCTATTCAGATTCATTTCTGCGGCACCACGGTGGGAACTCCTGCCCAAGAGATTTTTACTGAACCAGCTTTGTTTTGCATGACACACAGCAAGCCAAAACGCTGAGATGCTGAGGTTTGTAGCAAAGAGAGGGTTTATGCACAAGGCGGCCAAGCAAAGAGATGGCAGAACAAATTCAAATCCCCCTCTCTGGAGGTGAGGCGCTTTGGGTATTTATAGGATAAAAAAATAAGCCGAGTGATCAGAGGCATGTGGAATCTGAGGAAAGGTGATCAGAAGAAGTGCGGCAGTTGTCATTCTGTGCAGGTGTACGTGAGCTATAGTGCTCTGCTCTTTGTTCTGAGGCTGGAGTTTTTGGCACGTCTGACATCCCAAGGTCACCGAACACTCACGCACGCCCACTTGGAGGGGCGGTGGTCCCATCCAGGCTTAATCAGCTCCCCCTGAACTAGACGCGGCATCTCATCCTTTAGGCTACATGCCGCTTGGAGGACCTGCAAGTCTTAGAACTGCCTTGATTAGCAAAGGCAGGTGAATGGACTGAACCCTTGGTTTCTGAAGAAACTCATTTGCCATCTACTAGAAATGGTCGGACAACCCTCAAAATGTGTCCTCGGACCAGCAGCATCAACATCACCTGGGCATTGGTCAGATGTGCAGATTTTCAGGCCTGCCGCGAGACCGGCTAAATTCGAATTGGTAGGGGTAGAGCCTGTGACTCTGGTTTTAACAAGCCTTCTGGGTGATTCTGATACATGTCAAAGTGTGAGAAGGCTGTTTTAGCATTCTGTACAGCAACATACTGGGGCTGCTCAGATGGCAAAATCGTAAAACGAACAGAAACTAATGTTTATGGAGAACCCACTAGGTTCCAGGCTCTGTTCAAGGTGCTTCTCATAGACTTAATCCTCCCAATAATCCTTTGATATAGATAGTTCTAGATAACTTAAATAGATGCTAGATAATAAATAGCTAGACAGAGACGGATGGAGAGGGAAGGGAGGGAGGGAGGGAGAGAGGGAGGAAGGGAAGGGAAGGAAAAGGGAGGATAGAGGAGGAAAGAAAACTAGATTTCAGACTTGTGATATAGTTTTCATACACCTGGTAAGAGGTTGAGTTAGAACTCAATTCCGAGTTTAATTTCAAAGCCCAGCTTTTAAAATTCTTCTTTTTTATTTTTTAGGGGGGCACCCACAGCATATGGAGGGTCCCAGGCTAGGGGTCAAATTGGAGCTTACACCACAGCCACAGCAATGCCGGATCCTAACCCACGGAGCGAGGCCAGGGGAACCTACGTCCTCAGGCATCCTAGTCAGATCTGTTTCCGCTGCGCCACAATGGGAACGCCTAAAATTCTCTTTCTATTCTGCCATACTGATCCATACAGGTAAGCAACCAACATTTCTACGGTGCCAACAACATTTAATTAATTGTTTGAGCCGGAAAAAAAAAAAAGTTGCTGGAGCAATTGGATAGTTCACTGCGCTTTTCACAGAATATCATTTCTCACCAAATGATTCTGAATCAAAAAGTCATCCAGTTTTTAAAATCTTGGAATAATTTTACCACCGTGAAATCCAGAGAGGCTGTGGGAAGAAAAGCATTTGTCAAGGCTGAATTTGGCCATTAGAGCCAGAAGAGAAAGTTTTGGTCAGAACTCTAGGATTGATAATAAAAATTCCCAGGCTCTTTTAAAATTTTTAGTAGATTATGTTTTATATTTTCTAAAGTGAGTTTCCAGATAAAATTTCAGGAAGAGGTCTGAATAAAATGTTCTAGCAACTGTTGCTTTTCCCTCTATGTTTTCTTTTGGAATCTTTTTCTTTTTTGGCCAGAAAGAATTTTTTCCTGTGCCTGACAAAATAAGCAAAATGCAAACTAGACAAAGAATAATGTACTTTCAAAAATTACTGTATGAACGTATTTATTTTTGCTAATAAAAACGTTTCCATCAATTCCAAAGATTTCATTTCAGCTACTTTAATTGGAATCTGTGTGTGATCAGGTAGGAAGGAGACTAAGGACTTTGCACAAGGACGCAGAACCTCAAGTTCAGGTAGACGCCTCAAGACTGGATGACGCTGGGCTGCCTGCTGCTGACAGCGCTGTCACTGGGGGTCATAGGCTGAGGATGCTGGCGTGGTCTGGGGCTGGGGGCAGGAACTTCCCAAATGGCATATCTTTCTACCAGGCCTTGAGTTTTCCCTTCTTGTGGTCATTTGAGTTGTCTGCAATGATTACAGCTTCCGAAGAGGAAACTTGAACAAGTCAAGCATCATATCAAAAAGGACGAATGGTCTGTGTCCCAGGTGACTCTCATGATACATATGAGACCTCAGTCCTAGGCTTTTTTTTTTTTTTTCGAACCATGGGATTGAGAAAAAAGAATCATGAATTCTCTTTGTTTAATACCAGTTCATCAAAACCTATTGATGAATTTTTCTGTGTAGCTTATGACACAACATCCAGTGATTCTGCATTTTCTGCACTTTCTTTTCTCTTGGTTGTGGTTGTTTTGCAGGTTCTCATGTTAATGTAGATTGTTTTAGAGCTCCCAGATTCCCATTCTCTGCTGAAAGTTGGTCAAAGCTCAAAACACAGACAAAATACATTATGCTTTTAGAGCCAGCTTCCCATATTCTCAAATTTCAATGCTAATTGTTTCCATGAGGTTTTCTGTAGTGAGTGACAGGATTTCTCACTTTATAATATAGTCTTTAGTCAGTTACTGTGCTGGTTGCCTTCCTGGTGGAGCTCAACAAACACTTTCCAGGAGTTTGTCTCGCTGCATCTGTACAAGGCTGTAGCTGCCACAGGAAAACGGGAGCAGAGATTTCAACCGCACAGGTGTTTTGAATTCTCCAGGCAACCGAAGCCTACAGATAAGGTACTCACTGGCCAGAAGACACGCCCATCCTTCTCTTGATACAAATGTGTGCTTGGTGAATAACTACCAATATCATAGGTGGCAACTCCAGCAGTTCAGAAGGAGAGGCCAGTCTCCTAGGACAAATGGCACGCCAATGGCGCTGCCTCCCAGCTGTGAGAGGCTGGGGTGTGCGGCTCTAACTCTGGCCTCAGCCCAGTGACTCATCATAGGGGTTTGGGTTATTAAGCAAGACATTCGATTCAAACTTCAGCTGGACTCAATAAATATTAATGGAGTGCTCTATTTGGCACACTCAGTAAATGCAACGCAGCAGAAATCCCTGCCTTCAGGGAGCTTTTAGTCCTGTAAGTTGTAGTGGAGGCAAGGCACAGCCACATCTAGTCACAGTCCCAGGATGAAAGACTTTCTTTAGGACTTGTGATGATAGATGAGGAGTATAATAGCAACCAGGAGGGAAAATTGCATATTGTGCCAACACTCTGAGCGAGCCAGAGAGAATGCTAAACTCTTTATCTCTTTCTGCGCACGACTTCAATCCTAAAAAGCAACCCCCCCCAAAAAAAACCCCTCAAAACAAAAAACAAAACCCAAACCCAACAAAAACAAACAAAACTCAACATATCACTATTTTCATATCATAGTTGAGGAAAATGAGGCTCAGAAACATTAATCACATGAGCAAACCCTGACCGCTCACTGTAGCTGAAGTCTGGCTACGGTGCCCATGCTCTCTCCTTCTGGACATTTCCAGTTCCCGAACTGACAATTATGGTGTTGGCAATTTGATGAAGAGAGCTACCGGGGGAAAGGTGTTGGCTAGCTGGATCTTTTATAAAGGACGTAAGAATTATATATATATTTTAAATGCAAACTGGAAAGATATGAGTCAGTTAACTGACACAGCTGTAATAGCAACCACATACAAAGGCACATTTTATTAAGCCAATAGCGAGATACTTATCATTTTAAGTATTCTTTGTAAATTAACCTTTCTAATCCTACAGCAGCACCATTGTTCCCATTTTATAGTTGAGGAAATACCCAAGACATTTTTTTAAAAAACTTTCTGAAAGGAGGCAATAACCAACTAAAATTGGAAGCCTAAGTAATAATTATTGGGATAAAAAGATTAGAATAAGGTGTATCAGGATAGCTTAGAATATACTGAAGTAATAAATATCTCGAAATCCACAAGGGCTTAAAGCCATCCACACAGGCATAGGTGTCCTCTGTGCTTCACGTCCATCTCAGGATGGTGCCCTGACCTGGGGACTCCACCACCTGGAGTGCAGCTGGTTGCCATGGCAAAAGGAAGATGAAACTCATACATCTGCCCTTAAAAGCTTCTGTGTGGGTCTGACACACATTGCCTTGACTCACCTTTCATTGGTCAAAGCAAGCCACAGGATCACGGTTAACTTTAAGGGGGCAGGGATCTCTATCCTACTTGGACCAAGTGGAGATTATTCATAAATGATGGTGAATCGTACTAATAACTGTCACAGGGGAGAGACTAGATGAGTTTTCCAGGCAGAACCAACAGTCAAGGCTTGATAGAGTTCTGTGTGAGTGGGAAACTATGAACATCTTGGCAGTGGGAGCCAGGCTCCCTTACCACTTCTATAGGTTTGGACATTATCCTGCCATAAGGAAGTTCTGGGGGATGTAAGAAGAGGAATGACTGTCAGATTTTGTTTCATCCCAGTTATTATGGCTTTGGTGCAGTGGATAAATCCGAAGAAGTCAAGATTAGAAACCAGAAACTCAACTAGGGCAGAATTAAAATTATCAGAGATGAAACCATGTTGGGGATAGTAGGTGCAGAGAAGACAAGATCAGTAAGTGTTTAGGATTCATAACGGAAACAGCTTGTTGCTTAATTGACTGTGGAGGCCAGCAAACTCTCAGATTTAAGATTTGGTGGATTTTTTTTCCTTTTTTTTGGTCTTTTTAGGGCTGCAGTCATGGCATACGGAGGTTCCCAGGCTAGGGGTTGAATCAGAGCTGTAGCCACTGGCCTACGGCACAGGCACAGCAATGCCAGATCTGAGCTGTGTCTGCAACCTACACAACTCACAGCAACGCTGGATCCTTAACCCACTGAGCGAGGCCAGGGTTCGAACCTGCATCCTCTAGGATGCCAGTCAGATTCACTTCCACCGAGCCACAATGGGAACCCCAAGATTTGGTGGATGTTAACTGATTAAATGACAGAGGGAATATAACAGGAACAGGATTGAGGGTAAAATATTCTTTGGGTACTAGCCTGCGGCTCTCACAAGTGTGGACATGTCTGAAATATTTGTAAATGGGAGTCTGAAATATGGAGAAAAGGTCATGGATAGAGATTTAGTTTTAGAAATCATGAGGAGACAGAGGTGGTTCAAATACTGAGAGCAGATGACAGTCCAAAGAGAAGCTCTGTTGTGAGAAAAATAGTGGACCAAGGATGGAACTGAGAAACTTCACCATTTAGAAGAGAGACAAATCAGAAGGAGTTCACAAAAGACATAGAACTAATGAGCAGGGCAAAAATACGAGGAAAGAGTGAACTCAACAAAGTCAGTCGATTCTGAAAGATAAATTATTTTTCTTTATTTTTTTTTATGACTACACTCAAAGCATATGGAAGTTCCAGGGCTAGGGGTCAAATCGGAGCTGCAGCTGCAGGCCTATGCCACAGTCACAGTAACACAGGATCCGAGCCACATCTGCTACTTACAGAGCATCTTGAGGCAAAACCAGATTCTTAATCCACTGAACAAGGCCAGGGATCAAACCCACATCCTCATGGATACTAGTTGGGTTCTTAACCTGCTGAGCCACAACAGGAAATTCTCTAAGTGCCCCTTGGCGTTGAGAATAATTGAGCCTATCAATACACTTTCTAAAAACAGTAATGAAGTATAATTGATACAGAAAAAATTTCACCTAGTTAATATACGTATGTTGATGGTTTGGGCATATGCACACACCTGCTAAGTCATCACTCTTATCAAGGTAACAGACATATCTGTCACCTCCTAAGGTTTCCTTGTGTCCCTTTTTATTTAATTTCTTGCAGTAAAAACACAACATGGATTCTACTCTATTAACACAATTTTAAGTGCACACCGCAGTACCATACTGCTCTGTTGTCTAGCAGTTGGTATACATTTTGGTTGTACAAGATAAACAGATCCACTGAGAACACTTTCATAGAGCATATCAGCTGATTGGTTGGGGCAGAATACATTTCAGTGTATTAAGGAACTGGGTAGTAAAGACAGTGAATACAAACCACTGTCAAAAAGTCTGATGAAAAGAGAAGGAGTTTTAAAAAAATATGTATCAATTGGGTCAGAGGGTCAAGAGATTTCATGAAGTTGAAGACTCTTGGACGTGTTTATATTTTTAAGCTATGGAGGAAGAGATGGCAGTGTTGGCAATATAGGAGACAGAGATACAGAACAAAGAAATGGTATCCTTATTTCCTAAATAGTCAACAATTCTAGTTTTGAAAAATATACACTTTACTATGGATTTGAAAGGGAGACTTTAATCTTTCAAGAAAAAAATCAATATATTGCAAAGTAATAAAATCCTTTTGAAAGACAGACTGGTTCAGTGACTTGAGCTGGAGCTTCAGAGGCTGAAGGTTTTAATCATGGCCAGATGATTGATTTACTGTGTAATTTGGGCTAGTTATTTTGATTTTCATTGGCTAAGAGGCATGCAAATTTGAGTTAACTCAAGCTGAACTTATCTCTCTGTCTTGTTTTTCACATATATAATATAAGGGTAAGCCAGCCCCGAATAACCAGGAAAGATAATTATCTAGGAAGTTTGCAATAAAAAATATTTTGCAAACAAAAATTGCTGCACATTTCTCAAAATACATGTTATTTTATGTATAATTTCAAACCACTTTATGGTATATCCTTATTTGTGCCTAAAAGCCTAGTTTTGGAAAAAAAAACGGATAATGGTGGAATTTCAAAGTGTGGAAAAGCATGGGTGTTATTTATAAAAGAGTCAGATAGGAAGACCATAATCAAGAATTCTCTTGAATTTATTTCAAACACCACAGGTTAGCAGATCCTACCAGCCCCACGAAAACTCTGAAATAACACCTTTGTAGCCATCTGGTTCAGACTTGCTTTCTGATACCCGTATCAGCGTCTTGCCTCTAGGAAGCAAGGCAGCCCTCTTGCTCTTGCTTAATTTGCAACCTGTATGCCTGTCGTACACGCTGTATGCTGCAGTGTAGAAGGAAATTATTTTTTGCTGCTCCTTCATCCTGCAGTTAACTTTCTAATTTAACAGCTCTTGAGCACTGTGCCTCCCGGCCTGGTTGCTAGCCTGGCAGGCTTCCTCTCAAAGCTGTGGCAATAATGGCCCTTCCTCTGCTTGCAACTCTAGCCTTTTGACACAAAGATGCTTTAAACGGTACCGCTTATTCAAATGGAATCCATTTTCAATTGATTGTTGGTGGTGACTTTGAGCACTGGGTTGAGACGATGTTCCAACCCATTCCAACCCCATGGGGCAAAATGTAATGATGAAAAAATGATGTGTACCACGGGTACAGAAAAAGGAAGGCTGGCACAACATGAGGTGTTTATCATTCCCACTGCTGGCCCACACTTTGAGAGGTAGCATCTTATCACTGGGAGATTTCTTCCTATTTAGGGATTCTAGCCCTCATTATCAAGTGTTTTTCTATCTTGTTCCATGTTCTGGGAATTTTATCCCCACATTGTGCCCTGTTCCTGAGTCAATCCTAGTAGCCTGCAATTCCCTGGCTGGGTCTTATGCTATGACAAGCCTCTGTCATAGGAAAGGCCCTGTGGTGGTTATTATACGAGAAGATTATAAAGCAAAGATCCTTGTTCACATGCATGGATTGTTTTAATTTGCTTTCTTCTTTGCTTTATTTGTGTGGCTACTTTTCAATCTGCTTTCTGTGGTTGGGATTTGACGTGGCTGACTACCTGTTAAACCATTACTACAAGTTGGTGGGGCAGAGAGGGAAAAGGAGAATTCATAAAAGCCACAGCCTTCATTTTTACCAGATGTAAAACAATTTCTACATTTGAAACAGTCTATTTATTACGAAGTAAAATACTCTGGGATCTAATGAAACTTAAAAACTTTGAAATAGCAAAGGAAACCATTGACAAAAAGAAACGACAATCTACTGAGTGGGAGAAAATATTGGCAAATGGTATGACTGACAAGGGATTAATGCCAACTTATATAAACAGCTCATACAACCCAACATCAAAAAAAAAAACAAAACAAACAAAAAAACCCAAAAGGCTGGATTAGAATATGGGCAGAAGAACTGCATAGACGTTTGTCCACAGACAAAATGCAGATGGCTAACAGGCACATGAAAAGATGCTCAGCATCATTAACTATCAGGGAAATGCAAGTCAAAACCACCGTGAGATATGACCTCACATCTGTCAGAATGGCTATCATCAAGAGAACTCCAAATACATATTGGTGCGGATTTGGAGAAAAGGGGATCCTTGTACACTGTTGGTGGAATGTAACTTGGTATAGCCACTGTGGAAAGCAGTATGGAGGTTTCTCCAAAAACTACGAGTAGAACTACCATATGACCCAGCAACCCACTCCTGGGTATATATTCAAAATAACCCCCAAATCACGAATTTGAAAAGATACACACACCCCAAAGTTCATAGCAGTATTATTTACAATTGCCAAGACATGGAAACAACCTAGATGTCCTCTGACAGAGGAATGGATAAAGAAGATGTGGTACGTATATACAATGGAATACCTCTGAGCCATAAAAAAGAAGGAAATAATGACATTTGCAGCAACATGGATGGACCCAGAAATTATTATACCAAATGAAATGTAAGACAGAAAGATAAATGCTGATGATGTTGCTTATATATGTAATCCACAAAATGTAACACACTAGTGAATAGAACATAAAGAAAAAAGCAGATTCACAGATACAGAGAACAAACTAGTGGTTGCCAGCACTGGGCGACAAAATGGGGAAGAGGAGTGGAAAAACAAACTTTTGGGTATAAGACAGGCTCAAGGATGTATTGTACAACACTGGGAATACAGCCAATAATCTGCAGTGTCTGTACATGGAAAGTGATGTTTAAAAATTATATAAAAACAAAATTAAAAGAAATGAAAATTATTTCTTTTTTTAAAAAAAGAAATAAAATACACTAACCAGTTTTAAAAGCTTTAGAAGACCTGCACGTTTAAATACTGATAATATTCGATCACTGAAACTTTGCCACCCATTGCTTACAAGTCATATCATTTGAGCTACTGATATAAGTGATTAACGAAAAAGTTTACACAAAACTGCAAATCAACTCTACGTTCATAAAAAAAAAAAAAAGAGAGTTTTGTCTTCCAGTGATAAGATGATCAGTCAATATTTAAATCGCCCCAACTGTTCCAGCAGGTTTTGTTTGTCTTTTGAGTAACGTATCTTTTAGCTTATTTTTAAAATCTGGAATTCAATCAAGGATTACACACCTTAATATTTAGTCCCTTTTTTTTTTTTTTTCTCTTCAAAGCATTTCCTACCTACGTTTTGCCTTTCACAAAATTGCCAATTCAGGCTAGCTGTTTTGTAGAATATCTCTGAATCTGTTTGATTATGTTCTCACGGTTAGATTCAGGGTAAACATTCTAGTACGAATACTGAACAGGCGCTGATGGGTACAGCCCATGGTGTCCTTTCAGAAGGCACCACATGCTAGTTTTGCTCTAAGTTTGGTCACTTGGTTAAGATGACGTCTACCATTTTTTTTTCATGTTTTCACGCTTTTCCGTTAATAATTAGTAAGTAATCCCTGAGATGACATTTTGGTACTTGTATGAATATTACCTTCCCCAATACACTTTCACCCAGTAGCTTTATTGCACACGGAGGATGCTTGTCTGAGCCACAGTGGAGATTGCAAAACAGTGACTTCCTAATCCTGTGATTCCTTCTCCACTTATTAGCTGGCATTCTTTTGAATGCCAAGAAAAGACTCCCCTTCTTCAGTATCTCTAGGGACCCATGGACTTTTAAAAATTCTTTTTTTTCCCCACTTTTCAAAATTCTCAAATATTGTCCCATATTTGGCACTTCTTGCTGCCTGCCCTTTTGACATGTACTTAACCATTCTTCACTCCTTTTCTTGACTTTCTGACATAAGACGTCCAGGCTCAAGCTGTACGTGCTCCGTCTCTGCTCTGCCATCAGCCATTTCTCCAGGGGACACTCCTTTCTGTGGTGAACAGTACTTTAAAACCGAGGTCTTGGCACCAGTGTGTTCATTTCCTCCAGGAGACATTGCTTCTGGGCCTCTTCAGAGGACAGAGCTAAGATATATACATATATTTAAACTCATGAGTTCCTGCTGGCACTTCCACTTCAAATCCAGACCTGAGGGCTCCTGACCGTCTCCATTCCGTACTTATGCATTGCTCTTCCCACAGTGAAACCTTGAATCCTAACTGCATCAACAGACGTACTCTTTTGCTCTACTTATCCTACAACACACACACACACACACACACACACACACACGTTTTATTTATTTATTTTAACTTAATGAATTTTATTTCAATTATAGGTGTACATAAATCATCACAAGTCAATTTGATAGATTTTGTGTCCCAAACCCACAGTGCATCCCCCACCCCCCAGATTGTCTTATTTGAAAAAACAAGGTTTTCCAAAGTCTGTGAGTCATTGTTCTGCAAAGAAGTTCATTGTATCTTTTTAGTTTCCACATGTAAGCGGTAGGATTGGGTGTTGCTGTCTAATTGTCTGACTGGTTTCACTTCGTATGATAATTTCTAGGTCCATCCATGTTGCTATAAATGTTGGTAATTCGTTCCTTTTAATGGCTGAGTAATATTCCATTGTGTGTATATACCATATCTTCCCTATCTACTCCTCTGTCGATGGGCATTTAGGTTGTTTCCATGACCTGGTTATTGCACAGAGTGCTGTAAACACACACTAGTTTTAAAAAGCAATAACAAACCTGCTAAGAAATGTTCACGATATTTTGTTGTCCTTTTTATCCTGAAAATATTTCATTAAAGGTATAGATGTTCAAGAGTTATTTGAATCTCCCCCCTCTTTTTTTAAGTGTGCCTGTGTTATCACTGTACCATAAAATTGGGTTCATTTGGTTTCTCTTTGTTTGCTTTTTTATGGTCGCACCTGTGGCACATGGAAGTTCCCAGGCCAGGAGTCGAATTGCAGCTGCAGCTACAGGCCTACACCACAGCCACAGCAACACCAGATCCAAGTGGCATCTACAGCCTACACTGCAGCTTATGGCAATGCTGGATCCTTAGCCCGCTGAGCGAGGCCAGGGATCAAAACTGCATCCTTAAGGACACTATGTTGGGTTCTTAACCCACAGAGCCACATGGGAACTCTCATTTGTTTCTGATTGAATTACAGTTTAGAGTTCTTTTCGTCCTTGTTGACATAATTTTATTTTTGAGTCTGTGACTATTTACGTGGCTCAAAAACTCCCCAAACTATAAAAAATTTGTACTCAGGAAAGCCTCCTATACTTTCTAATTCCTGTCTCCACTCCTTTCCTCCTCCTTCTGACTTCACGTAGGAACGATCTATATTCATTTCTAGTTTAATCTTCATATTTTCATATAAATACATAAAGAAAAAACTGCCCTATATCTGTATGAGTACAGACATATAAAGACGGTAGCAGACTCTTTTGCACTTTTTTTTTTTCACTCTGTATCCATTCTTGGAGCGGATGCTCATTCTTTGAAGAGCTCTGCTGTAACATAGTGATCCATTGTGTGGATGTGGCAGGGTTTCTTCAACCACTGTCCTGGGGATACAGCTGGGTAGTTGGATTCCTATATTTTGCCATGACAAATACTTCCCCAGTGAATAATCTTTTGTGTGTGATTTTTGGGTGTTTGCAGCAGTTTATCCTTTGAGTTAAATTTTTAAAAGCAGGACTTCTGGATCAAAAAGCATCTTGACAGATATTAAACTCGCCTCCACAGAGGCTGTATGGTTTTCTTGCACTCCTACCAGCAATGCTTGAGAGTCTTTCCCCATAGTCTGGCCACAGAGTGTGTTATTAAACTTTCGAATTTTAGGAATAGCTTTTTTTTTTTTTTTAATTTTCCAGGTAATGATGATGTGCAGTCAGGTTGGGAAACACTAGCTTAGACTGTCAGCAGTTCTTAAAGGCTGCCATTTAATTTTCCTAGAGGTTTAATATTATCTAGGGGTAAGGATTTAACACTGGGTGCCACCTGAATAAAAAGCATACCCCATGCTCACTTTAAAAAAGGTTTTTGCCCGTTTGGCCTAAGTCATTCAAGTTCATATTCATCCAAACAGCACCAAAATGAACTGATGGAGACCAAGTACCATATTTCATAGGTTCTAGGACACGGATTTTAAAAAAACTCTGTAATCAACTTGCATCTTAACAACTGACAATATATCATAATTAAATTTGCAGATTTTTCTCTGTCTTAACTAACAATTTATAGTACCTTTAATATAGGGTTTTAATATGGAGTTCCCACTGTGGCTCAGCGGGTTAAAAATACAACTAGGATCCATGAAGATGCGGGTCCGATCCCTGACCTTGCTCAGTGGGTTAAGGATCCAGAGTTGCTGCAAGCTGGGGATTAGGTCAGTCACAGATGCGGCTCAGATCTGGGGTTGCTGTGGCTGTGGTGTAGGCTGGCAGCTGTAGTTCCAGTTCAGCCCTTAGCCTGGGAACTTCCATATACTGCAGGTGCAGCCCTAAAATGAAAAAAAAATATATATGGGGTTTTAGAAATGAGGGTAGTTAATTGAAAAAAAATCGAAGTGGCATTCCAGTCAAATTATACGCATGCTTTGTTAGTGATCCTGGGCACCTCTAGAACTTATCAGAGCAGGGAATAATGCACTTGTGTCATTCTCCAGTGTCTCTGCCCTAAACCTCATGACCCGGGGTGACGACAGGCAGTCTCGCTCCCCACATTCCTTTGTGTGGTCCAGCCTTCTGCATTCTCCCCTTGACTTGTCATAGGCTGCCTCCCTTTGCCCCAACATCCAGTTATTTATAAGAATCAGGGTTGATGGTCCTGACCCCTAACGTGTTCTCTGCTGCAGTCACCACTGCATCGCTTTCTCTGTCAGATGCTGTGCTCTTCATGCATGTACAGGGCCACCTGCACGCTCGGGCCAGCAGTGGTTTTCCCAGCCATGCAGGGATCCCAGCCTTGCCTACAAGGTCCTCACCCCCGATGGCTGCATCTCTAGCTGAGCTGAGCATCCGCGCCTGTCTGCTGTTCTGCATAGTCCCCAGTAGCGACCACACAGTCCCCGAGGTTGGCCTCATAGTGGACACTCATTACGGTCAGTGCCCAAGTCTCCACCACCGCCACCAACTATCTATGGTGAAAGAAGTCTACTTGCCCACTGGGTCAAAACTCTTGGACGAACCAGTTCACGGTTTAAAAAGAAAGAGTTTCTTGACAGGTTTCAAGCAAAAAGACTTCATCCAAAGTACAATCAGACTGTCTCTTAATTCTACTTTTTTTTTTATCTTTTTCGGACTGCCCTGCGGCATATGGAGGTTCCCATGCTAGGGGTCAAATTGGAGCTGTAGCCTACACCACAGCCACAACAATGCCAGATCCGAGCTGTGTCTGCGACCTACACCACAGCTCGCAGCAAGGGCTGATCCTCAACCCACTGAGCAAGGCCGGGGATTGAACCCGCATCCTCATGGATACTATTCAGATTTGTTTCCACTGAGCCATGATGGGAACTCCTCTTAATTCTGCTTTTAAATTTCCCTTGTAATATCTGCCCAACAGAGATGACAGTCAAGCAGTTGGAATTAAGCTCCTCAGAATTTGGAATTTTTCACCAACAATTATTTTTTGTATGACAGGTTTTTAAAGTATGCTTTGTAATAGTTGCTTTTGTTTTTATCTTTGCTGTTGTTTTTTGAAGGTACCATCACAGCAGTGGCCCAACGTGTTTGGAATCTGATTAGTGAGCTCTTGGGAAAAAAAAAAAAATTATGATGACATCTTGAAAAACAAAATGCTACTTTCAGTTTTAAATGTTAATTGAAAACCTAATTTAAATTTAAATTTGCCAACCCCACTCACAGTTCATAAAGAATTTAAATTCAATGTCTATTTTGAATACAAAGTGATTGTTTTCTTAATTGACTCAGCCATTTTTTATGAGATTACACCTACTGGCTTTGGAGCTTCTCACCTGGATAAGGAAATAAAAATGTTCTTCTTTATATGGAATTGTTTATGTGTTTGGCTGTCTTTCTGACAGTCACTGGGAATACAAAGGGATATAAGACATTGTCCCTGCTGTCGTGAAGTTCAGTCTAGCAGGCAAGTCCACGCATACAGATATACTCATAGCGGATTGCAGAGATATTAAAAAGGAGAGAGCACAAAGGAAGAACAACTACCAGAAAAGTGCAAAGGGAAGCTTCATGGAGGAGGATGTCAGGTAACGTAAGCACAGGTAGGAATTGGCCAGGTTTGGGAAGCTTAGGGAGGAGAGGCTGAGAAAACATTCTAGGCAGAGGGGAGTGACCTAGGAAAGACACAGATAAGAAAAAGAACTGTGTAAAGAAGGTGCTGGAAAGTGAACTGTAAGAAGAGAAAGGAAGCCAGAAACGTTGGCTGGAAACCCAGCAAGACGCCGAATACTATATAGCTCCCTTCTTAGGGATGCAGAACACAATTCTATGGAGCCAGGGCCTTACCGATGTCTATGAAGGCTTTACTTTGTGCTGGTCCCTCCTCACTTAAGAGAGTGACCATCAGCTCTTGAGGGGTGGTATGGAGGTGAGTTCTAAAGAGGTCAAGATTTCATACAGGGAGGCTGGTTAAAAGACTACTGTAGAATTAGTTCAGACCTGCTCTGATCGTTAGGGGCATTAGGGCTGCCACATTTTAATCCGCTTTTGGACTCTAGAGCCTGATAGTCAAAACTAACCAAATTCCTGAGTTGCTAAACTTCAATTTGTGTTTTTTGATTTCTTCTAATAGCACTGTCTCTAATACATTGCTATACCTCCACACTAGGGTGAGAGCAAGTTAAATGCAAAATATTCAATAACCAAAAGAAAATCCAACATGAAAAGGATACCTTGGTTAGGTGTTCATTCAGAGGAAGCAATGTGTACAAATGCCAATACAATTGTTATGCTAGATGACAAAAGACATTCCAACAGCAATTGTGCTAAAGACAATGCCAGAAAGAAAACATGTCTTGGGGGTATGGAAAAGAATTTTGCAGGCACTTTTACTTCTGAGTGAACATCCATAAAGGCAGAAATAAGGGAATGATTGAAAATCAATCTGGTTTGAGCTGAAGCTGTACTTCAGGTTGAACAGATGTTTTGTTTCGGTTTTGTTTTCCTAGCTCCATATGGTTGGGATAACAAAGAAACTAAAAAAACTCAAGTTGTTTATAGCTGAGAGGGCAAGAAGAACTACAGTAAGTTGCTGTTTGTAAGCAATAGAGAGCCGAACTCTAGTTTAAAAAACTAAAGGAACTTTATCCACTACTGTAATTGAATAATTCAGAGACAGGCATAATTTGACTTTGACATTTGTGATATTGTTTGTGGCTGATTTTCTCCATACCCTCTCTCTGGGCATCAGGCTCATTTTGAGGCTGGATTCCTTTATGATAAATACTAGAATTTCTCAGGACCACATGCTTCCATATCTATATTTGAGGCAGGAGAAAGAAATTCTTATGCAGCTCTAGACCAAAAGTCCTGAACTTCCTCCTATCAGGCTAACAACGTCTGCACGTTCAAGCCCTTGAACCACTGGCCAGGACTGGGGACAGTCAGGTGCCAGCTGACCCGGGCTGGGTTCTGTATCCATCACCGAACCAGAAACTTTGACAAGGACAGTCCATTACTTCAATGGACTCAGATCAATCAGAGTCCACTCCTGGGAGTCTCGGTCAGATTGCTCAGCCAAGGGGGTCAACGGGCTGATCCCATTATCTGCTTTCCAAGTTGTGCACTCTGGTATTGGGATATATGGATATATTCTCTCAGAGCAAGACAGTCTTTTTATAATTCTCATAGAAGTACAGTACTATGCACTAAGTTCTGTGTCTATCTCTCCATAGCAATTCGTATTTTTTTCCATTTCACATAGAGATGCCTTTGGATTAGCAGTGGTCATGACCCTGGATTTCAGTGATCAATCCCAACTATTTTTTTTTTTTTGGTCTTTTTAGGGCTGTACCTGTGGCATCCATGGAGGTTTCCAGGCTAGAAGTGGAATCAGTGCTGTAGCTGCAGGTTTACACCACAGCCATAGCACCACCAGATCTGAGCCACGTCTGCGACCTACACCACAGCTCACGGCAATGCCGGATCCTTAACGCACTGAGCAAGGCCAGGGAATTGAACCTGTATCCTCATGGATGCTAGTCAGATTCATTTCTGCTGAGCCACGATGGGAACGCCCCAACCATTTATTTTTTTAATCTTGTCTATTTGCTCTTTTAGATCCAGGCTCCACCCTGCCATTTCTCTAAGAATCTGACCTGCATCAACAGACTTCCTATTCTCTGATCCCAGATGTTAAGCATAAGGACACATTCACTGTGGGCTGGCTGTATCCCTTCACTGCAGGCCAAGCTCTTGCCAATAGTCTTCTCTACATGTGTCTCTAGGTCTCTGCCCTTTGTCTTTAGGTACTGGTACCTGCTTCCTCCCATTGCCTCTTCAGGCCCAAGGTGGCTTCAATCCCTCCCCTGACACTGCTCTTCCTAGCCTCCAGGTGTTTGTGGTTTCCTGTCTTACCCTCACCTTCATAGACAGCCCCTCCACTAACCTCTCGTCAAAGGACCAAATTGGCATGTGCCAGTTTTCTTGCCAAAACCCTATGTGACGTGCTTGCCGAGTGGTAGATTGAAGCCACAGTGCCCAAATCACTCCAAGGTCACCTTTGCCACCTTCTGGTTCCTTGGAGCACTGAGCTCAATTGGTCTAGGTATGAATCCGGGTACAAAGAGAAAATTTCATTTGGTAATGATCTGTACTTAAAATGCCAAAGGTCTAGAAGTTTGAGAAAAGTCGAGAGAAACACAATTCTCCATCATTAGAGGATATTTTACTTTACACCTGGAGATGTATGCATCTTTGAAACTGTACAGATTAGAATGTCAGATCACTTCTGGCGAGAAGCCATACTCAATATTTTATGAGACCAAAATAAGAGAGAAGGAAATGAGAGAGCTCAGAAATCTCAGGAGAGCGCATCCAACACGCCACCTTTCTCTTGGACCCTTTCGGTAGAGAGACAGCTCTGTTAATCGGGATCGGTTAGCTGAGAAGAACAGAGGCCACATCCAAGAAAAAGAATGCAACCTGAGTTCATCTTGAAGTCTAGTCTGTGATGAACAACTTTCAAAAGCCAATTTTTTTTTTTTTTGTCTTTTTGCCTTATCTAGGGCCGCAACCGCGGCATATGGAGGTTCCCAGGCTAGGGGTCTAACAGGAGCTGTAGCCGCCGGCCTTCGCCACAGCCACAGCAACGCGGGATCCGAGCCGCGTCTGCAACCTACACCACAGCTAACGGCAACGCCGGATCCTTAACCCACTGAGCAAGGCCAGGGATCGAACCTCAACCTCATGGTTCTTAGTCGGATTCGTTAGCCACTGAGCCACGACGGGAACTCCCAAAAGCCAAAATTTTAACCTGGTGAGCAATCAGTTCAGTGCTGCCTTTAGCAGAGAACCATGAATTAAAGATAAGCAACAGTTCAGACTTTCCGAGGCCTTGACTTAGAAGTTAACTCCGGAATCCCAACCGAATCTGAATTTGGCTAAGCAATTTGGCACAGTTTTCTAGTTTGAGGCCTTTTAACAATAATTGCAAGTCACTCTTATTTCATTCCACAGTTTCCCACAGTAGATGTGACTAGGGAAGGCTCTTCCTTCTCTCTAAAGGGAAAAAGGAAACAAAAAAGCAGCAAATAAATAAGACCAAAGAGAAGAAAAAACACAAAATAAAAACTTGGGGAAGCTGGAAAATTATATAAAGGGTGTGTTTTTTTTTAATTTTACAATGATTTTTATTTTTTCTGTTAGAGCTGGTTTACAGTGTTCTGTCAACTTTCTACTGTACAGCATGGTGACCCGGTGTGTCTTATAGTTTGATCTGTATATAAAATTGATCATGCTAGTACACCAGGAGCATTCAAATACACAAAAGGTAGTCTGGAGGCACCTGTTATCAGAGAAAAAAAATGTATAGTTGCTCTGACAAATCCAAATAATCAAGGGCGGTGATAATTTAATTAACCTCCTTACAATCAAGTTTTTCCTTGATTAAAAAATTCTGCTCTTTTGCTCTAACATTTGTTCTAAATGGGTCAACATGACTGGTGTTTTCTCAGTTGGAAGTGTAAGCTGATATGAGGGGTGGAGAGAGGAAGGGCAGAAATGTATTAATAGTAAGCTAAAAAAAAAAAAAGAAAATACCCTGCTAGTTGAAAGGAAAGGAAATGGAGGCCTGGTGGAGAATGACAGTTCCTTCTTCTCAACTGGCCAAAAGCAAATCCCATTATAAATACTCGAGGTTCTCAAAGAGAAGGTCTCTGAGCTGAATGCTGTGTCTACCTGAAATCAGGCTGATGGATTAGGACAGGTCTCTGAGCCTCCAACTCTTAGGCTTTATTCATTCAGTTCCACTTCTTGCGCAATGATCACGGGCAACTGTACTACTTTCTAATGGAGATGAGTAGGAGAATAAAATGTATGCTTTCGGAGAGCCCACAATGCAGAAAGGTATTCACATACTGCTTAGATAAACAAAGACTGGCTTATTTTTCTATCCACCCATCCAATGTTCCCATCAACTCAGCTCTTCTCGCCCCACTGCACATTATTCCTCTGGGTGGCAAGGAAAAAGATGTGTCTTGCCACCAGTGGCTTCTTGGCCTTCTCCAGTTTAAACAGTCTGTTTTGATTTCAGGTCTCTTTTTGAGATTAAGGGGTCCCTTGAATTCTAAGTTCAAATCCTTATCATGGTGACCTTTCTCTTCGTCCTTCCCAGGGTGTTGTCTGTTTATCCTAATGATTCCTCTTGGCATTGGGAGGAAGAGTCGAGTGGCCTGACGTTGGTCTTTTGCCGGTTTCCGTGGTGGTGAGGCTGGTCTAATCCTTGGGTCCACCCATCTCAGTTGTGTTCGTGAGTCACGTCTCCGAGCAGGAGGGTGAAATCTGCTCCTGAAGTCAGCAGCTTGATCTGCTCATGACTGGACACATCATTTTCAGTTTATGTGTGTAGTTTGTGGAATTCATAGAGGCTAGCAGGGAGCCTGACCAAAGTGGTACTGGCTACATTTGCCTACTTTGGTATTACGAACCATAATACTTTTCCACAATCTTTTCAACAAAAAGTCATATATTTTTAAAAAGCCTCTGTACTGCACAGTAGGTATTCAGTGTATGTTGGTTTCTACTCTGCTTTCCACACTTCATAGTAATTAACTGTTGAGCAACTGTTTTTCATTTACTTCTTTATTTGCTTTTTTTGGTCTTTTTAGGGCCACATCCATGGCAGATGGAAGTTCCTGGGCTATGGGTTGAATCGGAGCTGCAGCTCCCGGCCTATACCACAGCCTTGGCGACACCTGATCCGAGCCTCAGCTGTGATCTACGCTGTAGCTTGAGGCAATGCCAGATCCTTAACCCATCAAGTGAAGCCAGGGATCGAATCAGCATCCGTATGGATGTAGTCGTGTTCTAACCCGCTGAGCCCCAATGGGAACTCCACCACTTACTTCTAAAATGGGAGAAAAAAATCAACCAAGAATTTCTCACTTCAAACCTGCTGAGTCATGACATACAGGTTTCCTATCACACATGTGAAATATACATTGTTTTAGTAGCAGTGTCAGTTACCAGCGGAAAGGCGCTAAAAAGTCCCCTAAATTAATAAAATGCAATAGTAACTTAAACTCTCAGTTTGTTGAAACAGAAGTTGCTTATTTTCAGCAGTATACTTGACATGTGTTTGCATTTTAATCTTGCCTTTATTCTAGAAGCATCAGTAGAGAACATTACAAAGAAACTTTACTCCTGATTGCTTCAGACAAAATCCAGCTGTTTTGTTTTCCATTTCCCTATTACCCGTAGCTATATCATTACATAAAATATTTATAAATACGTGTTTGTACTAGGTTGCGGTACTAAGATACATGCTCAAATCCTTTTTTTTCCTCCTAATATTAAACTTTATTTTCTATGTTGCTAAATTGTTATACATATGATTTTAATAATGGCATAATATTCCCTCAAGTAGGCCTTGCCCCTTGACACATTTAGGTCACTTCTTAGTTTTTATGATTATGCATAATATCACAATGGCTATTTTTGATAGACACGATTCCTTCTCTTGACTCATCTCTTAGCAGTTAGTTTCCTAAGAAGAGCTCCCCGAGTTACAGAGAATGCAAGCTAAGTCGTTTTGATCTGTGTTCCTGGGCTGTCCTCCAAAAGGACCGGCTCTCCAACGACGTGAGCAGAGCCCTGCTTTCCTGCGGCCACCCCGCTAGCACAAGTTCATGTTTCATGGGCTGACCGGCTCTTCTCTTATCAAGTGGCTTTCATTCCACCTTAAGACAGGTTTGAAATCTGTTTCTTTTGCAGCGAGGAGAATTTTCTCTTCCTTTCTGCTCTTTTGACTGTATGCATCGCATTTTCAAATATAGTAAATAAGATGAAAGTACCTTTCCCAGACAACAAACTTTTGTTTAAAATATGCAATATATATATATACAGAATGTATATATTATGTACGTGTAACTGGGTCACCTTGTTGTACAGCAGAAAATTGACAGAACACTGTAAACCAGCTACAATGGAAAAAATAAAAATCTTTATAAAATAAAAAAATATGCAACATATCTAGAAGTAACAGGTTAAGCTTATCGAGCAATTATTCTGTCCTGGGAACTTTATATGTCTTAACTCGTGGACGCTCACAACAACTTTACATGATTCCCACTCAACGCATCAAATCCTGGAGACAGATAAGCTAAATAATTTGACTTCTGTCTCATAGGTAGTGAGCAACACAGCAGAGATCCCACCTCAGAAAATCTGATTTCAGAGTACACCCACCAAATCACAGTGCTGTGCTAGAAATGGCAGCAGAAACTCCTATCTACTAAGGAGCAGTTCCACAGAAGACTAGTCTTTTTCTTCGGAATTTAGATTTAGATTGGAAGCTGACCAGGAAAAGCAGTCCTTTTTTATTTTTTTAAATGAAAAAAAAAACTTTTAAAAATAAAAAAATTTAAATGGAAATTGTAAAAATTTAATTAAATTTTTAAAATTTAATTTGGAGTAGCTGATCCACAGTGCTGTATCAGTTTTATTTGTGCAGCAAAGTGAGTCAGTCATAAATATAAATACACCCATTCCTTTTTTCCCCTATAGGCTATTACAAACTATTGAGTAGTTTTTCTGTGCTCTCCAGTAGGTTCGCATTGATCATCCGTTTTCTACAGTAGTGTGTACGTGTTAGTCCCGTTCTCCCAGTCCTTCCCTCCCCACAACACTTCCACCTCTGGTAACCATGAGATTGGTTTTGAAATCTGTGAGTTTGTTTCTGTTTTGTAAATAAGTCCCTTTGTGTTATTTTTTATTAGAGTCCACATATTAGTGATCTCATATGATATTGTTTTTCTCCGACCTACTTCACTCGGCACAGTAAGCTCTGTGTCCATCCGTGTTGCTGCAAATGGCATTATTTCATTCTATTTTATGGCTAAGAATATTCCATTGACTACATGGGCCACATCTTTTTTATCTATAGACCTCTTTTAATAAAGCTTTCCTCTCATCACCTGCATCCTCCCCTAAAGCATACATAAGGAACAGAATGGGTAAATATAAATGGCAAGAAGGACATTAATCTTTGTTACCTCAGTAAACTTTTCATGCAATGAAGATTACCAAATAAAATACAAAAATAATTTTTCTGCCAACAATTTGTAAGCCAAACTAATCATATTCTTCAGTGGAGCCTAAAATCAACACAGGACGTGCAAAACAATAATTTCTTATGCTGCATCGTTTTCCTGAAGTCCACAAAGAAGTTTACAAATACTAGACTCAATAAGCTTGCAAGATATATTTTTAAATAAAAATTTATCTTGTTCATGAGTTACATGTTCTCTTTGAGCTTGTTCCTTAGAACACGGTCGATCTAGAAGAGGTAAGCGCTTTTGTAGATTAATATGTAATTCTATCTTCACTACTAGATCCGACCCATTTTCCTTTGTGGTTATAAGTATTAAGTATTCCCATACTTCAAAGGTAGGATAAAACATAAAGAAAAGAAGACATCAAAAAATAGCTTAAGGAGGAAAATCATTCACAATCAAAATTACACCTTGCATTTTTAAACTTGTTAACTTTGAAAGTGCATTTTCTTATTTGTTATTTTTAATCTGTAAGAATGGAATGTGCATATGTATAACTGAATCACTTTGTTGTACAGCAGAAATTATTACAACATTGTAAGTCAACTATACTTCAGTAATACTTTTAAATGGAAAAATTAATTGAAGTGTCATTGATACAAACTATTATTTCTGTTACTGTCAGCTCAATACTAGGAGATATCTAGACAAAAACGTTAGTGTCTCTCATTTATTTTACAGATGAATAAACTGAGGCAAAAAGAAGTCAGTCATGAATCTTAAAGGATTCCATCCTTTCCCTGCTATTTCATGAGGTCAGTCCAGCTAGAAAGACAAATCCATGTCTAAGCTACACTTCTCAGCATAGACCCCAACACATCTGATGATGGACAACATGAGACATCTAAACACATGTTTTAGGAAAATTTTAGGTTAACACAGATATTCTGTGATATAGTTGCTGTCTTGGGCTGCTTGAATCTGCAATTTGGCAGCTGTAGCCAATTTGCTGAAGAATCATATTTCTGCCATCTCTTGTTTTCTCATCCAGGTGGTAAAATGATAGCTTACTCCTATGCATCTACTCATTTAGTTGGCTGGTATCTAATTAGAGAAGCAGCAGACTGTTCTTTCTCTCACATCAGAGGTGAACAGACCAGCTCATGGCTCCTTCCGCCAGGTGAGTTCTCAGCGGAGAGTGGCTGGACTTCCTCCACTGAGTCAGCACAGGTCTTCTGGAAATGACTCTAACTGGGGCTTCTTGAGAGCAGGGTGGTTTGAGAAGAAGGCCTTGGATCCTCGGAGGAGAAAAGTTGTGGGTTTTAGCTGCTAGAGGAGCCATTGGCAAGCTATGAGTAATGAGACCTACAATTTTCTTGTTCTGTTTTTCTTCAAAGTTTTTGGGTCCTTTCCAGTCCAAGTCAGCTTAATTTTTATAGATCCAATCTTGATACCCCTTGAGAACATTCTACTATAATCTTCCGGAAAAGTTACACTTTGGGCTTAACTTTACTTGTGATTGCATTGGACAGTAAACCATGTAACCAAGTCTCATTTTTACCATGATGCTTATACAGGTATCCCTGCTTTCTGAAAGTTTGCTTTAGGCCAAATTGCTTTCACCAAAGACCCATGTTAGTACCTGTTTTTGTTACCGAACCAAATTCAGGTCCACTAGACCCTGGACATTAGAGTCAACATATTGACACCTGGTTGTGGTGAAGGAAAAGTACAACAATTATTGTGAGGTCAAGCAAGGAGCATGGGTGGCTACTGCTCTAAAGACCTAAACTCCCGGATGGCTTTCAGGGAACAATTTCTAGAGCTAAGGTGAGGGAGAGGGTCACAGGATGCCTGATCAACTCCTGGATATGCTTCTGATTGGCTGGTGGTTAGGTAATCAAGAGTCAACATCCTCAACCTTCTGGAGATTCTAATAGGTATGAGGTCTACGAGCTGGTGGTCAGCATGCACTTTACTTCTTTCATGCGGTGGGAGTTTCAGTATCTGCTAAACAACTCAAGGATATGGCTCAGGGTATTATCTATAACCCTTGGGAGGAACAAAAGGTCTTTGATTTTTTTTCCCCTTCTTTTTATGGCTGCATTCGTGGCATATGGAAGTTCCCAGTCTAGGGGTCGAATTGGAGCTGTAGCTGCAGCCTACGCCATAGCCACAGCAATGCCAGATCCAAGCCTTATCTTCAGCCTATGCTGCACTTGTTGCAACACCAAATCCTTAACTTATGAGGCCAAGGGTCAAACCTGCATCCTCATGTAGACAATGTTGGGTCCTTAATCTGCTGAGCCACAATGGGAACTCCTGACTTTGTTCTGTGATTAAACTATTATTAATTTGTCTTGCCTGACTGCTTTCCTTTGTTTCTGCATTTTTGAACTTCTCTCATTAAATCTGCTTTTTAGAACTTGGGGAAGGCCTACGAGGCTAAAGCTCTTCTACAAACAAGATGCAAGTAGAGGACATGGGGTGGCGGGGGGAGTGACATAGGGTCAGTTACAATCCCCTCTTTTCTTTGATACATCTCAGTCTTGATGGAGAGCAGGTGTGACAAGAAAGGGAATGTGTAGGACAAGAAAGGGAATGAAGTCTTGCATAATGAGGTTAATCATAAACTTGGCAAAGAAACTCAGTTTTAGGGGGACTCCCTTTCATTTTCACTAACTGAAGGATATCTGGAGGTTTTTGCTTTTGCTAAAAAAGGTGAAAAGGGAAAATAATATTTGTGAGCTGCAAAACAACATCCCAGCAGCAAGAATGGCACTGCCAAGCTCCTTGCCTGGCAACTGGACTTCACATCTCAACTTCAGATCGTCATAGCTTTATACTGTGTCTGTGAGCAGCTGTGCTTTACCTCACTTTCTTTTGTGCATCCAGGAGTGAGACTGTATTTGTAGGTAACTGACTCTCTCCTTCACACCACTTTGGCTTAGGAAAGGTTTCATAGACACGCTGGACTTTCAGATACAGGGAATCTTATATTTGTTAGAACTTGGCTCCTGGATTAACATAATGACTTGAGACTTTGGTCTAGACAAGTACGGTGAGGGTGAGGATGAGCTACATACTCAGCTGAAGGGTTCTGAAAGAGGAAAGGCAGTTTGCTTCCCAAAATGACACATGTAAGTTTGATATAGATGTTGATAAAAATAAATATCTAAGTTTATTCTAACTCTTTAGTTGTTTTCTTTTTTAAAATATATATAGCTGGATGAATACTTGGGTTTTCTGGCACTAATTTATTTGTGTTTGCACATTTTCTTCTTGTCTAAGATATTTAAAGAGTGTGACTTTTTAATTCTGTCCTATGTATTTTCACATAAAACACATTTTATATGTGTAACTCACCGTCCAATACATGTCCTCATTCACCTTGAGCCAGTGAAGGATTCCTACTTCTTCGCACCTAAGGATCTGCTCTGTGTGTCTGAAATGACCAGAAGCTGATCGTTTCAAGTCATCTTATTTTCATGTGATTTTATTTTCACGTGATTTGATTAATGATGTCAATATGACTTTAAATGTTTATACAATTGAGCTAAAATTTTGTTTTTGTTTTATTCCTATAGAGGCTACATTTTAGTTTTGAAAACATTCAGTAGTATCCTGTCTTCTATTTAGAGGGAATAATGCTTTTCAAATATGGCTCTGATGATAAAAGAGGGAAAAAAATCCTTGTTACATAGAGATGCAATACTGAGGTATTCTTAAGAGAAAAAAGAAAAGAGTTTCTATCTGGGATTTGCATTTAAATGCCCAAGTGAAAAAAAAAAGTTAAGGGGGAATGAAACACCATTGGCAAAACCTTGATAATTGCTGAAGGCAGGTTATGAATGCATGATATTAATTTATTCATTTATGGATTTCTTATGTTGAAAAATTTCCAGAATAAAAGTGCCACGTTTACCACTTTGAGGTGCATTCTACCTCTGCCTTTTGCTTTTTTTTTTTTTTCCAATCTTTTTAGGACCACACTCAAAGCATATGGAGGTTCCCAGGCTAGGGGTCAAATCAGAGTTGTAGCCTTTGGCCTACACCACAGCCCCAGCAACGTGGGATCCAAGCCAAGTCTGCAACCTACACCACAGCTCACTGCAACGCCGGATCCTTGACCTACTGAGCGAGGCCAGGGATCAAACCTACATCCTCACGGATGCTAGTCAGATTTGTTTCCGCTAAACCACAACGGGATCTCCTCTCTGCCTCTTGCTTTATTGAGTCACATATTTTCACTGTTAGTTGATGAGAACTTGTCATCCTATCTGTCTCATACAGATAAAACTTTAATTCACCAATACTTCCCTGGATTGGGAGAGAGTAAAAACACACACCTTGAAGTCAGATTTTATTTTGAATCTTCATTCTACCTTTCCTGTGTGCATAACCTAGGATAGTCTACTTAACTTTTTCAATCCCCAATTTTTTTTTTATTGAAGTATAGTTGATTTACAATGTGTTAGTTTCAGGTGTACAGCAAAATGATTTGGTTTTATATGTAAGTATGTCCATAATTTTCAGATTCTTTTCCCTTACACGTTGTTACAAAATACTGAGTAGACTTCCTGGTGCTAAACAGTGGTCCTTGTTGGTCATCTATTTTACATAGAGTAGTGTCATCCCAAACTCTCATCCCAAATTTGTCATTTGTCAAGTGGGGATAATATTCTCATCACCTGGCTGTGGAAA
The DNA here is from genome assembly GCA_004024745.2 of Catagonus wagneri. NCBI lineage: Eukaryota > Metazoa > Chordata > Mammalia > Artiodactyla > Tayassuidae > Catagonus > Catagonus wagneri. The sequence goes on from PVHT020000080.1 coordinate 16,767,716, forward strand.
TACGATAAGATTAGTACCTAGCATTAAGTGCTATACCTTCTTAATGCTTAATAAATGATCATTTAAAATAAAAAAATGGGAATTCCCATTGTCGCTCAGCAAGTTAAGGACCTGACGTAGTCTCTGTGAGAATGTCGGTTCCATTCCTGGCCTCGCTCAGTGGGTTAAGGATCTGGTGTTGCCACAAGCTATGGTGTAGGTTGTAGATGCAGCTCGGATCCAGTGTTGCTGTGGCTGTGGTGCAGACCTGTAGCTGCAGCTCCGATTTGACCCCTGGCCCAGGAATTGCCATATGCTGCAGGTGAGGCCATAAAAAGAAAAAAATAAAGACAAAAAACTGTGTCAGTCTTTTTTTTTTTTTTAGGGCCGCACCCTCGGCATATGGAGGTTCCCAGGCTAGGAGTCTAATCAGAGCTGTAGCCGCCAGCCTACACCACAGCCACAGCAACACAGGATCCAAGCCACTTCTGCAACCTACACCACAGCTCACGGCAACGCCGGATCCTTAACCCACTGAGCGTGGCCAGGGATCAAACCCGCAACCTCATGGTTCCTAGCTGGATTCGTTTCCACTGAGCCATGACGGGAACTCCCAAAAACCTGTGAATAAATGTTAGTAATAGCAATACCAGGAACTGTTGTGGCTGTTAATATTAACTGAATGTTGTATGAATTTAATATCTACCATGGAGGGCCTTTTTTTTTTAAAGGGAATTCAAAATAGCAATGAATAGCAGTCCATTCTATGCATGTGGTATGTCTGACTATCTCTCTCAAACGTTTGCTCAGGAGTGCAATGGACTGACCTGGAAGCCTAAGGAAACTTGAGGGTGGGAGAGATATGCATCCACTGTGAGCAGCTGTTTCAGTGCTACCTCCCCTTCCAAACCTCTTTGGACTCCTCCAGGAAGCACTGGGACTTCCTCTTTTGTGCTCGCTTATTGCTTGGCATACATAGGAAAGCACCTGCCTAAGGTAATTGTCAGCACTTAATTTGGATGTTTTGACCTTGTCTATAACACAGCAGGGAGGGGCTCAAAAAATTATTTGTTTGGTTGAATGAACCCCAAGCTCAGGAAGTAACTGGCTCTGTGACTCCCTAGATTGGGGGACCCCATGGTTTCAATTCTTCTTCCCCTTGCTTCCAGCTCTATCCCTGTCTCATATTAGCTGCTTAAAACATATAATGCTGTTTGCAACAACGTGGATGCAACTAGAGATTCGCATACTAGGTGAAGTAAGTCAGAAAGAGAAAGATGAATACCGTATAATATGGCTCAAGTTTACCTATTTATAAAACAGAAACAGAGTCACAGACAGAGAACAGACTTGTGGTTGGGAGGGGGAGGGGAGGGAGTGGGATGGACTGGGAGTTTGGGGTTAGTAGATGCAAACTATTACATTTAGAATGGTAAGCAATGAGGTCCTGCTGTACAGCACAGGGAACTATATCCAGTCTCTTGGGGTAGACGGTGATGGAAGCTAGCATACGGAAAGGAATATATATATATATGATCGGCTCACTTTGCTGTACAGCAGAAATTGGCACAACATTGTAAATCAACCATTTTAATAAAATTATATGCAGATTTTCTGCCTGGAGGAATGAATGAATGATGGGCCTTCTTATTTATTAAGAGTTTCTTTTCTTTTCTTTTTGTCTTTTTAGACATGGCATATGGAGGTTCCCAGGCTAGGGGTTGAATCAGAGCTGTAGCTGCCAGCTTACACCACAGCCACAGCAACGTTGGATCCTTAATCCATTGAACGAGGCCAGGGATCAAAACTGTGTGCTCATGGATGCTAGTCAGATTTATTTCTGCTGAGCCACAATAGGAACTCTGAGTTCCTTTCTTTCTTTTTTTTTTTGACAGCTCTGTTAGTTAGATCGCCTAAATGGAGATCAAAGTCCACAACTCTTTATGTCCCATTTATATCACTCAGCATTCATGTTTTATAGCAGTCTGTGGATAATTCTTATATTTCTGGGAACAAACTCAGCATCAGACAGGAGCAGGGAGCAGGGTGGAAGAGGGGTGAGTGAGAGAGGGGAGATTGGACTTCAAATAACATTTTTACTGAGACATTCATTATTCTATTTTTATAAATGGGCACTGGTAAACCTGAACACTTGAAAACCACACTATTCATTCAATTTTCTATGAGCTTTGTTAAAAGACAACATTTATGAGCAGAATATATGTGTATAGCAGGTCAACATATTAATACCATGAGCCGGAACTGATTTACAAACTTGTATTGGTTGAATAAGTCTTATGAAAAATTACACACAGTCAGATACTAAGAATAGGAATTTTAATCAAAATGCGTCAGTCAAAGCCTCCTTCCTGAGCGTTTGGTCCATTTCTCTAGCTGTGGTGGTTTTTTTTTTTTTTTTCCTTTTGAAAGCTCAGCTTCCTGTTATTATGAATAGCCACCTTTCTGGCCAGGTCATTAATAAATTACAGGGCTAGACACATCAAGGTGGCTCCAACCCTCCTTAAATGGAATTGAAAACACCAGAAGCTCAAGAAAAGTGGGAGGTTTACTGGATAGTAACCTAGTAACAGCAGCCAAGCCGTTGTACTCTAGTAACCTTTTATTTTCTTTGCCAAACCTTCTGTCATGTTATATACCGTATGAATCATTTCGTCCTGACCGAAGGAGTACACCTGCATCTGCAACATCACAGGCCTCCAAGGAGGAAATCCCAGGCATGTGCTTGCATCTTCACGGAAAAAAATTGTGGGTAAATATTAACGCCACTGGGGACAATAAGTAAAATCGCTTCTGCTACTCATTAGAAGTGAATAACCCACACATTTTGCCTGTTTAAAAAGGGTGTTTGGCAGAAAGAGACTTACAGACTTGAAAAACAAACTTATGGGTACCAAAGGGGACAAGCGGGGGTGGGAGGGATGTACTGGGGGTTTGGGACTGGCATATCCACGCTGAGATATTTGGAATGACTGGCCAGTGGCGGCCTGCTGTACAGCACAGAGAACTCTACCCAAAAGTCTGTGATAATCTACGTGCGAAAAGAATCTGAAAAAGAATGGATATATGTATACGTACGACTGAATCATTTTGTTGTACAGCAGAAATTATCACAACAGTGTAAATCAACTATACTTCAATAAAACTTAAAAAAAATTTGGTGTTTGGGGAGTTCCCTTTTGGCACAGCAGGTTAAGGATCTGGCATTGCCACAGCTGGGGTGTAGGTCACAGCTCGGGCTCAGGTTCAGTCCCTGCCCTGGGAACTTCCATATGTCACAGGTGCAGCTGGAAAAGAAAAGAGGGCGGGGATGGTGTTTCTTCCTGTAGTTCTTTTATTTGCCCACTGCAAGTTTGCTTGTATTTTATTGTAATAAACTGGTGTTCTACCTGTGATTCAGATAGAAATGAAGTCATCCTCAAGTTCTCCAGATCCTGTAAAATGACCTTGTGGGAAATACACCGAAGCCTTGCCTACCAAGAGGGGAGCCGCTTGAAGAGGCGCAAATGTGAGTTTGCTAAGCACATTCCCCTACTCACCGCTTCCCTCAACACCTATTTTTGAAGCACCTACTATGTGGCAGGAACTGTGGTGTCCCATAGGAACACAGAAGAAAGCACAAGAGATGTGACTCAGCTCCCATGAGGATGAGAATTTAGAGAGGAGGTCAGGGGGCAAACTAGCAGAGAATAAAACTGCAAAGGTGGGTGGAGAAGGAAAAATCCAAGGAGCCATGGGAAGATGAGACAGTGTTAGGAAAGGGTTCCAGGAAGCAGTAACAGCTGAGCTAGAGGATTAGTTAATAGACAGTGGATGGAGGGGAGGTGAGTCTAATGAAGGGAACAACTCCTGCTGAGGCACTGAGGAGGCTGCCGTCTTTCTGAATTACTTAAAATATAATTTAGAAGGTTCTGGAGTCCCAGAGGGGAGGTGGGTGCAGAATGAGATGGAGAGGCTGGCAGAGGCCACATTTTTGAGAGCCTGCCTGGTAAGCACTGAAGGGAGAATTAGGCAGGAAACTCTTTCCTAGAAACAGGAAAGTTGTACAAACCTACCCGTTGTAAATGCCCAGCCGAAGTGCACGTAAAATAAACGACATTATTCCTCTCACTGTGTCCCTCTCAGCGTCGTCGGGGGAGGGCTGCAGCCCTAAGAAAGGCCCTGTCCCTGTGCACAGCAGGAACCTGAACTGGCCGCTTGGGGGATTTCACAGTACACGCTGTGCAAACACAGCCTGCCTACCAGCATGTTCACACAAGTCCATTCACCCGACAACTATTTATTGGATTTTGTCCGCGCGTCAAATTCAGAATGAAAGAGGGCCTGGGAGCACAGTTGGGATGAAAGTGAGGGGAAGAGGGAAAGAAACACCCTGATCATCTATAACCTCCTGGTCATTTCACATACATTAGTTTATTTTGTATATCCAGAGGTTCCTTGCAGCGGGTGTTACTAAGTGCATTTTATCTGTCTGCTTGCCTATCTATCTATCTATCTATCTATCTATCTATCTATTATCTGTCTGCCTGTCTGTCTGTCTAACTATCTTCTTAGGGCCAGAGGGACAGCATATGGAAGTACCTAGACTAGGGGTCGAATCTGAGCTGCAGCTGCTGGCCTACACCGCAGCCACAGCAATGTGGGATCTAAGCCGCATCTGCGACCACGCCACAGCTTGTGACAACGTCGGATTCTTAACCCAGTGAGCAAGGCCCAGGATTGAACCCACACCATCATGGACACTAGTCAGGTTCTTAACCCACTGAACCACAGTGGGAACTCCACCAGGTGCATCTTTAAGATGAGAAAACAGACATTCCTCAAGGTGAAATGAAAAGACTCGTGCATGTAAACGGTACAGCTAGGATTCTGTCCTAGTTCTGATCGACTCCCAAACACATTTTCTTTTCCGATTATTATCCCGTGGCCCATGCCATTAGGTTTTCTCCTTGCCTGGACAGCAACCTCGGGCCAGCAGTATTACCTTGTCAGAATCTGGGTCCGACAGTGAAGTAGCGAGAAGTCACAGGGGCCTTGCTCAGGAGCACACACACATATCAAACCAAACCAAACCAAAAAAACAGCCTGGCAAGGAGCAGGGTGGAACAGCGCTGGGAGAGCAAGGAAAGTCTGGACTCCTACCATTTTTTTTTTCTGAACAGATAATGCTTTCTAAATTAAACATACGAGTTAGATAAGACTAAGCGTGCAGATAAAGAGTACATAGGTTTGGCCTGCACACCCCGTCATGTCCCTTCCTGCACACCCAGGCCCCTCAGGGAAGGGTCCCGCAAATAACCTGAGGTCGCCAAGAAGAGGGGATAAGAAGAAAGGGTAGGGTTCAAGCAAGAAAGAGGCAGACCCATGATATCAACTCCTCTATCAGCAAATGTTGATGAGCAAAGACTGCAGGAAGGTGGCGTACTGAGGGCAGGAGTCCTTGTCGTCCTGTCTCCCCAGACGCCTGCAGCGCAGGACTGTCCCGCAGGCCGCCAGTGGAGATGTTTGTCATCTCAGAGGACTGGAGTTCCTAGAAGCGTCCCCCAGTTGGAGATAGGAAGTGGGAAATGTCTGGGCTCTTTGGTCTGGAAAACCCCAAACATGGCAGGCTGATGGCAGAGGGTGTCACACCCACATGGGGACCTCTGGGATCAGTTGATAAACATTGGTATGTTTACACGTATTTTTGTTTGATTTTTTTTTTTTTTAAATCAGTCTTTGTCAGAATGCATCTCAATTCCTTTCTTCTTTGGTACAATAATTGCTTGGAGAGCCTGTCTGCTTGCATGATATCTGCAGTTCACAGAACTCTTTCCCCTGATAGAGTGAAAGGGCCACGATGACGCATGCGGTTTATCTGGTTTCCACAAAAAGACTTGCACGATCGTTGGAGAGCTTGGTAAACAGATGTTACAGGGCCTCGCTCGGCTGCCTCCCTTTGATTTCCTGGTGGGGCCACAAGTGGCTCCTTGCCACTGACTATGGGAGTCACACTTCTTGGTTCCGCTCAGGAATTTTCTGTCTCTTTAGCCAACAAACGCGGAGAGACGCTGGTTTCAGGGTTGCATTCGAGTGCCGTTTGTCATTTTCATTCCTCGATTCTGAATCATCTGTGCAAATCTCCCATCCTCTTTGAAGAGAAACGTGTGGGGCTGCTCTCCTCTGCAACGTGTGATGTCAGAGAGGACTAAATTCAACCAGGCACAATTACCCAGTTTGGCCACAGCCGCTGGCCACTCAGGAGTCAGATGGCCGAAATTATCCCAGGAAACCCGTATTGCCTGTGGGGAAGGCGAGCTTTACATTGCATTTAAAATTTTCCCTGAAGCCGAAAAGAACTATTTGTTCACCCAGGTAAGAAAGCCCAACTGCTCATTCACATGTCCCAAACCAGTGAGTTTTTAAATGTAATTTAGAGAACTCTAGGCATTTCTAGGGGCAAACTATGCAAGTAAAATCGTACTTGAAAAGCTGTCCTTCTGGGCCCCAGGAGGGTTAAGTTTTATGGCAATGAAACAGGAGATAAAAAGATTTTCAAAGCCGTTTGAAAACCCTCATGGCTGAGACTATCACTTATGCCACCTCTTTCTTACATAATCCTTCTAGTTATCTCTTGTTCAAGGTTCACTTTCATAGGCTACATGAGTTTGTGCTGTTATTCCAGGCAGAGCCATTATCACCCAAGAAATCTATGAAATAACAGCAGCCTGAAGGTAAATACACTGTACTCAACCTGATTCCTTGTTTTTTTTTTTTTTTGTCCAAATCCAAGGATTATAATTGCAAAAAGAAGCCTGTAATATACGTGAAGGAAAAAGAAGGCTCTGAGTAATTTTCATCTTTAATGATGAAGTCCATTTAACATAAGTTGCATCTATTTTAGAGAACAGAAGCTGAAATGCATAGAAACCTTTCTTCCACCAAAATGTTCCTGGATTGTTATCTGCTGTAGAAAAAATTTGAAAACTATCTAAATGATCGTCATAATGGACTATTTCAATAAACTGTGGTATATTTACATGCTGGAATGTTAAATAGAAGTTTAAGATGGTGTTCTTATAGACTTTGTGATCACAAGGGGGAAAAGCTACATGGCAAGATTCTGGGAACCACACAAGATTAAATCAGCATACATACAAAATAAGAGCTCACCTGTGTATATAAATCTATATGTTAAAAAAATACTGAATATTAGTTTTAAAATTCGTGTTGTAGTTTTTCCCATTCATGCAACTCTTTAGTATTACCTATAATGCAGTTATAGTATCAAAAAGCCTTTATATTAAAAATAGGGTACTTTTTTACAAATACTAAAATATAAAATTTCTAAGCCCTCTGCTCTTTCTTCCGCTTCACCAGCCACTCACCAAGGTCTAAAGTAAAACTGTTTTAATAAAGGATAGAAATTCCAGGGAGTTACCATTGTTGCACAGCAAAACGAATCTGACTATTATCCATGAAGGATGTGGGTTCGATCCCTGGCCTCACTCAGTGGCTCAAGGATACGGCATTGCTGTGAGCTGTGGTGTAGGTCGCAGATGCGGCTCAGATCCTGTGTTGCTATGGCTGTGATGTAGGCCAGTGGCTACAGCTCCAATTTGACCCCCAGCCTGGGAACCTCCATATGCCCTGGAAGTGGCCCTAAAAAGCAAAAAAAAAATTCCATTAAGGATACCAATTTTCCACCAGGCTACATTTCCTGTAAGGATGACTTCAATTTTTCTGCATAAATACCCTTAGCATTTCTATTTACAGAGTCCTGTATTTGTTAACATTTCTAAAACATTCCTCTCTAGGCTTCTGGCAAGTCTGAAGTTTTTCTTTGGTTTGCAATCAAGAGATAAAAATGAAACCTTTAGCCAGCAAAACCAGCTTTGTCTTTAGGGAGTCCCTTGCCTGCCTCAGATAAGTCTCCCTCAGGCAGAAAATTTCTCCCTCTGCTGAATGGATTTTGGTATTTCCTGGGCTGTGCTGTGGGTGGCTGGCTCCCACCCACTCCGGGTCAGAAGGAGAACAGGCCCCCGGTGAGACCTGCATCATTTCTCCCTGGGAAGGGATTTTATGGCCTCCAAAGGCCGCATGAATTAAGAGGCTGGCCGAGGCTTTTATGTAGAAAATGGCTGATATAATTTAAAAGGTCATATTTTTTCCTAACTGGTTGCCTCACATAAAATGTGTTTTTATGAGTTCTATTATAAAGGCCTTGTGACCCAGTTGCATTAGAACCAGGCCTGGGAGGTAAAGAAGCAAGACTTTCAAGCTGTCATTGGGTTGCTGGGTGGGTTGGAGTAAATTTAACCGTGAACATCTCTCTCAATTGCCTTTTCTAAAACACAAGTCATTATTATGCTGAATGGATAAAAAATTTATCAGTGCCAAGGACCTAGAAAACAAAGCGCTATGTGAACACTTTCTAATGGCTGTTACCTCTAACATATTTGAGCCTAATCCATCTTCTGAAATACTTCCATAATGCTGTACCGATAGGTCAATTCTAAAAGAGACATTACACTGCCTCAAAAATCTTTCATACCACTTCAGCGTCCAGGAAGGATCACAGCCCTTTTGTATTTTCATTTGGTATCTTAATCTGTTTCTAGCTTTTATTACTAAATTAGGACACTGGAGATGTTTGTGTATTTTTTTAAAAAAAAGCAATGTGCTGTTTTACTCTCTGAGTGAAATGCAAACAGAGGAAAAAGAAAACACTTAAAATGTACTGAACTTTCCTACTCAACAATGGGGGACGTTCAGGATACATATTGTACCAGAGTTAATGTGTGGTATCCAAGGTTTTTATCATTTAACACGCAATATTCCTGTACAACATTAGGTTGGCAAATGATCGGGGCAGCTGGCTAATCATTAGCCTTTGACTATAGACCAGTACTCAAAAACCAAGAATATTTATAAAAGGAGGGGATGTTGAAGGAGGAAAAAAAAATGTTTAAAAAAATACCACCTTGAGCCATTTTTCTACAACCTCTTAGTGCTCAGAAGATAAATTTCGACTCTCAATTTCACTATTCTTCAAAATCAAGTTCAAGGTGAAAACCTGTCCCTAGAAAGCATTGTCTTAATTTTGCCCAGGCAGTAGATAAGCTTGAACTGAAAGAGTGGAACAAGATTTGTCAACTTTTCAGAAAAAGAATCCCTTAAAATATTTCTTAATTTTTGTCCTTAAAAAGAAAAAAAATTATAATATAATGCTCGTGAGGAAAAATTTTATATATACATGTATACATAATGTCATAAAATATGGGTAATTAAAATATGTGTATGTATATTTATGTGAACCTGACTTAATAAAATATATATAGACAAAGAAAGAGACTGGACTAGAATATTCAAAAATGTTAGTGGTACTTGTCCCCAGGTCATAAAGTTATTGATAGTTTTAATTTTCTTTGTAGACCTTTCTGTAGGTTTTATAAAAATTGAAATATAATTCACATACCATCATATTCATACTTTTAAAAAGTAAAATTTAGTGTTTTTCATGTATTTACAAGGTTGCACAACCATCACCTGAATTTAAGTCCAAAACATTTTCTATCACACCCCAAAGAGACTCTGCCCATTAGCAGCCATGCCTTGTTCCTCTCTGTTCCCAGCACCTGGCAACCACTAAACAATTTCCCATCTCTGTGGAGTTTCCCATTCTGGATAGCTCATATAAACGGAATCATATAATATGTGCTATTTGGTGTCTCTTTTCACTGACTTAGAATATTTTCAAGGCTCACTGATACTGTATCATTTCTTTCTGTGGCTGAGCAGTATTTCATTGTATGAATACACCGCATTTTGCTCATCTGCTCATCAATCGATGAACATTTGGGTTGTTTCTACTTATTGGCTATTATGAATAATACTGCTGTGAACATTCATGTGTAAGTTGATATATGGACATAGGTTTCCGATTCTCTTGGGATGAAATGAATGAAACCTAGGGGTGCAATTGCTAGATCTTATGGTAACTCCATGTTTAATTTTTGAGTAACTGCTAACTCATTCTCCACAGTGGCTACATCATTTTGTATTCCCATCCGCAATGTTTGAGGGTTCCAACTTCTCCACCTCTTCACCAATGCTTGTATTTGTCTGTCTTTATGATCCTAGCCATCTCACTGGGCATGATGTATACCTTATGGTTTTGATTGGCATTTCCCTGAATAATGATATTATACAGCTTTTCATGTGCTTATTGGCCATTTGTACATATTATCTTGATAAGTACCTATTCAGATCCTTTGCCCATTTTAAAAACAGATTTGTATTTTTTTTTTTTTTTTTTTTTTTTGCTTTTTAGGGCCGCACCCTCAGTATATGGAGGTTCCCAGGCTAGGGGTCGCATCAGAGCTGTAGCCGCTGGCCCACACCACAGCCACAGCAACACCAGATCCGAGCCTCATCTGCGACCTACACCACAGCTCACAGCAACGCCGATCCTTAACCCACTGACTGAGGCCAGGGATTGAACTGGCAACCTCAAGGATACTAGTCGGATTCGTTTCCACTGAGCCAGGACAGGAACTCCTGCCTTTTTGTCCTTGAGTTGTAAAACAGCTTTATATATTCTAAATAAAGGCCCCTTGTCCAATGTACAATTTGCAAATGTTTACTTTGTTTCTGTGGGTTGCCTTTCCACTTCGTTGAAAAAAAATTATTTCTTCCTCTATTCAATTGTCTTGGTGCCCTTGCTGAAAATTAGCTAGCTATAAATGGAGCAGTTTCCCTTTAGACTCTCAGTCCCATTCCATTGTTCTCTATGCCTGTCCCACGCTGCGCTGATGACTCTCGTTTTATAGTAAGTTTGAAATCAGGAAGAGTGAATTTTCCAACTGAGTTCTTTTTTTCCCCCATGGTTGTTGTGGCTTTCATCACGGGCTCCTTACTTGTGTGAATTCTGGGCTTAGCTTATCAATTTCTCAAAAAAAAAAAGGAAGCTGGGACTTTGACCGGGATTATGTGGAATTTGCGGACGAACTTGGACCACTGCCATTTTAACCATATTAAGTCTTCCAGCTCATTACATGGAATATATCTGTTAATTTATATCTTTTAAAATTTCTTTCAATAATGTTTGGTACTTTTCAGTGTAGAATTCTTGAATTTCTTTTATTAAAAGTATTACTATTTTAGTTTTGATACCGCTGTAAATGAAAATATTTTAATTTCATTTCAGATTATTCATTGCAAGCGTGTAGAAAAATAGCTGATTTTTGTATATTGATCTTATATATTGGAACCTTGCTGAATTCATTTATTAGCTTTAATAGTTTTTGGTAGCTTCCTTAGAATTTTCTATATATGACATCATATCACCTGGGAATGGATACTATTTTAATTTTTCCTTTATAGTCTAGATGCCTTTTGTTTCTTTTCTTGCTTAACTGCCCTAAAACATTAAATATAGGAGTTCTCATTGTGGCTCAGTGGTTTAAGAACCCGACTAGAAGCCATGAGGATGAGGGTTTGAGCCCTGGCCTCGCTCAGGGATTGCGGGGTTGCTGCAAGCTGCAGTATAAGTTGCAGACATGGCTTGGATCCCACTCAGCGGTGGCTGTGGTGTAGGCCTGCAGCTGCAGCTCTGATTCAGCCCCTAGCCCGGGAACCCCCATATGCCACAGGTGCAGCCCTAAAAAGACAAAAATAAAGCAAAAACAAAAAAAGCATTAAATATGTTGCATAAAAGTGATGAGAGTAAATACCCTTGTCTTGTTCCTGATTTTAAGGAGAAAACTTCCCATCTTATATCATTAAGTATAATGTGAGTAGTGAGTTTTTGTAGATGTACTTTATCAGGCTGAGAAATTATCTTCTAGCCTTAGTTTACTGTGCTTTTTTTTTTAAAAATGCTGTTACATTTTGTCAAAAAATTTATTTTGCATCTATTGAGATGACTATGTGATTTTTGTTCTTTATTATATAAATATGGTGTATTCTCCAGAACTGAGTTGGAGAGAGCTGGGCTGCCAGGTGTCTCAGTTCTAGGTGGTCAATTAAAACAATAAACTAAAATGAAAGTGACAATAAGCCTCCAATCACTTATATGATAGTATAAGCAAGAACCTAAAGAGGAAAAAGTCCCAGCTCCCCCAGAGTCCTATTCTTCCCCAATTGAATGGTGCCAGGAGGTCAGTGTATCCAGGCAGGGATTGGGGACCATCTCACTGCTGGGGGAACCCCAAATAAGAGTCCTGCTTACTTACTGACCCAGGTGTGCAGAGGCAGACGAGGGAGAAGGCTAGGAGTGGGAAAGTACTTAATAGTGAGCTGGAGGGGAGGAAAGTGCCTTCAAGCGCCCCGGATAAGGTGGGCTTGGCAGAGAGGCATCTGAGGGAGGCCTTGGCTGACGTTCCTACAACAAAGAGGAGCTTTGTCCTGAGCTAAGAACACAGATATTCATAAAAGAAAAGCTGGCCACAGGGGCCTGAGTCCTTTACTGCAATTCCCTCCAGAGACTGCATTTCAGCGGCTGTGAACCAAGTCTGGTGTGTGTGTTGGGGCAGCAGCTTTCCCCCACGAGGCCTGTCAGGTCAAGCCTCTGTCACTACCCTTTGTCAGACCTGAAAGATCACACATGAGTTTTGGTCTGGAGCAAGATTCCTTATGTATTACACTGAATGACTTCTGTATGTTATCCCAATCTTGCATTTCTGGAATAAATCCCATTTTGTCATGGTGTTAAATCTTTGTTATATGTTACTGGATTCAGTGTGCTAGGTTTTATGTTGTTGTTTTTTTTATCTTTTGAGGATTTTTTGTGGCTATAAGTGATACAGGTCTTTACTTTTCTTGTGGCCTCCAGTTTTGTCCAGTTTTGCTACCAATGCTATCTTGACCTCACAGGATGAGTTCTAGGGTGTCTTCTAATTTTTGGAAGAGTTTGCGGAGGATTGGTATAAGCCGTCTAAGCCTAGGATTTTCTTTGTGGGAAATTTTTTGATGGCTAATTCAGTCAAAGACCGTTACTTGTTATAGGTCCATTCAGATATTCTAATTCCCCTTGATCAAGGATTTTAGTTTGTGTGCTACTAAGAATTTGTTCATTTTATCTAGATCATCTATTTTTTTAGAATATACTTCCTCATAATAACATTTCTCATAGAACAGGTCTGTTACCAATAAATTCTTTTGATTTTATGTCTCAATTTCTCCTTTGTTTTTGCTTGATTGACAACCTTTAAATGTGTTTATCTCTTTATCTTCTGGCATCCACAGCTTCTGATGAGAACTCGACTGTAACTAAATGAGGTCCCTCGGATGTTTGGAATGAATGTTTCCTCTTGATACTTTCAAAATTTTCTATCTGTCTTTGACTTTCAACAATTTTATCATGATGTGTCTTGGTACGGAGCTCTTTGTTTTATCTGACTTGGGATTTATTCAGCTTTGTGGATGTGTAGACCAATATTTTTCTAATCAAATCTGAGAAGCATCAGCCATTATTTCTCCAAATGTTCTTTATGCTCGTTTGTTTCATTCCTCTCCTTCTCTGACTACCATTATACTTGATGGTTTCCCACCATTTTCTGAGGCCCTGTTCACTTTTATTCATTCTTCTTTCTTTCCTGATCCAGACTAGGTAAAGTTAATTGACCTATTTTCAAATGTACTGCTTCTCTGTTTTGTCAGCTCAACTCTGCTGCTGAATGCTTCTACAGAATTTTTCATTTCAGTTATTGCACTTTTCAAATCCAGACTCCCTGTTTGGTTCTTTTTTTTATACTTTCTATCTTTATTGATATTCTCTATTTGGTGATATTGTTCTCACAGTTTTAAAGAAAATTTTAATGCAGTATAGTTGACTTACAATGTTGTATTAGCTTCAAGTGTACAGCTAATCAGTTATACATATATATGTATATCCATTCTTTTTTCCCATTTAGTTTATTATGGAATCTTGAGTAGATTTACTTATGCTATAAAACAGATTTTTGTTAGTTATTTTATATACAGTAGTTCTTACATTTTCTTTCATTTGTTCAGACATGGTTTCCTTTAGTACTTTAAATATATCTAAACTAATTGATTTAAAATCTTTGGTAAATCTGACATGAAGGCTCCGCTTGGGGATTGCTGGAAATTGCTTTCTTTTCTGAATATGGGCCATATTTATTTCTTTGCATGTTTCATAATGTTATTGTTGTTGAAAACTGAATATCTTCCATAAACTTAATGTAATAATTCTGTAAATAAGAACCTTCCCCTCCTGGGGGTTTGGAAGTCATAATTAAATTCCTGGGATTATGCTCCCCTGGATATTGATATGATTTTTTTTTTTTGGAAAGCTGCAAAAAGGAAGAAGAGAAATGAAGTCTATGGATGATCAACACCCCCACACAGAAGCTAGAGAGATAGTCTTAAAAGTTTGTTGGAAAATCAGAACGCGTGAAAGTGCTGACAAAGCATTTCTATTTAAATAGATTTATCATGAGTCCTTCTGTAAAATGAGGAATTACACCTACAGTTATTTTACATACCTTCAATTGTTCCTATAGTAGATTTTGTTTAAACAGAATTAGATCCACATCTATTCCTGAAAGCAAATAAAAGGCAAAGTGTACTTTTGGGTAAAGTCTTCTGCAGGTTTTATCTACAAGACTACTATAGACCATTGTTTATATTTGAAGGTAAACTTAAATTAGCTTTGAATTGGTTCCAGAGAATTAGGTTGATTGCTGCCTATCACCCTCATTCCCAACGAAGTTGTAGAGTTCTCACTGAAGTTCATTTACAGTGTAGCATTTACAGGGATCAGAGCCAAATATTATTCTAGTGAGATAGACACTTCATAGCCTCTACACAGCTTTTTTAGATCCAGACATTTGCTTGTACCTTCACTCAGTCTCCTCTGATCAGTTCTGCTTAACTTTCTTTAGTCAGTTCTCTTTCTCTCACAGGCATTTCTCAGTGGATGGAGAAGGTATGACATGGGCAACAAGTACGTATCTGGGCCTGACTTCACTTTCTGGGATGTCCAGGAGTTCACTGAGTTCTCTTCAATGCCATCCACTTTTTATGTATTGTCGCTTTTAACCTCACAGTCCTATAGGATCGTACTTTTATCCCCACCTGGCCGATGAAGAAAGTGAGAGCTGGAGAAGTTCAGTAATCTGTCCAAGGTCACTCATCTTGGAATTGGGGCACCAGGAGTCAAACTGAGGTCCCTCCTGATCTTCTGGTAAAGTGTAGCCTCCTCCAAGGTAGAAGAAGATACCAGCCAAGGAGAGGTTTGACTATGTTCTGCACTTGGACACGAGGGATTTGGGGCAGTACTGACTGCAGCTCTGTAGCACTTTGGTATTACAGTAATGATCCTGAGTTCCTTCTTGGACATCAGGTACTATGTGCCACTTTATAACTGGAGTTGTATAGCAGCCTCATCAGCAGCCTCTTCTCTGCTGAATGATCAACCATCTTGGGAAGTATATGTTGAAATGGAAGTAACACAAGATCAAAGAATTACGTGGACTAGCAGGACACTTTGTGTGTGGCAGAAATAAACTTCTGTTGTTAAACCACCGTGATCTTGGAGTTGTTTGGTAGAACACCATATGTTTATCTACCCAGACTAATATGAGGATGGTCACTGCTTCTTGTGTACAGCATTTGTTAACTTTGCAGGATGAATTTTTCTTTTTTTTTAGGGCCACACCCATGGCATACAGAAGTTCCCAGGCTAGGGGCTGAATCAGAGCTGCAGCTACCAGCTTATGCCACAGCCACAGCAATGCCAGATCCAAGCTGCATCCATGACCTATACCACAGCTTGTAGCAACGCTGGATCCTCAACCCACTGAGCAAGGCCAGAGATCGAAACGCCATCCTCACATTATGTTGGGTTCTTAATCCACTGAGTCACAACAGGAACTACTGCAACATGAATTTTATAGAGCAGAAGTGTGATAACATATAGAAAGGTGTGAGACTAGGCACAGCATCCATCGGATTTTAATGAAACACAGTCTTCATCTCCATTTTGAGGCTGAGCTTTGCACAAATGTGTCAGAATAGAACTGGCGTTTCCTCTTTTTGTGATCAATAAAAGTTGACCTAATTAGTTGACCTTTCTGGTTTGCTTCAAAACATTGTTTTCACGTCATATCATTTATTTATTCGCAGTTTTCATTTGCCTTTCTTTGCCCAAATACTTCTGGCAGGGAAAGCCTGCCATATGTTTTATGAATTAACCAATAAATGCACTCATCAGAACCACTATTTGTTCATTCTAGTCAATTCTTATGAACCCATTAGGGCAAGACCAAGGGAATAATAAACATGAATCTCAATTATGCTGCCTTGGCCCAACCACAGTCTTGGTTTAGATAGTTCTGTGATAAAAGAGTACTATAAAAAATAAGTTCCTTTCATTGAAATGGCTTACTTTCACACATGAGCAAGTTTGGAGCTTTAATTTTTCTGGGTCAAAGCAAAACAAAACAAAAAAAAACAAAAAATGCTGAAACTTTTCTACCAGTTATTCAAATAGATTCTTTCATGCCTCATTAGAATCAATTATCTCCAGGAGGAAGTGTGATAGGGCTTTAAATGGTTACTGCACGACAGCTAACAGATGGAGACAACTATGGCTCAAATGAACAAATAGAAAGAGCAAAGGGACTTTAACCCGGAAGCTTAGAGAAAGAGGCTTGAGACTGAGGGGATGGAGGGAGATGACTGAGGCGAAGCCCTGTGCAGCAACGGAGCCATCCTCTATTCACCACTCACTTTGCGGAGACGTTTAGCGCCAGGTGATGGTTTTGCTGATGAGAAATGCCAATACTACTTCTAAAAGGCTCAGCAAAGAACGCCTAATCAGAGGCAGAAGTGTCATTCTGCAAAAAGTCAGTTCCCTTTAAAGTGACTGTTGTCATAAGGAATCAGAAAAAGAACACAGCGCTTTTTTTTTTTTTGTTTTGGTCTTTTTATGGCTGCACCCTTGGCATATGGAGGTTCCCAGGCTAGGGGTCCAATCGGAGTTGCAGCTGCCAGCCTACAATTCAGCTACAGCAACGCCAGATACGAGACACCTCTGCGACCTACACCACAGCTCACGGCAACGCTGGAACCTTAACCCACTAAGCGAGGCCAGGGATTGAACCCGCATCCTCATGGACACTAGTCAGATTTGTTAACCACTGAGCTGCGACGGGAACTTCAGAACATAGCTTTTTTTAAAGTAAAAGTTAATTCTTTCTTCACCTCTCTCTTTTATTCATTCCTTTATCGAATATCTGCTACATGCCAGGAGCTCTGCGGAGTGCTCAGAGCAAACAATGAAGAGGACATTTACCCTCAAAAGACATGGAAACAACCCAAATGTCCATCGACAGATGACTGGATTAGGAAGATGTGGTATATATACACGATGGAATACTATTCAGCCATAAAAAAAGGATAAAATAATGTCATTTGCAGCAACATGGATGGAATTAGAGACCCTCATTCTGAGTGAAGCAAGTCAGAAGGAGAAAGACAGATGTCATATGAAATCTCTTATAACTGGAGTCTAAAACACTGCACAAATGAACATCTCAACAGAAAAGA
>PVHT020000080.1:16786268-16907976 GCA_004024745.2 Catagonus wagneri
CTCATTCTGAGTGAAGCAAGTCAGAAGGAGAAAGACAGATGTCATATGAAATCTCTTATAACTGGAGTCTAAAACACTGCACAAATGAACATCTCAACAGAAAAGAAAATCACGAACTTGGGGAACAGACTTGTGGTTGCCAAGGGGGCGGGGGGGGTGGGGGAGGGGTGGGAGGGAGTGGGGATAACTAGTGCTTTAATGATGGAATAGCAAAGAGCTCCAACTGTAATGCATGGGGAACTATATCTAATTACATGTGACAAATCCATATATGTACATGTAATCGGGTCACCACATGGTGCAGTTGGAAAATCCGACAGAAATCTGTAAACCAGCTATAATGCAAAAATAAAATAAAAAAAAAGTCTTTAGCCTCTGATGGGTCTGTCTTTACCCTTTCTTGCCTGTGGGGGTAAAACAGAGTTGTAAGCTATGTATCAGATGGTAGCAATCTGTTCCGGGGTGTGGAGGCTGCTGGGAAGTCTGACAGGGGAAAGAGCAGTGAAAGAGGAGCGAACGGAGACCCAGACCAATGCCACGGGCTCTGTCCAGCTTTCTCCATACTTGCCTTACCCCTTGTTCCCCTGACAGAGATTAGGAAGGAGGTCCTAGGGAGAGGTCAACGTGACTTGAGGTTTCCCGTGGGAATCAGAATGGTGGTGATGTTCTTCCCAACAGTGTTTAGAAATACAAAGGGGAGGAGCAGGTTGATGAAGTCAGATGATGAGTCAGTAATAGGCATGCTGATCTGGAGGTTCCTATGGGATATCTAGCACATGTTTGCTAGGCAGTAAAATTTCCTTTTAATCTGGAGCAGTGGATTATCTTAAAAAAAACTTCCTTCCAGTGTTTAACATTGCTAGTTGTTAGGTATGCCGAGGAAAATAAACATGCGGATTAAAGACGTGTGTTGTCAACTTCACAAAATTCTCTGATGGACACTATATGAATTGGGTTTCAGGCAGGAAGCAGTTAGCATGCTCAAACTGAGTAGTGTTTAATAAAGGGACTATTTGCCCAGGAGCAGACAGAGCGAAAGAAAATCAAGATAGTGTAGTCCACAGAGCTGACAGCAGCAGGAAGTCGTTATCAAGAGGAGACCGCAGTTACCAGGTCTCAGAGAGGAAGCAGAGTGCCCAGCAAAGGGGACCACCTGCAAGGAGCTGTGGCCGTTAGTAGAGAGAAGATGACCAGTGGGGCCTTCCCAGGAGGCAGCTCATCTCCTACTAGTGGCTCCATCAGCTTCCCTGGAGCCAGAGGACCAAGATGCTCTGTTAAGAGACCCTCCAGCTCAGCCACATGGGGCACAGCATAGGATGCAGAAAGTTGGGGAGTAGATCTAGAGAAGTAAATAGATGCAGTTCATGGGTCCTTAATACACACAGTTCATGGGTCCTTAATAATAATAATAATAATTATAATAATAACAACAACAACAACAACTAACTTGGATTGAGTGCTTACCATGTGTCAGGCAGTGTACCAGTGCTTGAGACCTTATCAAACCCTCTCAAGAACCCTATGAAGTGGGTATAATTATCCATGCTTTTATCAAGGAAGACACCAAGGCTTAGCGATATTAACTTGCTCTTTTGTACAGCTAGAAGTAATAGGGTGGCAATAGGACCCTAAGAATCTGTTGCCAGTATCACTAGGTCTTGCTACCTGCCCAACTTTCACATGAGAAAACTAAAGGGATCGATTCATGGCTATGAATGATGATTCTGTGTTGAACTCAGCTCTCTCGGTAAGCTTTATACTTTCCCGTGACGTCTTGCACTGGTGGGAAAGAAGCACCCAGGCAGTTTGATCTGAAAAGAGGGTGAGGTGGAATTTGTATTGTCTTATTTCTACAGGCTGAAGGGGAAGCAGGAGATGGAAAAAGTGGTCCGATCAGGCTAGAGAGTCAGAAGAGCAGAGGCTGGTGGAGACGGTGCTGGATGGAGCATTTAAGGCACCAAGGGGTTGAAAGATGCCATTGAAGCCAACTGCATAAAAGGGAGGGGAGAATTCAAAGAAAGGAGAACTAGAAGAGACTCAGAGGGATTAAGCCACATACCCAAGAAGATAACAGCAGTGAAGAGCAGCAACAGTATCTGACTTCACAACCAATGGTCTTTCTGGGAGAGCACACGGCCTCTCTTTATAGACTCTTTTCCACACCACAAGGGTTGGAGTTTCTAGGGTTCCACAGCCTTCACTGACCCTCCACAGGGAATCTGAAAGGTTTAGTTTTGGGTGCCCAGTGAAATGATCCATTTTCTGGCTTCTCCCCAACTCCCTTCTCCTAGTTGTGTGGAAATATCTCTAATGCCTTTTGTTGGGATATCCATTCCTTTACCTGACATTTGTCAAGTCCCTACCGTGGTAGACATTATTTCTGGGTGCTGGGGATTTGGCAGTGGGCAAAACAAAGATCTCTGCCTTCAAGAAGCTTAAATTTTAGTTGGGAGAAAACAAATAAGTCAAAGTTATCGTCTTTCTGCTGGCACTAAGTGCTATGGAGAAAAAGATAAGAAGGGGGGATTTTGATGGAAGTTGCCATTTTAAATAGAGAGTCAAGGAGTCACATTTGGAAAAAGCCTAGGGGGCGAAGAAAAGGGCTACAGGGACACCTGGGGAAGGGACATGAGGTCGGGGCAGAGCAGAAGCAAAGGCTTGAAGACTGGCTATGATGCTCAGTGAAATGGGAAGACACAGGTTTCTCCGCGGAGAAAAATACATGACTTGAATTAAACGGTAAAAGGCTCGCGCCAGCTGCTGTGCAAACGGGCTGCGGATGAACAGGACGGTAGCAGAAGACCTGTTAGGAGGCAGTGATGTGGGGGAGGAGGCTATGGAAGCTGTGCTGGATGGGGTTAAAAAAAAAAAGTTCAGTTTCTGGAGGTATTTTGAAGCTGATACGAGGAGACAAGGATGAGGCTTTGAGTTGTGGATGGCCAGGACACTGGAAGGATGGAGCGGCCATTCCCTGCGTGGGTGGTTCCTCCTGCGAATTTGGGTCAGGAAGAATTCGCTCTCAGATGGGTTAAATGTGAGCTGTCTATCAGCATCCAGGTAGATGGAGTGAGTAGGCAGCAAGGTAAGAAAGTGTCTCGGGGGGAAAGGTCCAAACTGGCTGTGGGAGTCATCTGCATGTAGACGGTACTTAAGGCCACAAGGCAGAAGAGTTTTGGGGGGTGGTATTTAGGGAAGTGCTGATTCTGATGTGCTCTAACCTTCAGAGGCAGGTACCCGAGTGAGACAGGCCAGGGGCAGGAGCCAACGGGGAGGGGTTTGGACAGCTGTACGCTGGAGTTCACAAATCTTGCCCACAGGTGGCAGCCACCTCTCAGAGCCAGTTGATTCCTGCCATGAAAAAGCCCCAGATGCCCCAGTGGCACCATAATCCCCCAGCAAAACATATCTCCTGACCACCTGTTGCTCCAATCCCGTGTTGCTGTGGCTGTGGCATAGGCCGGCAGCTACAGCTCTGATTCAACCCCTAGCCTGGGAACCTCCATATGCCGCGGGTGCAGCCCTAGATAAGGCAAAAAGACCAAAAAAAAAAAAAAGAAAAAAAATGCTGTTGAAAAGAGTACATACTTTCCCCAGAGTTCAAGGAACGTGTAAAGGGAGATAAAATGTAAGTAGGACAATGTGGAAAGCATGCTTTATTTTTATTTTTTATTTTAATTGTTTTAAATGTGTATGGCCACCCTGGCAGCATATGGAAGCTCCTGGGCCAGGGACTGAATCCAAGCCACACCTGCAGCAATGCCAGATCCAGTACCTACT
Source organism: Catagonus wagneri (assembly GCA_004024745.2). NCBI lineage: Eukaryota > Metazoa > Chordata > Mammalia > Artiodactyla > Tayassuidae > Catagonus > Catagonus wagneri. The sequence goes on from PVHT020000080.1 coordinate 16,790,046, forward strand.
GCACCAGGCAGCGACCCGAGCCGCTGCGGTGGGGTTCTTAAGCCACTGTGCCACAGTGGGAACTCTGGGAAATGATTCTTTACAGAGCAACACACACACAGATTTTTTTAAAAAAAATTTAAATTCCATTAAAAGATTCTATGCCTTTGTAATAAATCACGCAGTAAATAAACCATCAAGGGCTCAAGCTGGGCATGATGTAGCTCTCACCCAGATAAAGCCAAACGAGCCCCACGCTCCCCTTCCAGGTTTCCCAAAGCTCACCTTTTCTCCTTCCTTTTTACATGCCCTCTCTGCAAATCGAGCTGGTAAAAAATATCTGTTACAATGACCCGGGCTTTATCATTCATGGCAGATCTCTCTAAATTATAGGCTTTTCCTCATAGAGACCGTTTACCGTGGGCATAATACAAGGCTGTGTTCAACCACGGCGCTCTTTGAACTAGCCGTACTGTGTTATTACCACACTGAACCGGAGCAGCCAGTTTTTCTATAAATAAATATCCTCCTCACTGGGCAGATGAAACTCCTTAGTAGCAGGAGTTTGATTTATTGATTTTCTGGCTCCTAGCTTCTCTGCTGGGAATGACTTTTGAGTTGTTTTGAAAAGAGAAGTCTTGTAAACACTTGACTGTTGGTGAATTTGAGAAAAATCTGATTAGCCGGGGATCAATAATATTATTCCTCAGCTGGGTTCCCGGGAATTCGTCCAAATCTGGACCAGGTGGGTGCACGGGGCTGAGGAGGTGAGCTCTTTCAAAGAGACTGTGTGTTCTTCCTGGATTCACTTGTTTCTCTGCAACCCTCCTTTAATTTTGCGGTGTTGGAGATGGAGCTAATAATGACAGTTTGAACAAGACTGGCTTCCTCCTCTCTCTGAGGGCAGAGAACAAAGCAGAGATTATTGGCTTTGACAGAGGTGGCTGGAAGCTTAATCAGCCACTCTGAGACGCCCTATCATCCACACGAAATTAAAGTCCAGGAACTCACTAGAATCCTAGAGTTCTTTACACAACATCAGAAGGCCAGGGGCACGTTATATTTTTAGGTCAGAGGTTTAATTGCTGTTGATGTTGGTCTTGTTTCCTTTTTCTATAAACCCTCTAAAGACAGGCATTGGAGGCACTGAAAGGCAGGATGTCTGGCAGAAGCCTCAGCACCATCTGACTTCCTTCACGGTCACCTCTTAGGTCCCTGTAACTACATCCTCTAGCCCTGGGGACAACTTCCCGGTCAGATACCCGTACTCCCAAGGTCAAGTTGGCTACGTCCATCACTGCTGAGCTCTGATCTTCTGCACCTGTTCTGATGTTGCTTTCTTATGAACTGGCTCTTACCTGGACCTCAATTCTATTCTCGAAAACCCTCAGCCTGCCCACTTTGGCCGCAGGGCTGACCTGGATATGCTTACCTAAGCCAGACTTGAGTTCATGGCTCGTAACACTTTCTACCTTTGCCAGGTTCTGCCCGCCCACCTGCAGCATGTGACCGCTGAGAGCATTTCCCCTGACGTGTGCCTACCCGTTTGGGCTTTTATCGATTACAGCCTGATTCTTAGTCCTGGCTACACACTTCAGCTACAAATAAACTTTTATCCTGTTTCTGGGTCCCACACCTAGGAATTCAGATTTAGTTGGTCTTATGAGAATTTTTTTTTTTTTTTTTTTTTTTTTTGCTTTTTAGGGCCGCACCTGCATCATATGGAAGTTCCCAGACTAGTGGTCAAATCAGAACTATAACCACTACAGCCACTACAGTCACAGCAATGCAGGATCTGAGCCATGTCTGTGACCTACACTACAGCTCATGGCAATGCTGGATCCTTAACCCACTAAGCGAGGCCAGGGATTGAACCCGCATCTTCACGGATACTAGTCGGGTTTGTGACCACTGAGCCACTCCAGGAACTCTGATTTTTTTTTAATTAAAGTTCCTTGTTATGGGCCAAGTTGTGTCTCTTCCCCCCACCTGTTCATATGTTGAAGTCTTACCTCCAGTACCTCAAATGTGACTGTATTTGGATATTGGGTCTTTAAATAGGTAATTAATTTAAAAAGAGGTAGTCAGAGCTGGGTTAAAGTCTAATATGACTGGTATCCTAATAAGAAGGAGTCAGTCATTAGGACACAGACACACACAGAGGGAAGAGCATGTGAAGAAGAGGCAGGAAGCAGAAACCATCTACAAGCCAAGGCGAGAGGCCTCAACCAAAAGCCTGTCCTGCTGACATCTGGACCTCTGACTTCTAGCCTCCCGGATCGTGAGAAACTACTTCTTGTTATTCAAGCCCCTCAGTCTGTGGTATTTGTTATGGCAGTCCTAGCAAACGAAGGCAGCCCTTACACAGATCCAGTAAGCAGCCAGAAGCATGAACCGCTCCTCTGCTTCTAAAGTTTGAGCATTCATCAAAACACCTGGAGGGCCTGTTACGACACAGGTTGTTTTTGTTGTTGCTTTTGTTTTCATGGCCAGTCACACCAGCAGCATATGGAGGTTCCCAAGCTAGGGGTCGAAGCAGCTGCCGGCCTACACACAGCCACAGCGACGCAGGATCCGGGCCGCATCTGCGACCTACATCGCAGCTGGACGCAACGCTGGATCCTTAACCCAGTGCTGGGTTAAGGGATCAAACCCGCATCCTCATGGATACCAGCTGGGTTCCTGCTGAGCCACGAGGGGAACTCCAAGACACAGGCTGTTGAATCCAACAGTTTCTGAGCCAGGACATCCTGAGTGTGCGCTGCGAGTCTGCATTTCTATAACGTTCTAGGGCAAGGCGATGCAGCCGGCCCCAGGACCACTGCACTAACTTGGGATGTCTTGCACTTGATCTTTCTGGAGTCTCAAACTCCCCCTGACAGCCTTAGGGAACAGCCTCAGTACCCAGGGATCGCCTGGTCTTTGGTCCCAGTCCTATCTGGGCTGAGTAAGGATTCACACACATATCTGCCCTTGACTCATACATGCACCCCCTTAGGAAAATGGAAATTCTGGAGGAGGGGGGGGAACATGTCTGGAAAGAGTTGCAGTTTCCATGGGTCTGCACTATAATGTTTGAGAATTTGTGTTCCCTTCTAGGAAGCGTTTGAGGCAACCACTAAAATTGGGGAGAACTGGGTCACTTCCTATCTGAAGATCTGAAAAAAGGTTTCATTTTTTAATTCAATTTTTAATCTCAAATTCAAACTTAAATTTGAATTTAAATTTCAAAATTCAATTGTTTAATTCAATACAGCAAATATTAAATGCATTCTATAGGTTTCTATGAAATTAATATTTACTAAGCATTTTAATAAAGTTTTTCCTCTCCATAATTTATTAACATTCATTTTGAAGAGTCAGTCATAGTAATACTACTGTTGGTATTAAACAATGTGTCTTAGATTTGAAGGGTACTTTGTAATGTGCCAAGAAGAGGCTGGAAGTTACATGCTATCATGTATTACCCATTTCAGACTTGTGAGGCCTGATCACACTGGAACTTCCAAGTTCTTTCTTCTTAAATCCATCTCTTTGACTCTGGGTTTGCTAGCTAATGCATGAGAATTTCCTGCCCTCTGCTTGCTCCCAAAAGAGCCTTCCAAATTCAACTTGATGGATCTACCCTTTGAACCACTATAAAGGGGAAGGCAGCCTTGGTCTGTGGATTTCTCCAGAGTTGCCATTATGCCTCCAATGAACAGGCTGGTGTAAAGCATGTTTTAAGTATGCAATAAATAGGAGTTTCCGTTGTGGCTCAGCAGGAAAAACCCGAATAGTAGTCACGAGGGGATGCGTGTTCGATCCCTAGCCAGGCTCAGTGGATCCCGTGTAGCTGGGGTATAGGCTGTAGCTCTGACTCAGCCACTAGCCTGGGAACTTCCATATGCTGAAGGTGTGGCTCTAAAAAGACTAAAAAAAAAACTATGCAGTAAATAATTATTAAATCGATCAGAAAATGAAACATGTATCCTGCATAGACTATTTCTCACCTCTCCACAGGTTCTTCCTTCTCCTGGGATGTAGGAACCCTTTTCTTTACCTAACTTAGCCTTCAAGATTCAGTACAGGGCAGAAGAAAGATTTCTGACAAAAGATTGCTGTTCTTCAATTTTGTTTGTGGAATTTGACATTACTCAAATTTAAAATAAATTACTGAACTGTGGGGAAAAAAAAAAGATTCGGCACAAGGACTTATTCTTCACTGAGCTTACACCTTAGCAGAATCCATAACTGTGCTGTGTCTCCTCTTTGCTTAGAATATCAGTGGTTATTGATTTAGTAATCCTATCAATAAGAGCTAACCTTTAGACAGCTCTGTGCAAAGTGCATTCACATGCGTAATTTCATTTACTTTTCCCAAGAGTCACCTGGGGCTTTTAAACTGTGCTTCTCAGCCCCACCTGAGACCAGACACAGTAGAACATCTGGAGATGAATCCTTGGAGATGCAGCCTTGGAGATGAATCCTAGGCATTAGCATCTTAAAGGGCTCTTCATCATTTTCATGTTCATCCGAGTGTTGGGCATCACTGAGTCAGAGGATCCACCTCTATGGCTCAACGCGTAATAAGCTTTTTCTTGTCTGAATGAGTTCTTTTAACATGGAAGTGATTTGAAAATAGTACACGAACTTCTCCTCCATTCTTAGTCTCACTTCTCTCTGCCCTGGCAACGTCCCCATCCTTCAGCAATTTTCGGCTCTTCTCCGCAGTTTAGGATCCTGTTCCTTCCCTGGCTTTCTAGACTAAATCACTTTCTACCCCATCTGGGTTCCTCCTAGATGCTTCCCCAGTTACCGCCAAGTTCAGCAAAACAAAAATAAAAGCTGGTCACAGATTTCCTGATGACCTATTGGTTAAGGATCCGGTGTTGCTACTGCTGTGGCTCGGGTTCCATGCCTGGCCTGGGAGCTTCTGCATGCTGTGGGCGTGGCCAAAAGAAAAAAGATGTTCATCATTTAGCCTTTGGGAAGCCTCAGTTCATCTCAACACTAGGATGGTGATGACCTGTTCAAACAGAGTAAGCCCTCTGAGGGAGAGGCGTGGACCTGTCTTTATCTTCGGTTATAAACATTCAAGAAATGAGGGCAAATTACTTGCTCAGTGATAAGGCTGGTGGTGGAGAGGATGCAGAGACTGGTAAATTGGATTAAAGATTTGGGATTCCTTTAAGGAGATGTCCTGGAGAGGATTTAAACTGGATTTGGAGGTTCAGAATAGCATTTGCAGAAGATAGCAGGGGTTACAGTTGAACTGAAAAGGATTAAGAGTTAGGAGACTACTAGAGACAAAGATTGGGGCTGTGGAGTAGAGGGGAAAATATTTTAGAAGTGGAATCCATAAAGCAGCTTAAGCTGATACAACATTCCTCTGTGTTATTGTATTTGTCCATAAGGTGATTAGATGTCACTCGAGACGGGAGTTTCTGTATTGTAAAATGTGTTGTAGGTTAAAAGCACTTTAACACCTACTTAGACAGCATAATTTAATCACTTCTGAATCTCTTGTTTCCTTTATACAAGTTGCACTGTTAAAGAATGGGAGTGGAGAGCCAGAGGCAATTAGACATAAACCTTTCTGGCTTTCTTCTCTTGATCAGCATCGGTTTCTGATATAAATTCTCAGCAAACATAAAAATGTTTTCTATCCAACATTAATGGGTGTTAAATCAACTAGAAGCAAAAACCAAAAAAACAAAAGAAAAAGAAAAAAAAGATATCTTAGCCCTTCCTTCAATCTCTTGCATTGTGTATATCTCTACATGTGTTCTTTATAAAGGTTATTAAACCAACTGCAACTTGAAGGTTATTCTGAGGTGGAACTTCTAGAAACTAAGCCCACATTTCATTCATGGTAACCGAACAGAGTCCACCAAATCTCTGGGATTCAAGACCTTTTCCAGCGTTCTCCAAGGCAGGTCCACATAAGGGACCCACATAAGCCATGGCCACATGTTGTCGTGTACAGGAAAGTGACAACTGATGCCTATAACCTGGGACGAATTTTAATCTAACCCACTTTATTTTCAAAAGTGTCCTGATTTAGACTATAAATGACTTGATCATTCTTGCTATAAACAACAGAGCAAATGTTTTGGTTGTAGAGGGAGAAGCTTCTCCAAAATAAGATGGTTCGCTTTTCTTTCCTTCCTGATGCTGAGTAACCTGACCTGGGTGAGTGGCAGAAACAAGTGCGCCTGTGGGGTGGGGCTGGGAACAGCTGTGGGAAAGGCGTGGAAGTGGGCTGGGGTGGGAGTGGAAGCTTGGAGGTCTCTCCGACCCTCCTTATGGGTGACAGGAACAGAAGAAGAAGGAAGTGAACTTTATGATGAATACTGGTGGATGGGGAGAAAATACTGATTAAAAAATAGGATAGTTACTCTTCCTGAGACCCAAACTTTAACATCTCATCAGCAAACTGAGTTAGAGACATCCCGGGAAAATTCCAGTGTATCAGTGATAAACAGCAGGGGCCATTGGCTTGGGTGAGGGCAGGAAATCAGGGGACTGGAAAGCCACGCTGGGCTTGACCTAAGCAGGCCGTGCCGGCAGCGGGGTGTGGGGTGACTTTCATCCTCAAGCCTCCTTTGGAGCCAATGACTGTGCTCATACTGAACAAGTTGACTAACCTCTAGGTGACTGGCTTTTCCAAACCTGGAAGTAAAAAGCATCAAAGGTAACGACATCACTGATAAAGACACAGTTTTACAAGTAGAAATCTTGTTTCAGATTTCTTCTCTCTAGTCTAAAGCATCTGCCAGGAGAGAGCACATCCGCCGCCCTCATGTCTTTGAGAAGCCTTTTCTTAGATACATTGTCCCGGGCGAGACTGAGGTTTATCACTGCTTGTCAAAAAGAAGCCCACAATTTGCACTGTATGTATTTTTACCCTAAAGGATACAATTTTGATTTAGACATATGTACACCCATTCAAAATGAATGAAATTGGTGTTTGTTTTTGTGGTTTCATAAATTCATCCATATAAGAGAAAAAAAAAAAAACAAAACAACAATCTGATTGGACTCTTGAAAGTAGAAGTCCAGATTCATTTCCAGTTTTGTCAACATAGACCTAATATTTGAGGAACTAAACTGCTTTCAAATCCCAGAAGTCAGCAAAATAAGTAAATTTTATCTTTACAAGACAAGCATGATAGGTTTCTGAAATCAGCATCATATGGGGTATCAGTGCTTAGAGTCCAAAGTGGAGAATTTCCTGAAATGTAATGTATAGATGTTCTTTTTGATCTCATTTTCTAAGGTAACTAGATAGACTCACTCCTCCTACCCTACCCCCCAAAGAGAGTTTTGTTTCGTGTTTTTTTTTTTTTTTTTTTTTTTGGTCTTATGGGCAAAAGCCTTGCCACTCAAAGTGAGTTTCCAAGTCAGACCCCGCCCCAGAGCTGCTGGATCAGAATCTGCATTTTAACAAGCTCTCTGGGTGATCTGCATGCTCTCAAGTCTGAGGAGCACTGGATTAGAGAACGCTTGGCTGCAGTAACAGGGATCACAACAATAAGTTAGTCAAAGAAAGGAGTGAGTGGAATTAAAATGCCTTGGGCTTGCTCGCCGCCGAAGGAAATGATATTAATCCTTTTCACCCTGCGTGCGCTGTGCTGTCCACCTCCGGTCCTCTCTGACCACTTGTTTACAGTGTCTTTCTCTTTCATATTATGCATGGTGGTTGCATGTAATTGTGCTTTAACTTCATAATTGCTATTACTTAGCAAAATTTCTAACTTCCTCTAAAATTACTTCACTCCCAACCCTACAATATGCTCTGTTTACACAGCCTATATCTGTTTCCTTTTCTCTGAGACTCCCACCATGAAAGACAGACATAATATGAAATAGAAGACTGGTTTGGCTCGGGAATGTACTGATTCTGGGAGAGCAGCCAAGAACCAGTGCCAATCAGAACTGGATGAATGATACTAGGGGTAAAGCAAGACTCAGGCTCTTCATTAGCAGAAGGAGGGGCCTATTTTAGTCATGGGTAATGCCGAATTCTGCTTTGGCATGAACCGCAACTGGTGAGAACTTCATTTCTCTTTTTTTGGCCACACCTGCAGCATGCGGAAGTTCCCAGGCCAGAGAATGAACCCATGTCACTGTAGTGAACTGAGTCACAGCACTGACCATGCCAGATCCTTAACCTACTGACCCACCAGGGGACTCCAAGAATGTTATTTTTGAGGCTGAAAGATTATATACTCTTGGCTAATACTGCTTTCCAGAAGACCATCAATGGGAGGAGATGCTTAGGAAATTATTTTTTCTTTTCCACTATGTGTCCATTAATAACTTATAAAATTTTTCCCAATTTAAGATTAAAATAAAGAAAATGAACTCATCTTGGTCGAGGAAGATAAAGCCCATGACCTTGTATAGTAAGAGGGTAGAAAGAACAAAAGCTTTTGAGTCAGACAGAAATCCTAGTGTTCAAATCCCACACCTGCCACTGATGAACTATAAACATGACCAAACCTCTTGACCTCTCTGAGCTTCAGGTTTCTCATCTGTAAGATGAGGACGGTACCGTTTATCCTGAAGAACTGTTTTGGAGAAGCAAATGAGATGATGTACTTATGGTCTCTAGGATACGTCCTGGCACAGAATCACTCAATGAATATTAAAATATCATCTTTCTCCTATCTTCCTTAATTCTCTTCTGAATCAGTGGGAAGGATTATTTTATATGATTGACTAAATAAGTTAAGAGATAATCACTACGGTGACTGAAAAATAGGTGAGCATGATCTGCACAGAGCAGCATCATAAAGAGATGCACGAGAGACTTCCCACTGTGGAACAGCAGAAACGAATCCGACTAGGAACCATGAGGTTGCAGGTTCGATCCCTGGCCTTGCTCAGTGGGTTAAGGATCCGGCGTTGCTGTGAGCTGTGGTGTAGGCTGCAGACGTGGCTCGGATCCCACGTTGCTGTGGCTGTGGTGTAGGCTGGTGGCTACAGCTCTGATTAGACCCCTAGCCTGGGAACCTCCATATGCCACGAGTGCGGCCCTAAAAAGCAAAAAAGAAAAAAAAAAGAGAGATGCATGAGTATTATTTGTGTAGATTACTGCTGTGCTGAGGGAGCAAGGATGATTAGTCTGGGTAACTGTGAGGGTTGGCATGGTTCTGGAACTTTCCTGCAGCCTCCCAAAGGAGAGAACCATGGTCCTCTTCAAACGTTTTCCAATATTTAGGAGGGGACCTTTCTTTCCACCACCTTACTCTTGAAGACTAGGCAGGAGGTGATTCTAAAAAGGACAACATTACTGAAATGCACGCATAATTTAAATTTTTTTATAAATATCACTGTCGTCTCATTCATTCAGCATCACTTCCATATTTAGGTATTTATAGTGCCAGATATTATGTTAGGTGCCAAGCATAGAGGAATCAACAAAATCACTAGCCAATAAATAAATACACCATATACAAATGAGGGTAAGTGCAATCAAAGAAGAGAAAGGTTTTTTGTTCATTTGTTTTATCACAGTGTAGTTTCTTCCTAACCTTAGGCTTTCTATCTGGAAGAAAAGTAATCCATTCTCCCCCTCATATATTTTCCCCTTTACATATTCATTTTGAACATCTACTTCTCCTCTTTTTAAATTCACGGCAGTTTGAACGTATTTTTCCTGGTGTTTTGGGATGGTAAATTTTATTTGGCTTCCTTAATTCTACTAAATCTCTTTTAAAATTTTCCTCCGTAACTTGTTTCTACTTCCTTATTGACATTATATCTTCTTCTGTGTGGGTGTGAAAATGGAGGAACCACGACTGTAAATTCTAGCTGGTTTATCCATATCTAGAATAGGTCTAGATATTTAGCTAATACTCAGAAAACCAGAAGGAGAGCAGGACCAGAGTCCACAGACAGACGGATTTTTGTTTGTTCACAGCTGGCTCGACCCCATCATAGGCAGTTGGCTTAACCAAGGCAAAGCCCGACATGTATGTCCGGAGACACGAGAAAACACGGTGGTAGGCTGGTGGCTCCAGTTGTTCGTGCCTCCCTCTCTATCTGCCCCCTTTGCAATGTGACCTCACAGATTCCCATTAAGTGGTGGACTTTATTGCCCTATTTGCTTTAGCCAACAGAAGGAGGAGGAACTGAGTTCATGCCAGTTTGGAGTCTAACCCTTATATTAATCCTGTTCAGATGCTATGAAAATAAGCTGGGGCTCTCCTGCTGGTAGATGGAGCCATACAGTCCATTTGCTCCTGTCACCCCCGCCAACAGCCAGACCATCGTCTGACATGTGAGTGAAGCCACCCTTGACCAGCGAAGTCCCAGGGACACCCCAGCTGATTGCAGATGCATGAGTAAGAGCAGCCAAACCCGGAAAAGATGATCAGAACCACACAGCTCAAGTACAGATTCTTAAGCAAAAAAACAAATACTCACTACTTTAAGCTTCTGAGTTTGAAGTAGATTATTACTTAATAATAACTAATGACAAATATTCATTTGAGTGATTTCATGGTTTATTTAAGATGATACCCGTTTCCCCTTTTAACTCTCTAATTTGTCTATGACTTCCAGCCTTAGTAAAACTATTTTTCTCTTTTTTATCCTTTGGTTGGTAAGAAAATCTGAAGGCAGCAGTGTGTCAGGAAAGTGTGTGTGTGTGTGTGTGTATGTATAGAAGTTTATTATAAGTTTTACATATATAAATAATGTGTAGTACCCAATTTAGATATAAAAGTAAAGTATAAAATACTCTTTTGTAAATTCCATATATCCAATTGATTCCCAAAGGATGCTTCTGTTAGTTTTTGCAGAACTTTTGTATGTAATTCAACTATGATTGGACAAAGTTACATACCAACTTGCTACCTTTTTCCCCAATAAATTTGTTTTTGGCCATGCTGGCAATATGTGGTAGCCCCCTGGGCCAGGGATCAAATCCTCATCACAGCAGAGACATGAACCACGAGTGACAATGGCAGATCCTTAACCCGATGAATCACCAGAGAATTGCCCAATAAATTTTTTGTTTCTAAATCTGACAGATGACACTACAATGTTCATTGCAGCACTCTATACAATAGCCAAGACATGGAAACAACCTAAATGCCCATCGACAGAGGAGTGGATAGGGAAGATATGGTACATTCACACAATGGAATATTACTCAGCCATTAAAAGGAAAGAAATAACAGCATTTATAGCAACATGGATGGACCTAGAAATTATTATGCTAAGTGAAGTCAGACAATGAGATGCCAACATCAAATGCCACCATGTACATGTGGAATCTAAAAAAAGGACACAATGAACTTCTTTGCATAACAGACCCACAGACTTTGAAAAACTTATGGTTTCCAAATGAGACAGACTGCGGGGTGGGGGGATGCACTGAGGGTTTGGGATGGAAAAGCTATGAAATTTGATTGTGATGACTGTTGTACATCCATAGATGTAATAAAATTCATTAAGTAATTAAAAAATAATAAAAATAAAAATTTTTGTTTTATTTCACAAAAATAATCTGATAGATGATTTATCATTGACTAGATATAACACTTATACAAATGTTGTACTCATTACTAGTATCCATGAGGACGCAGGTTCAACCGCTGGCCTCACTCAGAGGGTCGGGGATCCAGCATTGCCATGAGTTGTGGTATAGGTCACAGACGCAGCTTGGATCCCAATTTGCTATGGCTGTGGCATAGGCTGGCAGCTGTAGCTATGAATCGACCCCTAGCCTGGGAACTTCCATATGCTGTGGGTATGACTCTAAAAAGCAAAAAAAAGAAAAATAGTTATAGTCATTAAATTGAAACCTCTTTCATCTTTGGCACTAGATACAACACACTGATAAGCTAAGCATAATTGGTATTACTGATGTTGTCTTTCTTTCCCTCTTTCTTTCCCTCTTTCTTTCTTTCTTTCTTTCTTTCTTTTCTTTCTTTCTTTCTTTTCTTTCTCTCTTTCATCTTTTTTATGGTCACTCCCACGGCATGTGGAGGTTCCCAGGCTAGGGGTTGAACTGGATCTGTAGCCGCTGGCCTACACCACAGCCATAACAACACAGGATCTAGGATCCAAGCCACATCTGTGACCTACACAACAGCCAGATCCTTAATCCGCTGAGCAAGGCCAGGGATCCAGCCCACGTCCTCATGGATACTAGTCGGGTTCATTTACCACTGAGCCACAATGGGAACTGCCTCCATTACTTTCTTTAGCCTAAAGAATCAATAAACAATAAACCAGGATATGATCTGCAGTGTTAGCTACTTTCTGGGGTGAGACATGGCTACCACGGCCATTTTCACACTATCAGCAGCGGCACCACTGAAACAGAACTGGAGAGAAAGAGCACGCTGCCCCTGGCGTGGCTACCATGTTGCTACGATACAGTTACATAACGGCAAGGGCACAGGTAATATTAAAGTAGAATAAAATAAGTGGGGTGTGATGAGTCCTGAGTATTTGTGACCTTTATTTCTGATAGAATTTATTGAATTCTGACTTTGTAAAATTTCATTTTTAAAGATAGGCATGTTTAACAACCGGCTAAATTCCTCAAAGGATTAACAGTTAAAAAGAGATGACTCCAGCACACCCCTGCTGAAGGGTGCCGGAAACCCCTGATGGTTGCAGTTATAGTAATAACAGCCCCCATGCACCTAGTGCCCATGAGACCCCAGGTATTGTTCTATGTCCTTTATATTCAGTCTCATTTATTCCTCACAGTAGCTCTGTGAGGTAGGTATTGTTATTATTTGTATCTAATTTACAGACAGAGAAGTGGAGCCAAAAGAAGTTACCTAACTTGTGTTAAGTTCATAAAACTACAACTGCCTTTCCTCAAGACAGAAACATTTCACCACAAATTTATTTTGCCCGCAAGGATGAAATCAGTATCTGGATGAATTTCCACAACTGAAAGAGCCAGTTCCTTAAAATGATCTATCTGTTTGTCTGTCTGTTCGTCCATCCATCCATCCACACATTTCATTGATTCTGCTTCCCCAGAGAACCCTAAAATAATATGGAATATAGGAGTGGGAGCCAGTATAGAAAGCTTTGGCCAGAGAAGTAAAATTATGAGCTAAGAATTAAAAAGTAGAGAAGCTTGGCATTCCTGCTGTGGTGCAGTGGGTTAAGAATATGACAGCAATGTCTTGGGTTGCTGCAGAGGTGCAGGTTTGATCCCCAGCCCTGCACAGTGGATTACAGGATCCAGCATTGCTGCAGCTCAGGTATAGGTCATAGCTGGGGCTTGGATTCCATCCCTCATCTGGGAACTTCCATATGCTGTAGTGTGACCATTTAAAAAAAAAAAGAAAAGTAAAGAAGCTCCAAGTGGCCATATTTTTTTAAAACAGAAATGGAGATAAAAATCATTTCGATTGATGAAATAGAAGAGAGTAGGTTATTGGCTGTGCCATGGTTTACATTAGATGGTATAAGGTACAGAATAGAAAAGAAAATGATGAGTCAGTCTTCTGGGACTGTAGTGAGGTTACCTGGAGGAGCTGAGAGGGATAATGGAAAAAAGTGGAAATCTGGATAGGTGTGAGGCTTCATACAGAAGGGGATTTCATTGTTGATGATGGAACAGTGGTTTGGAAGGAGCTTGGTGATTCCAAAAAGATGCAACGTTTAGAAACCGAATAAAGAATAGAATATGTTTCCTCCTCAAGAGAGATTGTAAGGGAAGTGATATCAAAGGCAACAAATATGGCAATTTATCGGAGGCAGCTCCAAAATTCAATATACAATGGGTTCAACAGCAATAAAATGGCTGGAAGTTGAAGTTGCATAGCAAGCCATGTTTTTATTTCATATATATGTTTTAGGTCAATAAGAATAGCAAAGCTTTCTAAAGATGCTTATATTCACGCTATTTAAGTCTGAGAAAGCAACAACTTTCTAGAGATGATTTTATTGGGGTAACTATAGGATTGCCAATGGAGATTTCCAACGCCAACTGTCCAGCCCCATCAATCTCCTGGTATCAGTGGAAAAAAAGGGTATGATTGCCTTCACCATGATGTGTAACAGGAGTTATGAAACGGTGTTGATGACACAACCCCCGGGCCACTTTAGTTATCTTCTTGTCCTCTGCATAGTCTTGGTTTTCAGTGACTGAATGTTCCAGAACTCTCTTGGAGGCTGGAAGCTACTCAAAGCAAGGCAATGGGTTTGCTTTGGGATTCTTAAAATCGACCCTTTGGGTTGTTTTCAGGTTCATTTCAGTTCTCATCTTCTTTTAGTCTCATGTTGCTTTTCAACAACAGTTTCAATTTGCTGTGGAAGACATGATGACAGAAATGTCCTGGGAATTCCAAAACACTGGGTGCCCTAGTGTTAAACTGTCTTTTTAAGTGGCCTCAGGGGCTGTGACTAGCCCCGTGTGAGAAACATCCCTAATGTGTTGTCTGGCGTGGAGGAAATGTGCCAGAAGACTACAATGAAAAGCTCTTCAGACCAACTTCTGTATCATTGCTACGAATGACTAAAAGAAGACTCCACAGTCTGCTGCAGGAAATTCAGCAAATCAGTCAACCATAATTGCTGAGTTCCTGCTATCATAGGTGTTTCCAAAGCTGTAGTGAAGAATACACAGGTATGCAAAACGCTTACACTCAATGGGGAGGAAAAGAACGATCATATGAAGAAGTAATAATAATAATACATAACAATATATAAAGTAGCATTTGACGATTACTGTTAAGAAACTGAAGGGATGGTTATGGGTTGGGGGCTCAGGAATGGCCTCAGAGAAGATGAGAACCCAGAAATTCTTTTAAGGACAGGTGGGAATTTAATAGGGTTAGATAAAGGAGAAGGGCATGAGTATATACAGCAAAAGAAGAAAGTTTAGCTCTAGGGTTAAGGTAATGAAGTCTGGACTTCATTCTGTCCAAACTGGAAAGGCAGTGAAAAGTTAATACACAGAAATATGGAAGGGATGGGTTAGGCTGACCAGGCAAACAGCGGAGTGACCGACATACTTGCAGTTAGGATACAATGTCAAATATTTATAATCTGAATGACTGGCCAGTTACTCAGATCCTTGAAGCTGAATTGCTCATCTGAAAATGAAAAAGGGATAATAATAGCATCTTACTCAACATGTGTTTGTGATATTAAGTGAAATATCAAGGCAGAACGCTTAGCGCTATGTCTGATCATCATTATGTTGCTGGCAAGAAAATGTTTGAAAGCAAATGATGGAAGTGAAGATAAAACGGAATGGAAGGACAAAATGAAGGGCTGGCAAGACTCCTCTGGATGTAGGAGGCAAAAGAGAAGACAACATCAAAATGGACTCTGACCTAGAGCCTGCGAAAGCAGATGATACCACTGTAACTGACAGCATTTATGGCTTGAACACAACTGGAACTCAGACTGGGACTCAAACCCATGGTTTTTACTTTTATTGTTTGCTTTTTAGGGCTGCGCTATGGCATATGGAAGTTCCCAGGCTAGGGGTCGAATCAGAGCTACAGCTGCCAGCCTACACCACAGCCACAGCAACGTGGGATCTGAGCCGTGTCTGTGATCTATAGCACAGCTCACGGCAACACCGGATCCCTGACCCACTGAGCAAGGCCAGGAATCGAACCCACATCCTCATGGATACTAGTGGATTCGCTTCCACTGCTCCACAATGGGAACTCCGAATGCATGGCTTTTAAAGTGAGATCACTCACCCGGTGCTGGACTTACTGAGGTTCAGGTTCTTCATGTCTCAGAACAGAGGGAATTCAGCGAGAGACAAAGTGATAGGCAAGAAATAGATTAATTTGGATAGGACGCTTGTGAGAGATACAGCGGGCAGGTGAGGAGGCTCTGCCTTGAGGATCAGGTGGGGTACAGTTTTATCATCCAAGGGGAGTTGGGGTGGGAAAAGACCACCTCTTCCTCTTTCTTCAAGCGGTGGCTCCTCCTTCGTAGCCAGTAAGAGGGTATCTGACCCTATAAGGTCAAACTAGGACTATCATGGTGCTTTTTCAAATCAATAGAAAGGTGATCCTTAAATTCCTGCCCCTGGTCTGAACCTGAATGCAGGCCTCATGCCATCCCCACCCAATGACCTGAGGCACATATCAAGGCCTCCACTAGTCAAGCAAGCCTGCCTCGTTCTGATGGCCCTCTTGAGCAATTATTAACTGAGAGTGGTCTCCCAAAGTCCCCTAGGTTTCCCTCTCCATCCATGGTCCCTTGTTGGGACTTCTGCAACTACCTGTGTAAACTCTCCTTCTTCATCCCCATCACCACACGTATTCGTGGAAAATAAGGCTGGGAGGAGGGAGACAAGTGAACTCTCCATTACACTCCGTGTCTCTGGGAAGGGACTTGTATTCGTTCCAAGACCAGGTCAGACAAAAGCACAGTTGCATAACAGTCTTGGGGACCGGACTGGGGTGAGATTAGTGGTCAGGTGAGTGCTGGGCCGTGGGCAGTAATGCGGAGAGCTGGGTCAGGGACCTGCCACCAGAGCCGGCCTGGAAGGTGATGGTGCAGTGTCTGCAAGAAGGCAACAGAGGGGTCGGGTTGCAAAGTGTCCAGGGTGTCGAGCAGTGGCCAAGGGTTCGGAAACAAGTAGGGATACAGTTTTAATGCACGATGCTTTTCCAGAGGAATAGAAAATCGGGACTTAAGGGAATAAGATGTGTTGGAAGGTGGGGTGGAACAACAGGTGAAGAGCGAGGAGAAATGAGACAGAAATACAGATACTGGAATTAAGTATTCATAAAGGAATCGAAGCACCAGGAGGAAAATGTAAACCTAGAATTAGAACTGGAATTGAACAGCAGAGTTGGGTCAGCCCTTCTAAGGCAAAAACCTTTGCTTCTCAGACTTCCCATTGTGGCTCAGTGGGTTAAGAATCCGACTAGTATCCATGGGGACACGGTTCAATTTCTGGCCTTGCTCAGTGGGTTAAGGATCCAGTGTTGCCGTGAGCTGTGCATCAAGTCTCAGCTGCATCTCAGATCTCGCATTGCTCTGGCTGTGGTGTAGGCCGGCAGCTGTAGCTCTGATTCGACCCTTAGCCTGGGAAATTTCATATGCCGTGGGTGTGGCCCTAAAAAGTAAAAAAGAGGGGGGGCTTTTTCTTTTTTAGAATTAAAAATAAACCACAAATTTTTATAAAGCAGAAAAGTATTACAACCTTTACAAATCCTGAAAAAAAAATATGTAATACTTATTTAGTGGTTTGTTTTTGCTTTATTTTCAGTTGCATAATGCAAAAGTGCAGAGCCCCAGAAGCTTTTCCACGGTTCGGGGCTCTAACTAAAGAGTCTGCTCTAGCTCCCGCTGTGATTTTGAGGGGAGAAGCTGTGAGGAGAGAAACCAATGAGGAGACCCAGGCAGGAGGTGGGGCAACCCTCAGACAGCTTCACATCTGCACCAGTCAAACGACATCATGCGCACTGAGGCTGGGCTAGCCTGGAAGCACCCTGCAGAGCCTGGCCAGCCATCCTCTGCAGGTTAGTCGCGCCTGCCACTGCACTTGCCCACCATACTGCAGTGTGACATGCAGTGGGCAGAGGAAGCAAGGGTGGGTCACAGGGCGGAGTCTTTGATGATGCGTCCTTTCCAAGAGATGGCAGTGAAAACTGAAACAGGTTTTATTTATTTATTTTTCCCCTGGTAAATGTTTTTTTTTTCAATTGGGGTACAGGGGGTGGGTTGGGAAATATCTCCACTAGTTACGCTCCACCAGGGAAGTGTCCATTTCTATGTCTCCTGGGATAGCTTTTGGAGCTTATTTATTTAGTTTTTTGGCCTCGCCTGCAGCGTATGGAGGTTCTTCGGCCAAGATTGGATCCGAGCTGTAGCTGTGATCTAGCCACAGCTGCAGCCACACCAGATCCTTAACCCAATGCACCACAGTGGGAACTCCTGAAATCGATTTTATAAGAAGCATGTGTTTATGTATATTTATGTAATTTAAAACAATAGATAAAGCTATCCTTTATTTATCCATATATACATTGGAATATGACTCAGCCACAAAAAAGGACATTTTGCCATTTGTAGCCATAAGGATGGACTTGGAGGACATTATGCTAAGTGAAGTCAGTCTGATAGAGAAAGATAAATATTGTAGGATATTATGTATACGTGGAACCTAAAACATAATACAAACTAGTGAATATGACACAAAAGAAGCTGACTCACAGATGTAGAGAACAAACTAGTGGTTACCAGTGAAGTGGGGGAGAAGCAATATAGGAGCAGCAGAGTTGGAGGTACAAACGATCAGATGTAAGATAACTCTACAATACGGGGAAAATAGCCAAAATTTTAGAGTAACTACAAATGGAACAAAACCTTTAAAACTGAGAATCACTATGGTGTACACCTGTAACTTGTATAATATTGTGCAGCAATTATACTTCACTAAAAAACAATAAAATGATAGATAAATTTGGTGGGGAAAGGAAAACAAAGTAGATCTGGATGTTCTGATAAGCAAAGATGTCCACCATTTATATTTAAATTTTTAAAAACCTGTAGCACCAAACTATACGAATAGTATGATTGATTTTTTTGTGAAAAGGAACAAAGACACACACACACACCGAGGCCCACATAAAACCATGTGGAGGAATATAGATGAAACTACTTTTTACTACTGGCTACATCAGAGAAGTAGGTTTAACGTCAGAAAATGGGAAAGGTTTTACTTTTTTACTTAATCCAGCTGTTTTACTTTTTATGATGAATATCTATTTAAACTGAATCGAAATTTAAAGACTAGAACCAGATACATGTGTGTAAGACCAGCTGAGCTGGAGAAACTGTCAGGTAGTTTCATCCTAAATCGCCCTTATCAGATGCTCAGAGCAGAGTATTCTATTTCTTACAAATTACTTCTATTTTTTTAAGGTTTTTTTTTTTTTTAGGGCCACAGTGCCAGCATATGGAATTTCCCAGGCTAGGGGTTGAATTGGAGCTGCAGCTGCAGCTGCTGGCCTACACCACAGCCATAGGAATGTGGGGTCCAAGCCACATCTGCTACCCACACCACAGCTCACAGCAATGCCGGATCCTTAACTTACTGAGCAAGGCCAGGGATCGAACCTGTATCCTCATGGATGCTGGTCAGATTTGTTTCCGCTGAACCAGGATGGGAACTCCCACACAAAGTTATTTCTTACAACTATCTTACCTTGAAATAAAACTTCAGATTAAAAATTAAAACAAAATAGGAGTTCCTGTCATGGTCCACTTGTTAATGAACCCGACTAGCATCCATGAGGATGTGGGTTCAATCCCTGGGCCTCCGTCAGTGGGTTAAGGATCCCGTGTTGCCATGAGCTGTGGTATAGGTCACAGATGCGGCTTGGATCCTGCTTGTTGTGGCTGTGGTGTAGGTCAGCGGCTACAGCTCCAATTCAACCCCTAGCCCGGGAACCTACATATATGGTAGCGGCCAAAAAAAAAACCCAAAAACCAAAAACCAAAAAATAAAAACAGAATAAAACCTGGGAGGGAAATCTGTTCCGCTTGTTGGCATTTAGATCATTGACCATACAATTGTTAAATCTCAGGAATCAGCATCATATGAATCAGGTCATGATAACAAGCTCTTGCCTTCTCTTTTATTTTCTCATTTTCTGATTTCTTGTCCAATCCCTACTTATTCCCAATTATTTGATAGCTTACTCTTTCAACAATGAGTAACTACGAATGAAATATCCTGTCTTACTGAAATTGGATCAGACTATGAAACAATCTGTTTCACGAGACAGACTATGAAATACTGATACCAAAATGCCCCTCTTCATATATTTAAAGTTTTTCTGAAAAATATTCAGTTAACCATAGGTTATAACGTTAAATCACATTTAGTCAGCCCTAAAAATAGATAAGTACAAGTGGATTCTAGATAATAATTCAGCGTATTGCATGCTGCTAAAATTTTCCTAGGAGGACACAAAGCTCTCCCGGGATTCTTAGGAAAATAAAATGGACTATTACATGCACAAGGGTTTTGGAAATGAAAAGTACCATAGAAATAGTAGGAATCATTGTTATTATGTTAATAATTATTGTTCTATTTTGATAAGGATTGCCTTCTACTTAAAATCTTGAAAGATTCCAATTTTATAGAATTTTATATAATTTCTTTCTTCTGTGAAATCTTCACTTAATATAAATTATATTTTCCATCTAGTTTCCCCTGATAGTTTTATGCCTAAAAACCATATGATATTATAAGACAATACAAATAATTTTCTTAGGTAAAATTTACTTTAAAGGCAGCGGGGACCTAGAGATTCATCATACTAAGTAAAGTAAGTCAGAGAAAGACAAATAGCGTATACCACTTATATGTGGAATCTAAAAAAAAGTGACCCAAATGAACCTACTTACGAAACAGAAATAGGCTCACAAACATAGAGAACAAACTTATGGTTACCAAAGAGGAAAAGGGAGAAGGATAAATTGGGATTTGGAATTAACAGATACACAGTACTACATATAAAATAGATAAACAACAAGCACATATAGTATAGCAGAGGGAACTATATTCAGTATCTTGTAATAACCTAATCTTGTAATAACCTATAATGGAAAAAAATTTGAAAAACTGTATATATAACCGAATCACTTTCTTACACATGAAACATTGTAAATCAATGGCGCTTCCATCAAAATAAAGTGGGGAGTTCCCCTTGTGGCTCAGTGGGTTAAGATCCTGAGATGGTGTCCGTTAGGTTGAGGGTTCTAACCGTGATCTTGCTCAGTGGGTTAAGGACCCAGCACTGCTGCAAGATGCAGCATCGGTCACAGATGTGGCTCAGATCCCGCGTTGCCATGGTTGTGCATGGCTATGGTGTAGGCCGGCAGCTGAAGCTCCGATTCAGCACTTGGCCTAGGAATTTCCATATGCCCTGGGTGTAGCCTTAAAAAGAAAAAAAGAAAAAAAAAAAAAAAGGAAAGAAAGAATGCAAAGATCAAAAAAAAAAAAAAACCCAAACAACAATGACAAAAAAACAATGGTAGGGCCCAGCCTATACCTACAATTCTTGTGTTAGATGAAGGAAAAAATACATATACAGACAGACATATATATTTATATAAATAAGAGCTTGTTTTAAAATTTGACCATAAAATAATGTAACCTCCAGATGGGCAATTTGGAAAACAAAGAACAGTATACGTAAGAAAACATTCTAAACATTTCTAAAATTCATCAATAAGTTCTTAATTAACAGTTCAGTAAATTTTCTTCCACGTTTTTTAATTTTTGTTTGCAGATGAACCCTTCAAAATCAGTTTTGAAGATCATACTCTTGCTATCCTTTTATATCCTTTTTGCAACCCATTCTGAGCATTTTCACGAGATTAAGTATTATTTATAAAAGTGATATTTAATGATTGCATAATAGTTATCATATGGCTCTTTTAAAATATTTATAATCGGGAACTCCCACTGTGGTTCAGTGGTAACAAACCCAACTAATATCCATGAGGATGCAGGTTCGATCCCTGGCCCTGGTCAGTGGGTTAAGGATCCGACAT
The DNA here is from genome assembly GCA_004024745.2 of Catagonus wagneri. Classification (NCBI taxonomy): domain Eukaryota; kingdom Metazoa; phylum Chordata; class Mammalia; order Artiodactyla; family Tayassuidae; genus Catagonus; species Catagonus wagneri. Next base: position 16,811,541 of record PVHT020000080.1, read on the forward strand.
TGCTGTGAGCTGTGGTGTAGGTTGCAGATGTGGCTTGGATCTGGCATTGCTGTGACCGTGGTGTAGGTCTGCAGCTGCAGCTCCACTTCGACCCCTAGACTGGGAATATCCACATGCTGCAGGAGCCCTAAAAAGAAACACACACAAAAATATTTATAGTCATTCCTATATTGTATGAATCACGATCCTGACTGGAAACAAGTGACCCACTCAACTAACACAACTGGTAGTAGTTAATAAAGGGATGATTTGCAAGGGTGTCTGCAGGGCCAGGGACACTGAGAAGGGAGGGAAAAGCACTTAGGAGCCATAACCACACCAGCCTGAAGACGGAAGACGAAGGATGGTTACCAGAATCTGGAGAGTTGTAGTGGTCAGAGAGGATCTCCAGAAAGCAGCTTTGGTAGGGAACACAGCCACTCCCAAACCAGCCTGGCAGAGGCCTGCAAAATCAATACCCCAGTTTCTCCCTGTTCCTGCTTTCCAGCCTCCTGGTTCTGCTTACCATTGGCCAAACTAAAAAGCAAAGGATCTGTTGCTGCGGAGGCCACAGAGGTCGGCCACTGCCCTGGGATAAGGGCGCAAAGTATCTGTCTACTGGGAAATATCCCTCATTCTCGTTGTTTTCAGTGTTGCCCCTACACCTTGTCACGACTATATCGATAAGGTTGTGAGACAGACTACTGCATGCTTATCCCTCAGTGATATTAGGAAGTATCCTGCCTGCAAGATCAGCCTGTCTTGTCAAATAATGCGACAATGGAAAAGTACTTTTGCATCAAGCATTCCACGCATGACTAAAGTCAGGCCATCTAATCGAGAATCAATTGTCCTTGTTTTGTTCCATAGCTGGTATTATTAACCAGACCCATGGCATAGGATTTCTGGTTTCCCATCTAGGCACACATTCTATACTGCCACACCCAAGAGGCATTTTATATCAGCAAAAAGAAAAGACACAAAATCTATCAAATTGACTTGTGATGATCTGTGTACACCTATAATTGAAATAAAATTCATTGTTATAAAAAAAACAAAAAACAAAAAACAAAAAACAAAACAAAAACAAACAAAAAAAGAGTCAGTTAGTCACAGAGCATGACCTCCAGCCATCAATTCCAGAACTCTCTCTTTCTGTTGTCTAACAGAAAACAGAATCAGAAAACAAACCAAAACTTCAAGGATGACAAATGGAAGAAGCTAGATTTTTACATCCATCCCTGGTAATTTTTCCTAAAAGAAACTCAACATGTAGCCTAAAAACAAGACCGACTGCAGGAGAACCTTTTAACCTTTATAGCATGGATTTTTTATTTTTTCTTTTTTAGGGCCGCACCCTCCATGGCATATGGAGGTTCCCAGGCTGGGGGTCCAATCGGAGCTACAGGTGCCGGCCTACACCACAGCCACAGCAACATCAGATCCGAGCCGCATCTGCAGCCTACACCACAGCTCAAGGCAACACCGGATTCTTTACCCACTGAGCAAGGCCAGGGATCGAACCTGCATCCTTATGGATCCTAGTCAGACTTGTTTCCGCTGCACCACGACGGGAACGCCTATAGCATAGGTTTTTAAAGCACGACTGGATTTAGCCCTGCCAATAAGTTAAACTACAGTAACTCAGGTTTTATCCACACTAAGAAAGGAGCACAATGAAATTATGACTGTTGGCCATTCATTCGTCATAGAACGCGGAATATAATGAAGGCCAAATCCCATGTAGTTGTAGGAAATGCTACTCATGTAAATTTACATGACCATTGCTGAATAGTCTTCTGATAGAGAAATACTACAGAAAATTGTCTCTTTTCTGTATGAGAGAAAAACTATTGTTTAACTGTAAATAAGAGAACATTCTTATCCTCCTATTCTAATCCAACAAAACAGCTAAGTGTGCAGGTGAGTTTTTTACTAAGGATGTGAAGAGATGGTAGTAGGAAACTTTCACATCCATCCCAGTGCAATACCGGGTTCGAGAAGCGTTGGGAAACTGACTTCCTTAACTCCCTCCCAAGAAACTCTTTAAAAGGTTATAAACAATGGGAAGTTTCAAAGATCATTCTGTATCCCATGCTTAAAAAAAAATCAATACAATTTATAGCACAGAATTTAGAAACTGAGTAACTTGATGCCCTTTTTTCCTTTTTTTTGATTTTTGGAGCGGCTATAACAAAAACCACACCAATATTCACCAACAAAATTCACTGTATATAACACACCTATTGAGATATCAGTGGTTCAAGAATCTAGAGAAATTTTACATGAATTTCACATTGGAAATCTTACTTCTTTTCTCTTTCCTTACAAAAAGCAAATCTTAGTTTTAGTTTAATTTGGGCATATAATTATTGAGAACATTACAACTTGCCAAATGGTCTGTATATATTTCAGTGTTTTTAATCTTTATTTTATATACTCCAGATAATTATGATATTCCTCAAAGCAGAAGGAGTGAAGTATTTTAGCCCCTTAGTCTTCTATGACTAAGAGGAATCATAATAATTTTAATTAAATGAAATTGAACATTATTGAATGTAAACTATGCACGAGAGAGTGTTGTTCACACTCCATATAAATGGCAAATGTTGCAGAGATACTGAGATGCAAATGGTATCAGCTGTTCTCAAAAACTTTAAAATCTAGTAGGGTAAGAAGACAAAAGAACCAATAATATTTATTTTTACTTTTTATTTTATAGTAATTGTAGAAGTGTGTAAGTAATATGGTATTCCATGTACTTTTCATGTAGTTTTTCCCAATGATACCTTACAAAATCACAGTACATTATTATCAAAACTGGATTTACATTTGCACAATACTGTTAATTAAACAGCAGACTTAATTAGGATTTCACCAGTGTGTGTGTGTGTGTGGGGTAGTTCTATGAAATGTTATCATAAATATTAAATTTGTAACAAGGCACCTTACTGAGTTTTCTTAAGAGTTCTAACTTTTTTTTTTTTGTCTTTTGTGATTTTATGGCCGCATCCACGGCATGGGGAGGTTCCTAGGCTACGGGTCGAATCGGAGTTGTAGCCGCCCGCCTACACTGCAGCCACAGCAACGCAAGATCCGAGCCGCATCTGCAGCCTACACCACAGCTCATGACAACACCAGATCCTTAACCCACTGAGCAAGGCCAGGGATCGAACCCACAACCTCATGGTTCCTAGTCGGATTCGTTAACCACTGCGCCACGATGGGAACTCCATTCTAACATTTTTTAAAACCACTTCATTTGGGTTTTCCAGGAATGTAATATAATCATTCCATATGCAAGTACCAATAATTTGGTCTCTATTTTTCCAATAGTTATACCTCCTATTTCATGTTCTCTGAAAGCACTGGCAATCACATCGAGAATAATGTTAAGCAAGGAAGCAGTATAGGTTAATCACATTTATGTTAACAACTGTCCTAATATTAAACCATCCTCACATTTAGAGAATGAATACAGAGTGGGATATTATTATTTTGATCTGTTATGCTAATAGCTTTATCTTTCCATTAATTCTTCTGTGAGATTGTGCTGCACTGGGGTTCTGCAAACTGTACATACACTATAAAGCTTTCCTCCATTCTCTACCCTCTATAGCCATTTATGTATTTATGTAGCACGAGAATTATTTGTCCAGGGACTATTTAGGGGGAAAATTTACTCACACATCCAATAGGGTCAAGTCCTAGGACAAGGAGAACTCTCTTGTTCTTCCTTGATTTCTTTCTTCATTTCCTACATAATTATTTGTTTCTTGGAAGTTCCAACCTCCTCTTTAGCTCAGTTTGCTGTTTTGGTGCATTTTTTTTTTCTGGCCTCACCTGCAGTATATGAAGTTCCCAGGCCAGGGACTGAACCCAAGCTGCAGCTGCAACCTACAGCATAGCTGTGGCGATGCCAGATCCTTAAGCAATGTGCCACAGCAGGAACTCCCTCTCTTTGTTGTTTTGCTTATATATATTTTCTTGGAAGATAATCCATTTTCCTTAAGGTTGTCAAATGTATTGTCATAGCATGGTACAAAGTATTCTATTTGTGATTTAGTAATTTAAAATTTTAATGAAAAAAATTAGAGCCACCAACTGAATTCTTTCTTAGTATTATGCAATTAGAAGTAAACATTAAAATAAGTTTTCCCATGGTGGCTCAGTAGTAACAAACCTGACTAGTATCCATGAGGATGTGGATTCGATTCCTGGCCTTGCTCAGTGGGTTAAGGTTCTAGCATTGCCGTGAGCTGTGGTGTAGGTTGTAGACTTGGTTAGGATCCCATGTTGCTGTGGCTGTGGTGTAGGCTGATAGCTGCAGCTCTGGTTTGATCCCTAGTCTGGGAATTTCCATGTGCTGCAGGTGTGTCCCCAAAAAGCAAAAAGCAAAAAAAAAAAAACAAAAAAAACCCTTTTCCTTGTTTTTTTTAACCCATTTCTTTATTTTCCCCAAAAGAAGGAATATTTAACTCATATCTGTTTCCCTACACTGTTGTCTCTCTCTCTCTCTCTTTTTTTTTTCTTTTTTTTTGGCTTTTTAGGGCTGCACCCATGGCATAGAGAAGTTCCCAAGGTAGGGACTGAATTGGAGCTGCAACTGCCAGCCTACACCACAGCCACAACAATGCTGGGTCTGAGCCACATCTGTGACCTACATCACAGTTCATGTCAACGCCAGATTCCTTAACCCACTGAGCAAGGCCAGGGATCGAACCCGCAACCTCATGGATCCTAGTGGGGTTCATTAACCACTGAGCCGGGAAGGGAACTCCTGTTTTTTTCTCTTGATTTTGATCTTTTTCACATCCTTTAATCCCCTTGAACCTGAATTCTGTCCAGCCATTCTTTCCCTTCTCTCTACCTTCAAAAACTAATTCCCACTTAGAAAGGATTCAGAATAACATATTGCCCAAATGTTTCGGGACGACCTACTCCTCACCACCTGAGCTGAAGCACAAACTATGTGATTTCTGAGAACTCTACAGCCTGGCCCAAGAGGAACCTTTCAGGCAGTCACATACGTTAGGAATAACCTTGCCTATTAGACAGAGGCCAAGAAGAGTGAGAGTACTTAACGAGCAGTATCTTTGCCTGGATGCTCTTCTGCCTTCCAGCCTCAATTAAGTTTAGCTTATGGAATGTGGACAGAAACTAGGAACTTGGAATGAAAGATAAACACATCGCAGAAAAGAAACTCATGGACTTGGAGAACAGATTTGTGGTTGCCGAGGGAGACTGGGAGGAACTGGGAGTTTGGGGTTAGTAGATGCAAACTATTGCATTTGGAGTGGACAAGCAATGAGGTCCTGCTCTAGAGCACAGGCAACTCTAGCTAGTCACCGTGATGGCGCATAATGGAGGATAACGTGAGAAAAAGAATGTATTTACGTGTGTGACTGGGTCACTTTGCGGTACAGTAGAAATTGACAGAACACTAGAAACCAACAATAGTGAAAAAAATACAAATCATTACAAATAAAAATAAAAGAAAGATAAACACATGGGCGCCTGCTAATGTAGAGCAGCTGTATTCACGAAGAGGATCTTACGGTCTAACGGATGCACTTGCTTATTCTTTCTGACAGGTTAGAATACATCTTGACACTTTACTGTTCTTCAACTTGGGGACTTTGGGACACAAAGGTAACAAATGGGCTCGAGTCACTGCAAGAAAAGATGTTTAATGAAGGACGCATGTGGTAGCAGAACTAGAAAATCACGGGTCTGGAACAGTAGAACTTCTCAAGGACACTGCTCTCGTATCCTCCCAGAAATGGTACCTACCTTGAGTCAGGGACCCGGTCCTATCAACGCCTCCCCTGCTCCCCCGTCAAGAAGTGCACCCTATGATCCCTTACTGTCAAGGAGCTTGCAGTCTAACTATATAACCTCTAAAATAGTGAATGGCCTTATGATTGCTAGTCGTCTGAAACCCTGAAGTAATAAGCTCATTAACAGCAACATCATTTAGAGGAAGGTGCTTTGTTGCTGGCGACTAGCCTCTGCTAGGTACAAGCAAAGTAAAATTAGAGATTATAATGGAAACAACAAAATGGATTTTTTCATCGATGTTGCATTTACTTTTTTTTTCTTTAATCTTAGTAGTTCTTTGACAAATGGTGTTTTTTTTTCTTTTATTACGTCTCCCCTACCTTTCAGTGCCACTTAAAGAAAACATCCTAGGATGTGTATTATTATGCTCCAATTACAGTGGAGGGCACAGTGGCATGTGACTGTGGTATAATAACTAAAGCCCTGGAGTGCCTTTTTATTCCACTAAAAATGACCTTAGCTTTGGATCACAGCACTTTGCATTGATTTGTCTCTTTTGTGGTTTCCTCTCCACAGGTCTGCTTCCTCATATAGGCTGATGCATGGGATCGTGACACATGGAGGGTCAGTGAAATTAACTATCTTTCCCGTGAGAAATAATTCATCATTCAGCATTTGCTATTAACGTGCCTCCCCTGGGAGTGAAGTCACATGCAGTGTATGGAAGTCGTGCAGCAGCCGGGCACTGTATAATATCATTCCCTGTCCATGAGGGAGACAACGATAATTTTCTCGTCTGCAAAGAGGAGGCAACTGGGCTGCAGAAAAAGGAGGTCCTGAGATGTTCGGGTGCTTTAAAAATAAATGGCTCTAATTGCTCCTATGGAAATCATACCCATTTGAGGCCAATTTACATTTTGTTTTCTGCCTGTTTCAATAGGATCTTTTTAGAACGATGGTTAGGATCAGACAGGCATGTGCCCTCCAGTGGAAAGACCTTCCAGATTAATCTAGAACTGAGGGGGGGTGTCTCCGTTCTCCGCACAGGCGGCAGGGGTCTCAGCTCACTTTGTCTCTGGACTGGATCCTCATTTGAGAAATAAGAATGAAAGGGGTGACAGGAGCTGGGATCATTCAAATCAGTCTAAAGAATATCTACTAAGGGCTAAGCACAAGCCAGATCCCGTGCTGGGCAATGTGATGGGGATACAACACGAATGAGAAGGCCAGTGATCCCATCTCATCCAGCTGGGAAAGTATACTCGAACCCAAGGTGACCTGAGCCAGAACGTTCACTGAAGTATTGTTCATCACAGTGGAAGATTCAGAAATGACCCAAATGCCTATCAGTAAGACTGGCAAAATCAACTATGCGATGTCCACCCCATGGAAACCTGTCCCTCGTTGGTAAAGAATGTGGCAGGTTTACATGTGGAAAGGTGACCCAGATCTGTGCTGTTAGAGAATGACTGACTACACAACGGTCACACATCCGGTAGGAAACTCTATACAAACACACACAATACTATAGGCTTTCTCCCTAATCATCAGATGCACGGCAAACAACTCTGGAAACACATCTTTCAAAGCAGGCCCTCCTGTCGCACCGTGGCGGGTGTGCTATTCACACCGGAGGCAGCCACCTCTGAGGGCCCTGCGCCAGCCTGGTGATTCTGACTCTGGTTAACTTCAGAGGGATGAGAGGGGCCAGGATTAAAGCTAAGTGTCAAAGGGAGCTTTAGCCATTAACTACAATACTGTAATTTTTTTTTTTCTTTTTAGGGCTGCACCCGCAGCATATGGAAGTTCCCAGGCTAGGGGTTGAATGGGAGCTACAGCTGCCGGCCTACACCACAGCCACAGCCACACGGGATCCGAGGAGCGTCTGTGACAGCTCACAGCAATGCCGGATCCTTAACCCACTGAGCGAGGCCAGGGATCGAACCCACATCCTCGTGGTTACTCGTTGGATTCATTTCTGCTGCGCCACAACGGGAACTCCCATCTACAATGCTGTAATTCTTAAAAGAGGTTACATTAATAAATTAAATGTATATTAAATATTAATTTAAAAGTAAGTAATGTGTAATTCCTGCTTTCTAGGTGCCAATAATCCGGAAGAGAAAGAGGTAAGCATTCTAATAATTCTGATGCAAAGCAAAGTGTGCTCAGCGCCTCCTTGGTGTCCTGACTATACCAGGTGAGGCTATGAGTGCTTCTTGGAGGAAGAGGGATTGAGTGAGTGTCCTCAGTGAAAGGAAGACTTTCTACCCCACAGCATTCTGGGAAACTCTGGCAGTATCACTACCTACCACTTGTCAACTAACTGGGGATGAGAGGAAGGGGCTGGAGAGAAAGCCAGAATGGAGGGTCTAGGCTTTACTCACGAGGAATGGATTATCTGCAGTGAAGTAAAGCTGAGCCCGGCTATCTAAAGCTGAGCGGAAAGACTTGGTGCTGATGAGGGGTTCGCTGTGTCCAGGGGAGGCTGCAAAATACAGATGGGAACTAAGCACCTGGAGGCAGGAGGAGTGGGGATGCAAATGCGGCGGGGGACCGCAAAGTCTCTCACTTAGCGAGGCCTGCCCAGACACGAACAAAATCCAGCAACCTCATCCTCTCTGTCCCATATCAACTCTGGTCCAGATTAGGTCATATGCACTTGGCTGCCAGAGGCGAGACAGGGAGCAGTGTCCTCAGCTTCCACAGCGGATGGCAGGGCATCCGTAAACACAGTCCCGGGGGAGTCCCCCGAAATAGGGATGGAGCTGGCCAGATGGAGAGCCCAAAGGGGTTGTGCTTAGTAAGTACCAGGTGCTGTTCTAAGTCCTTTTCATGGGTATTAGTTAACTGTCGCTACAACTCTACTGGTTAAGTGTCATTATCAGTTATCATTCCCCCATCACAGAGGTGGTTAGGTAACTTTTCTAGGATTGTAGAGATACTGACTTCATAGTTTGATTCTGAGACTATATATATATATATATATACATACACATACACACACATATATTTATAATTGAAGTATAGTTAACTTAAAATGTGCCAATTTTTGCTGTAAAGCAGAACGACCCAGTCATACATACATGTACCTTCTTTTTCTCATATTATCTTCCACCACGTTCTATCCCAAGAGATTGTATATAGTTCCCTGTGACATACAGCAGGACCTCATTGCTCATCCATTCTAAACACAATAGTTTGCATCTATCAACCCCAAACTTCCAGTCCATCCCCCTTCCTCTCCCCTCCCCCTTGGCAACCACAAGTCTGTTTAAAACTAAATATAGAGCTACCATATGATCCAGCATTCTCACTCCTGGGCATATATCTGGAAAAAACCTAATTCAAAAAGATAATGCACCCTTATTTTCATAGCAGTGCTATTCACAATAGCCATGGCATGGAAACAACCTAAATGTCCACTGACAGGTGAATGGATAAAGATGTGGTACATATACACAATGGAATACTACTCAGCCACAAAAAGAACAAAATAATGTCATTTGCAACAACATGGATTCAACTAGAGAGTCTCATACTAAGTGAAGGAAGTCAGAAAGATGAAGACAAATACCATATGATATCACTTACATGTGGGACCTAAAAGATGGCACAAATGAACCCATCTACAAGATAGAAACTGACTCACAGAATGAGACTGTATTTTTTATGACTTGCTACTGCAGATGTCCACTCTCTGTCCCCTGCTTGCCTTTTTTTCTTCCCACTTCGCACAGGAATATGGAACACTTGAAAACACTGAGGGAGTTCCCATTATGGCTCAGCGGGTTACAAACCCACCTGGCATCCACGAGGACATGGGTTCCATCCCTGGCCTTGCCCTGCAGGTTAAGGATCTGGCATTGCCGTGAGCTGTGCTGTAGGTTACAGATGCTGCTTGGATCCCGAGTTGCTGTGGCTATGGTGTAGGCTGGCAGCTGCAGCTTCCATTTGACCTCCAGCCTGGGAACTTTCATATGCTGCAGGTGCAGCCCCAAAAAGCAAAAAAAAAAAAAAAAAAGAAAAGAGAGAAGAAAAAAAATCAACAAAAAAACAAAATATTGAATAGGAAATATGTAAGACATACTAAAGCAACCTAAGGGTTTTCATAGCTGTAATCTCAGTTCTGCTTGTCACGTGTCCAAACTTAGGATGAGAAGATATTTTGATTCTTATTTTTCTGTTGCCAAAGGAAGCAATTATGGATTATATGAATTTCCTAAATGCCCTGATTTTTTTTTTTCTTTTTTCTTTTTGCTTTTTAGGGCTATACCTGTGGCATATGGAAGTTCCCAGGCTAGGGGTCTAATCGGAGCTACAGCTGCCGGCCTACACCACAGCCACAGCAACACCAGATCTGTAACCCACTGAGCAGAGCCAGGGATCGAACCTGCACTGTCATGGATCGTAGTGGGGTTCATTATCTCTGAGTGATTATAGGAACTCCCAAGTGTTATCTTGATTAAGAGCTAAATTGAGACAAGAACTCAGAACCATTGAATTAACAGGTAATCAGTCCATCCCTCTTGTCAGTAAATCAGAACTGCCTCCTCCACTACGCCGGTTCTCATTCTATTTATTATTTAGTTATTATTTATTTATTTTTGCCCCCCCCTTTTTTTTTGCTTTTTAGGGCCATACCTGCAGCATATGGCGATTCCCAGGCTAGGGGTCCAATCGGAGCTGTAGCCACCGGCCTACACCACAGTTCATGACAACGCTGGATCCTTAACCCACTGAGCGATGCCAGGGACTGAACCTGCATCCTCATGGATGCTAGTTGGGTTAATAACCTGATGAACCATAATGGGAACTCCCCAGTCCTCATTTCAAAACAGATCCTATAAACCACGTATAAGAATAAGTTAGCAATCCTACTTGTATAAAACTGCCCAATGGCTCCCATTGCATTTATCTAGTTTGGCTGTGCCCTCAGAATACAGAAGCTCCTTGGCCAGGGATCGAACCTGAGCCATAGCAGTGACAACACTAAATCCTTTACCACTAGGCTACCAGGGAACTCCTCCCATCACATTTTTTTTTTTTTCTTTGTACTGCTGCACCTGCAGCATATTTAAGTTCCCAGGCTAGGAGTCGAACTAGAGCTACAACTGCCGGCCTACACCACAGCCACAGCAACGCCAGATTCGAGCTGCGTCTGCGACCCACACCACAGCTCACAGGAATACCGGATCCCCAGCCCACTGAGCAAAAGCCAGGGACTGAACTCGCATTCTCATGGATACTGGTCAGATTCATTTCCACCAAGCCACAATGGGAACTCCCAAAAGTCAAGCAATTGTAAGTCTGAATAGGCCGTGGGAAAACTCTTCTACTTTCACAGTTCAAAGAAAAACTGGGACAACAGGGAAAGAGTTCACAGCAAGTCTGCAGCAGACATGGACTGAAACTGGAGTCTTTTCCTTTGCCAAATTCTCTTCGGTGTACTGGGCTGAGCACATTCTGCATGAGGAGCTGAGGTGACCATTTGAGGTGTCACCGTGAGAGGCAGTCAAGTCACACAGAGGCGCTGCCTCTCTGAAGATGAACATATTTTCATGGGGATGGCTGGGCATGGGAACTCATGACAGTGACAGGTCCCTCTGCGCATGTCCCAAGGGTGCTGCAATATTTTAAGAGCTCACTGTGCATCAATCTATACAATCCTTGTACAACCCTCACTCAGTAGATACTATTATCACGCCCATTTATAGATGGGGATTTGAGAGCCAGATGTCAGGGAACGTGCCCATGGTCACACGGTCAGTAAGCTGTGGAGATGGGATCGCAACACGGATGCTCTATTCCAAAGCCCTCACTTTTTTTCCCTTTTTTTTTGGTTGCACCTGCAGCTGGGAAGTTCCCAGGCCACGGAGCAAACCTCAGCCTCTGCGTCGATCTACACCACAGCGGAGGCAATGCCAGATGCTTATCAACCCGCTGCCCTGGGCCAGGTAACCAGCCCACCTTGAAGCAGAGACACCCGTGGGATCCTTAACCCGCTGCACCGCAGCAGGGACTCCCCAAACCCTCACTTTTAACCATTCACACTCTTCTGCCGCCTCTGGCCATGAGTCACAGCTTGTCCCTCAATACAGCAAATCAGAGTTTCTACTGAGATAACGCAGTTAGGAGTCCTGGGTGAGTTGTGAGGCAAATAGGAATCGGTACTGCAGTTTTCATCAGTGCTGTACTGGCAGACTGTCTTGCTTTTTTAGGTCTGAGTATTCTTGGTACAATGGTCCTCCATAAATGGCAATGAAAGAAACAGAACAAACATCATTGTGTCACCAGCTTCTGAAGGCCTTTATTGATGGCAGGCATATGGAGCTTCCTGGAACATGTTGTTTACGAATAAAGACATCTTTCTGGCATTAAGAGAGCGGAGTGTATGTGGATCCTGCTGGTCTGGGAGCATGACACATTAATTGATTAAAGCTTCTCTGCTCCTCTACGCAGGCCGGAGAGTTTTATTTCAGCTGCTCTCTGAGGCTGGAGATGGCAGTTGGACTAAGGCACTGCTCCAGAAATGGCACAAGCAACAAAGCAGCAGCATCTCTCTCTAATGGGGAGCAAGCACCTCCTTTAAATCAAGCGCTCTCTAGTTCCTGACTGAAGGAGGACCATTTCCTCGGCTACAACTCTTGCCACATTGCCCTTCTCAATTCTGTTGAGTCACTGACTTTACATTCTGATCGCTGCTGAAATTTCTTTAAAAAAAAAAATGAGAGAGAGAGAGTCCACAAGAATGTAAAATCTCAGCTATAAAAAGAAATAAACTGCAGTTCTTATTGCGGCTCAGTGGTAATGAACCCAACTAGCATCTATGAGGATGGGGATTCGACCCCTGGCCTCGGTCAGTGGGTTAAAGATCCGGAGATGCTGTGAGCTGTGGTGTGAGTTGCAGACTCGGCTTGGATCCGGCGTTGCTGTGGCTGTGGCAGAGGCCGGCGGCTACAGCTCCGATTCAACCACTAGCCTGGGAACTTCCATATGCCGTGGGTGCGGCACTAAAAAGACACACACAAAAAAAAAAAAGAAAAGAAAAAGAAAAAAGAAATAAACTAGAGTTCCCTAGTGGCCTAGCAGAAGAGCATCTGGCATTGTAACCACTATGCCTTGAGTTTGAACCCTGGCCCGGGAGCTTCCACGTGCCACAGGCATGACCAAAGGAAGGAAGGAAGTAAGGGAGGAAGGCAGAAACTGTCTTCAGGAAGATCTGTGTGCAAGATGGGTGTTTTCTGTTTGTTCTTTGGCCAAGCCCATGGCATGCAGAAGTTCCCGGGCCAGGGGTCCAGTGTGAGCCACAGCGGTGACCCAAGCCCTGGTAGTGACAAGGCCACTGACCCACCAGAGGACTCTGCAAAGTGGGCACGGGGGTGACATACTTCCTCTGATAGCACAGGTCGATGATGGGGATGAGGGATCTTCCTCCTCTTTTTTTAAACCGATTGGGTTTTTAAGTTTTGGAATTTTCTAGCACAGCCTCGGCTGACTTGCTAACGAAGCTCGGCCACAAAAGAGAGGCCTTTACTCTTTCACCATCGCATTTCAGATGGACTCTATCTAGAAATGACAGACCGACTGTTTCACTGCTATTTTCGGGAGCCGTACATACCCGCGGACGCTCTGAAGGATGGATAGCTGGGCCCCGCCAGAGATATGCCAGCCACGTAAATGTCACGTCTGCTTGGGGTCAAACCTTCACGGAAACCCTTTCTTCTCTATTACTGAGTAGCTAAAACCCAGCACACATGTGGTTAACATCTAGACGTTTCTTAGGGAAATACTTCTCAGTTTCAGTAATGGTCAGAGGCAATTAACTGAGCTTCTGCTTGGGAGAGGGAAAAGCACATTCAATTAAGTTACACAGTTGCCCAATATTTTCAAACTGATTAGCCACTATATAAAAGTAAAATTCACTGTATAAAATCCAAACCTATTTCTTCCTACTCCATTGTCCCCAGCCCCTATTAGAAAATCGACAGCTAAGGTTTACGGCCCAAAGCACACTGCAGAGACCCTAGCCATTTGCCCTTTGGATTGGTCAACAACGTTCTAAATTGAAAAACGGTTCCAGCCAAATAGCAGAAATAACACGGAGCAGGCATTTGAGAACCTGGACTTCCCTCTAATTAGCTGTCTGTCTTTTGGCAAATGGTTTAGAACCTCTGTCCTTCATCTCTGTCAGCTCTAAGCTGCAAATCATAGTCTGTGCTGTCTGCAAACCTCTTGAGGTTGCTGCCAGTATCAAAGCGATGTTTGTAAATTAAAATACGCTCTCCAAACGCAGGCTGCTTTACAGAACTTAAATAGCTAAGCTCTGCGTCCAAGTTTTGTTCTTAGGCATCCTGTTTCTCTGAGTGGAACTACGTGATCTGTCTTTCAATGTTTTTTAAACGTCAACCTGAGAATTAAGAACATAAAACTGAACAGACCTTTTGGGTTTTCATTTCCAGATGCCAACCTGAGAACCACAGTTTCTGGGGCAGAGTAGCTACTATTCAGTCTTGTCTAATAGTGGTTTTGGTCAAAATGGAGATAGTACAACTTTATTCATGTCAGCATTAGCAGAACTCTCCTCACACAGCCAATGATGCAATTTACTGGTGCTTTAAAAGGAGTTAAAAATGAGCGTTTCCTTTTCCTGCTAACTTTTCTTTCTAGTCAGTTCTGATTCTTGGAGGCAAATATAAAGCCTCAGTGGATATTTTGATAATGTCTCTGCCTCAGAAAACATAACACCATAAAAGATATAGGCAAGAGAGCGATTTCTAAAAATTAATTGCAAATGTGGAGTCAATTATTCTAGAAAAGCCAATTAGAAAGTAAATCCAAACACCGCGTTACCTCCATAACTCATTTTCCCCATGAAACGTAAAAGTCAAAACCTCCTTACGTCACAATAAATCAATGCTTCAAGTTTCCATTTTCAGAGTTCCCACCGTGGCTCAGTGGTTAACGAACCCGACTAGTATCCGTGAGGACATGGGTTCGATCCCTGGCCTTGCTCAGTGGGTTAAGGATCCGGCACTGCTGTGAGCCATGGTGTAGGTCACAGACGCAGCTCGGATCCCGCGCTGCTGTGGCTGTGGCTGTGGTGTAGGCCGGCAGCTACAGCTCTGATTCGACCCCTAGCCTGGGAACCTCCATATGACGCAGCTGTGGCCCTAAAAAGATGAAAAAAAAAAGTTTCCATTTTCAATCCCCTTAGAGAATCAGAGAAATTCAAAGTTCTCATATATATAATAATATACATATAATATATATAATATACATACATATATTATATATATTATATATATGTGCTTTGCAACCACACGATCCATTGTCCTGATATGTAGAGCTGACTGTCCCATGTGAGCAAGTTAGACATTTAAGGGTATTAAACATTGTCCTTCAGAGAAGAAGGCTCTGGTCTCATACTTAACTCTTCGGAGTGGTTAGGAGGGGGCTCTGCCACCTAAACAGAAACCTCTTCTGCCAGGAAGATTTTGTTCCATAGTTGATGGACACTGAGCAGATGCTATCACCATTCTTTGCCATGGTTCAGTCGAAAGAGAACTTGACTTAGATTCAGAACCTGCGAGTTCCCAAGTGGTTCCAGGGGTCAAGGACTTGGTGTCACTGCAGTGGTTCAGGTTGCTGCTGTGGCATGAGTTCAGTCCCTGGCCCAGGAACCTCCACATGCTGGGAATGGCCAAAAACAAACAAACAAAAAGCGAAAACAAATAAACAAAGAACCTGGATTTGAACTCCAGCACTGACCTACACCCTGAGTGGCCTCACGTGATTCACTGAACTTCTGGAGACTCAGCTGTGTCCACCTGTGAGATGGGGGTAATAACAGCCTAACTCACAGGGTTGTTGAGGGAATCAAAGAAAAGACATCCGTGAATGTACCTGGTAAACTGTGAAATGCTGACGAATGCACCGCATGGATAGCTCCTGACAGGGTAAATCAAATTTACTACTTGCTTTGATTTTACAAAGTGATTTAGATGAAAAACAGTGAAGTGCAAGCACCTTTGGCTCTCTTGTTTTGTGCAACGGAACTGGTATCAGTTAGTCAGAATCACCTCCAAGTTCGGGAGGTGTGCGTTTAACTTTGAAACCAGCCTCACAAGCGTCTACAAGTCTAAAGGGTGCCCTAAATGTTTTCACCCTGGAATTATTGTCTTGGGCAACAAGCAGTAGAAGTGGCTTGTTCACATTAGCGTACCCAGGTGGTGTCAAGACACTCTATACTTTTCCAATCCCTTTCATCTCCAGGCAAGACTGCCTTCCAGCTCCCTCATACCACTTGATGGCTTCCTCTTCTATAGTTTTAGATGCTACTTATTTTCCCTATTATCCTCCTTTCTCTATAGCAATGCATTACTCTAGCTCCCTTTAAGATCTATCTCTTCTGGGAGTTCCCCTGTGGCTCACAGGGTTAAGAACCTGGCTAGCATCCATGAGGACGCAGGGGTTCTATCCCAGGCCTCACTCAGGGGGCTAAGGAATCCAGCGTTGCCAGAAGCTTCGGTGTAGCTCACAGACGCGGCTTGGATCCAGCGTTGCCATGGCTGTCGCTTAGGGCTACATGGTTGGATCTATTTTCAACCCTACATTTAGAAGAGTTATGCAAGATCCCATATTCTTGTAGACGCTGATGGAGTTTCAGGGCCACTACCTGACACCAAGACTGCATCTGCATAATGATAGGGCAGCCACTAAATAATTTCACTCAGTTCACTGCAGGTTGTTTCTTTAAAAAAATAAAAACCACAAAACCCAGAATTCAAAACTGGTCCATCCAGTTCTGATTGATGAAGAGAAACTGCTGTGCATCTGATTAAAAGTGAAGGTCACTTCAACTTACTGTGTGTATGCATGAATAGGTACGTGTGTGTACATGTGTGAGTGATCGTGTCAGTTGTTTAGGTCCTCAGCTGCTTAATCAGTGGGGCAGAGAGGAAATTCATTAGGTAGGAAACTGTAGTCTATGCTGCTGCTAATTTGCTTTGAGTCTTACACAACCCACTGCAGGCCCGTCCTCACATGTAAAATGAGAGTGTCATAGTGGCTGACCTGTAAGGTCTCTTCAATTATCTATAACCTGTAGGCAAAGATAAGTCAGGTGATTCCCTGTCTGGTGCCACTGGAAGCCTTGCAAAAGAGTACAGCCCCTTCTGTGATGAAGTTCTGTTCCCTAGTTGACTACTGCCCAATACTAGCGTGAGCCCAGAGTCTCTCTCTCTCTCTTTTCTCTTTCCTTTTTTGTCTTTTTAGGGCCACAACCACGGCATATGGAGGTTCCCAGGCTAGGGGTCGAATTGGAGCTACAGCGGCTGGCCTACACAGCCACTGCAATGAGGGATCCGAGCTGCAGCTGTGATCTACACCACAGCTCGTGGCAACGCCTGATCCTTAACCCACTGAGAGAGGCCAGGGATTGAACCTGCGGCCTCATGGACACTAGTCGGGTTTGTTAACCACTAACCCATGACAGGAACGCCAACCCCAGAGTCTCTGGGTCTACTATTTCCACCACTGAAAAAGGCTCTCAGATTCTGCTAGGTGTCTGGCTCACTCTGACCTCTGGAGCTCCGGGATGGAGGAGGAAACCCTGCAGGTGGCCTCCTCGCACCAGCCCCCGAAGAGAAGTAGGGTCCGCCCGTTCCTGCTGCTGCTGCTGCTGATCTGGGCAGCCTGACCCGACCCAGGGTTCCAGATCAACAGGTGCAAAAGAACAGCCTCTTAAATCAAATCACTCCTTTTGACTGAAAGACTCTGACATACCTGTGGGCAGCTGATGGATAACCCAGAGACTCTGAAAGTTTGGTAAACTTTTCTAAGGCACTGAGAACTGATAATGCTATGTCTTACAAAGAATAAATGCTTTGTAAATGCTACCGAATCATTGAACCAGATAGAGTAACATTTTAAAGGAAGTTGTCCATGAGCTGTGACAGTGAGCCAAAACCAGGAAGATGAAGTTTAATGGAAACAAGCATCAAGTCTTATCCTTAGGTTGATAATAATAAGGGTCTTATGTTTATATAGCTTTCACAGGCTACAAATCCTTTACGTGTACTTATTTCATTCAGTACCTATCCCAAAATGCCACATCCCTGTATGATCACATTTTAACAAATAAACTGAGACACAGACAGTATAAACACCTTTCCCAAAGTCACAATCTAGTAAACTGCTGACTGAACTCAAGAGCACATTTTAAACTCAGGGCTCCTCTTAGGAGATACTAAGGCAGCTAAGGGACTAAGTGTGTTCAGAGAGAGGGACCCGGTCATCATCAAAATACCTTCGGTAATTAGCAATCTTACCTTTGTGAAAATATATCATCAGTACAAGACAGTCCAATTCAACTGTGTATTGGTCAGGCCATATCTGGAACATAGATTCTATCATATTATATTGTAAGGTTTAAGATTTATGAAGAGTCATAAAGTAGAGAACTGCCAGGAATTTGTTCAAGTGTCTGGATTTTGTAAAACCATACCTTTACAAGGATCAACGGAAAGAATCTGAGATGTTCGTCTGGAAAAAGGAGCACTGATGGTGGCGGTGGAGGTGGAATGATGTGGGCAGGGAAGGTGCACATTCACTGGCTCTGAATCTGAGTGGCTGTCACAGCAGAAGGCTTAGCTGTCCTGCTCCCGAAGCAGAACAGTACTGATGAAGAGAAATGATTGAGATCATCTTTTTTTTAAAATTTTTATGGCCACACCCATAGCATATGGACGTTCCCAGGCTAGTGGTTGAGTCGGAGCTGCAGCTGCCGGCCTATACCATGGCCATAGCAACACCACATCTGAGCCGCATCTGTAACCCATGCTGCAGCTTGCAGCAATGCTGGATCCTTAACCCACTGAGCAAAGGCAGGGATCGAACCCGCATTTTCACAGAGACAATGTTGGGTCCTTAACCCACTGAGCTACCATGGGAACTCCCACTGAGGTCATTTTTAATTCAATACAGAGAGGAATTTCAAAAATAATCAAAGTTGTTCAAAAATAAAATGAAATTTTCTTCTCTTTCTTGGGTCATTTTTAATTCAATACAGAGAGGAGTTGCAGGAGTTCCCGTCGTGGCTCAGTGGTTAACGAATCCAACTAGGAACCATGAGGTTGCGGGTTCGATCCCTGGCCTTGCTCAGTGGGTTAAGGATCCGGCGTTCCCGTGAGCTGTGGTGTAGGTTGCAGACACAGCTCGGATCCCACGTTGCTGTGGCTGTGGCAAAGGCTGGCGGCTACAGCTCCGATTAGACTCCTAGCCTGGGAACCACCACATGCCACGAGTGCGGCCCTAAAATGACAAAAGACCCCCCACAAAAAAAAAAAAAACAGAGAGGCGTTTCAAAAAAAAATCAAAGTTGTTCGAAAATCTATCTTTCTTTCTTTCTTTCTTTCTTTCTTTCTCTTCTGTGCTGGTGGCATGCAGAAGTTCCCAGGCCAGGAATGGGACTTGCATCATAGCAGTGTCCCAAGACACAGCCTGTGACAATGCCAGATTCTTAACCCACTAGGCAACCAGGAAACTCCAGAAAGTTAGCATATCTTCTTGTGAGGCATAGCTTGTAACCTGAGCAAAGCTAAGTAGACCTATTGGTGTAGATGATGTAATCATGACTTTGGTACTGAGTAGGAGGTTGAAATATTCTGCAAGAGCTTTTCTTTTCCCCCCAGGGGCTTTCAGATTCTATGGTTTACAACCACAATGGAAAACAGCATGGAGATACCTTAGAAAACTAAATATATAACTACCATATGACCCAGCAATCCCACTCTGGGGCATATATCTGGACAAATTTTCTTGAAAAAGACACATGCACCTGTATGTTCACTGCAGCACTATTCACAATAGCCAAGACATGGAAACAACGGAAATGTCCATTGACAGATGATTGGATTAAGATGTTGTACAATGGAATACTACTCAGTCATAAAAAGAACTAAATAATGCCAGTTGCAACATGGATGGAGCCAGAGACTCTCATACTAAGTGAAGTACTAAGTGAAGTAAGTCAGAAGGAGAAAGACAAATACCATATGATATCACTTATATCTGGAATCTAATATATGGCACAAAGGAAACTTTCCTTTCTTTCCACAGAAAAGAAACTCATGCACTCGGAAAACAGACTTGTGGTTGCCAAGTAGGAGGGGGACGGAGTGGGATGGACTGGGAATCGGGGTTAAGACAGGCAAACTATTGCCTTTGGAATGGGTAAGCAATTAGATCCTGCTGTATAGCAACTGGGAACTATATCTAGTCACTTATGGAGCATGATGGAGGATAATGTGAGAAAAAGCATACATATATATGTGTGTGTGTGTGACTGGGTCACTTTGCTGCACAGTAGCAAATTGACAGAACACTGTAAACCAGCTATAATGGAAAACAAAAATCATTAAAAAAAAAGATTCCACGGTTTAATCTTTCTCTAAAACAATTCAGCTTGAACAGAGGGCAAAAACATCTGTTTTCACCACCTACGTCTCTAGTAGTAGCCATGCTGCACCCTCAGTGCTTACATGCTACCTCCAAATTGAGCAGCTAAAACATGTATCATAGGAGTCAAGCCTATGGAGAGGCGTCCACTTTGTCTTGCAGTCAGCTGGGAAGACCCCACCGCTGGAGCGGAGCCATTACGACTGGAGGCTGGAATCATCTGGCGCTGTGCTGGCCAGCAGAGCAGGCACTAACCCCGCGTGGCTCCTGACCACTTGAAATAGGTCTAGGCTGCACTGAGTTGTGTGCTGAAGGAAACACGCGCACACACACACATGTACATACACACATACACATTCTAATCCAAAGACTTAGAATGGAAACAAAGAATTAAAACTATCATTAATACGTATATTGATTACACATCGAAATAATAATATTGGGTGGGATAAAATCTATTAACCACAGGAATTTCACTTGTCTCGTTTTTAATCTTTAAAAGGTGGCCAATAGAAAATTTTTTAAATTTCGTATGTAGTTCCCATTGTCCTTGGAATTCCTTGATCTCATGTATGTGGTGGTTAAGGCTGGCTGCTGACTGGCAATCAGCCGTGCAGGTGAGCGGAGCCCCTGCCTGCTGGTCTCCTCCCCTCATGTCACGAGGGCTTCCCTCCATATGGCAATTTGAGGACAGCCGAAAACTTTGTATGGCACCCAAAGTAAGCTGTCCAGTGTGTGAGGTGAAAGCTGCGTGGGCTTTTTGGCGGCTGTGGGAGTCACATGCTTCACTTCTGTTGTGTTCAATTAATGTCTAGTGACTCATGTAGACACAAGAGGAGGGCTCATTGTAGTAGAGCGTGCTGGATGGGGCTACTGCTGCAGTCCTCTTGGAAGACAGTCTTCTACAACCTTATGAAATCTTATGAAATCTGCAGACTTAAAGGGGCATCTCTGGGAGTTCCCGTCACGGCGCAGTGATTTTTTTTTTTTTTTTGTCTTTTTTAGGGCTGTACCCGTGGCATATGGAGGTTCCGACACTAGGGGACTAATCAGAGCTATAGCTGCCGGCCTACACCACAGCCACAGCAATGCTGGATCTGAGCCACATCTGCGATCTACACCCCAGCTCACGGCAATGCTGGATCCTTAACCCACCGAACAAGGCCAAGGATCAAACCCGCAACCTCATTCATGGTTCCTAGTCGGATTCGTTAACCACTGAGCCACGAAGGGAACTCCCATGGCTCAGTGATTAATGAACCCAACTAGTGTCCATGAGAACACGATCCCTGGCCTTGCTCAGTGGGTTAAGGATCCGGTGGTGCTATGAGCTGGGGTGTAGGCGTCAGATGCGGCTCGGATCCCGCAATGCTATGGCTTTGGTGTAGGCCAACAGCTACAGCTCCGATTCCACCCCTAGCCTGGGAACCTCCATATGCTGCAGGTGTGGCCCTAAAAACACAAAAAGACAAAAAATAAAAAAATTAATAAAGGGGCATTTCTGAAGTTCAAGTAAATTCCTAGATGTGAAATAATGTTCTTCTGAAGAGACCTTCAGATCTTAAAGTTAAGCAAATGTGTTATGTTCATGAATTGCATTAATAGCCATTATTAAGGGGAAATGTAGTTTAAAACACAAACTGCCATTTAAGTGTTCGAAAAGTTGTCCACATACTAAGGCAATGATCATAAATGCAGTCTGGTGGTCACAGAATTGAATCACACTGCACAGAATACTTCTAGGTTTCTCTCTCGTCATAGTTTGTTTATTTTTAGTTAATCAATAAAAGTATGATCCTAATTTCTAGGAGGTATATGTTCAAAACTGACTGGCTAAGATCTTTCCTTTTTCCAAACGTACTTAGAATTTTCCTTGTTTAAGTTAAGCCCTTCAAACTCAATCAACAATTTATACATTGCGAATGTGAAGACATGTGGTACATGCTGGCTTAAGGATAATGGACGATTAGTAATGCACATTGCGTGTTCTTTAAGATGTAATTTATTTAATACATTATCCTATATTTGCTTTTTAGAGGGGACTGTGGGGCAGTGAAGCTGTTCCCAGAGCATGAGATGTCACAAAAGTTAAATCAGCATTGGATTTTAGTCAAACAATTGTAATTGGCCCAGAAGATCCCTTGTAAACCTGGACTTCTGGAAATGAATGATTGATGATTTGTGTGTGGTGTGGTTTTTTCTTAAGTAATAGGGAACTGTCAATGCCAAGTTAGCTTAACTGTTCAGCTTGCATTTTCCTCTTGCACCTTCTCTTTGGAGCTCCGGCTGCTCAGATGATTTGCTCTTCAAAATAAATTTATTAATACAAATTATTATTTCCATCTAGAATGGATGTAATTATTGATCATTGGATAACTGACAATGATTTAATTTAATTTACATTTAAAATTAATTAATCTTAAAAATATTAGCATTTAAATTCATTACTTTCTCCTGAGTAATACTTGGAAAGGATTCTTTTTTTTTTTTTTTTTGCTTTTTAGGGCTGCACTTGAGGCTTATGGAGGTTCCCAGGCTAGGGGTCTAATCAGAGCTACAGCTGCGGGCCTACGCCACAGCCACAGCAACGCCAGATCCAAGCCGCATCTGCGACCTACACCATAGCTTGCGGCAATGCTGGATCCTTAACCCACTGAGCGAGGCCAGGGACCGAACCTGCAACCTCATGGTTCCTAGTGGGATTCATTTCTACTACGCCACGATGGGAACTCCTCCTGGAAAGCACTTTTTGATATGCCTCATCATAGATGATTTGATGGTTACTTGAACTAGGGAGTGGGAGTGGAGAAAATACAAAACAACAAGAATGATAATAACACACAACTGAAGTATAGACAAATAGGCCTGCATCAGTCACAAGGTTATCAGAAGTCTGCACTGCTTCTTACTTCTGGCTGACATTTCATTCCTCTATGTACAGCAACCAGAACATAGTGCAAAATCTCCCTCCTCCCGCAGAAAGGTGGCCGGATCCACGTGTTTGAAAAGCACGTTGATATGGGTTGGATTTTACTGCGCACAGAAGACGTTCAGCTCTGCTCCTAACATTTGCTTTCTAAATAACAAAGGCTCTTGAAATGAATCATGAACTAAAAATAGCTTCGAGTACCTCTCAAAAGGATTTTCACTTATAAGAAAAGCTTTTTGGCCTATGGAACCTTTTACCTCATTCCTTTTTTTCTTATATAAACAAGAGAGGCCAACAGGTAGCACAGAATATTAACGTTCTTAGTTTTGTATGACAGAGGGATGCACTACTATCTAACTGAAGAGAAAGCCACATCAAATAACCCAAAGCAAAACTCAGCCAGTCTTTCAGGTCTCAAGTTATTTAACTTAACTAATAAAGGTATGATGCTATTCAAGTGAAGGTTATGGAGGACCCTCTGGCTCAGGGGGTTAAGGATCTGGTGTTGTCACTGCTGTGGCTCTGGTTCGGTCCCTGGCCCTGGAATTTCACATGCTGCAGGTGCGGCCAAAACAAACAAACAAACAAATAATAAAGTAAAGGTTAACAGCATGAGCTTTGGATCATACATACATAGGCTGCATAAGTTTCCTCAGCCATAAATGAATGCAAAACTGTCTAGTAGGACTTTGGGGAAGATTAAATAGGCAAAGATAAATCAATGGCTTAATAGGACACACGGCTTTCACTGATGTTATTATGAGGACACAGTAGAAACGCAACCAACTGTGTACTGAGGGGATGCACATCAGCATAATAACAGCCATATAGGACATGCTCACAGCTAACTTCACACTCAGGGGCGAAAAGCTGAGAGCGCTTCCTCTAAGATCAGGAACAATACAAGGATGCCCACTCTTGACACCGTTATTCAATATAGTACTGCAAATCCTAGCCAGAGCAAATTGGCAGGAAAAAGGTATAGAAGGCATCCAGGCCAGAAAGGAAGACGTAAAACCATCTCTGTTAGTAGATGACATGACATGATTTATTTATTTAATTTTTGATTCATTATTTTCTTGTCAACAGCGGCAGCATCCAGAAGTTCCTAGTCCAGGGACCGAACCCCGCCATGGCAGTGAGCCATGACATTATTTATAGACAACCCTAATGACTCCACTAAGAAGACATTAAAACTAGTAAACAATTTAGTAAAGCTTCAGGATACAACATCAATATACAAAATTTGTGGCATTTCTACACACTAACTAGGCAATATTAGAAAGAGAAATTAAGAAAACAATCCCATTTACAACTGTACCCAAAACAATAAACTATCTATGATAATTTTAACCAACCAACGTAAAGATCTGTACACCGAAAACCATAAGACATTAATGAAAGAAAACGAAGAAGACACAAATAAATGGAAAGATAGCCCATGCTCATGGATTAGAAGAATTAATATTGTAAGAATATCCATACTGCCCAAAACAATCTACAGATTCACTGCCATTCCTACTAAAATTCCAATAGCATTTTCCATAGAAATAAAAAGGCAATCCTGAAATTTGTATGGAAACACAAAAGAGCCAGAAGAGCCACAGTAATCTTACAAAAGAAGGACAAAGCTGAAGGCATTACACATTCTGATTTTAAACTATATTACAAAGCCACAGCAATGAAAACAGTATGATATTGGCATAAAAACAGATACATTGATCAATGGAACAAAATAGAAAGCCTAGAAATAAGCCTATGCATACAATTAACTTAAGACAAAGGAGCCAAGAAAATATAATATGGAAAGGATAGTCTCTTCAATAACTAGTGGTGAAAACCAGATAGCCACATGCAAAAGAGTGAAACTGGACCACTATCTTACACCATACACAAAAAATCAACTGAAAATGGATAAATACTTGAATTTAAGAGCTGAAACCATATGACTCCTAAAAGAAAACATAGAGGGTGAGTTACTTGACATCACTCTTGGCAATAGTTTTCTGGATATGATACTAAAGCAAACATGACAAAAGCAAAAATCAACAAGCTGGACTACTTCAAAGTAAAAAGCTTCTGCATGGCAAATAAAACCATTAATAAAATTAAAACGTAGCCTAAAGAATGGAAGAAAATATTTGCAAATCATATATCTGATAAGGAGTAACTATCCAAATATATATAAGGAAGTCATACAACTCAATACAAAAAAACTAATAATCTAATTAAAAAGTGAGCAGAGGATCTAAATAGATGTTTTTCCAACCGAGAAATACAAATACCCTATAGGTACTTGAAAAAGTGCTCAAGGAGTTTCCCAGTGGCCTAGCTGTTAGGGACTCAGCATAGTCACTGCTATGGCTTGGGTTGGAAACTTAGCCCAGGAAATTCGCATGCCAAGGGCATGGCCAACGACAACAAAAAAGGAGCTCATTGGAGTTCCAGTTGTAGCACATACTGTGGTGTTAATGAATCCCACTAGGAACCGTGAAGTTGTGGGTTCGATCCCTGGCCTTGTTCAGTGGGTTAAGGATCCGGTGTTGCCGTAAGCTGTGGTGTAGGTTGCAGACACAGCTTGGATCTGGTGTTGCTTTGGCTGTGGTGTAGGCCGGAAGCTGTAGATCCGATTCGACCCCTAGCCTGGGAACCTCGATATGCCGTGAGTGTGGCCCCAAAAAGCCGAAAAAAAAAAAAAAAAAAAGCAGCTCATTCAACATCCCTAGTCATCAGAAAAATGCAGCTCAAACCTGTAATGAAATATAACCTCACACCTGTCAGAACGGCTATCATCCAAAAGACAAAAGATAACAAGCACTGGCAAGGATGTGAAGAAATGGGAACCCTTGTGCACTGTTGGTGGAATTGGTGCAGCCACTGTGGAAAACAGTACGGTGGTTCTTTAAAAAATTAAAAATAGAACTACCATATGATCTAGCAATCACACTTCTCAGTATATGTCCAAAGGAAATAAAAACAAGAGATTAAGGAGACACTTGCACTACCATGTTTAGCACAGTTCTAATCACAATGACCAAGCTAAGGAAATAACCCAAGCGCCTGTCAGTGGATGAACGGATAAAGAATCTGTGATGTATGTACTATTAGGCCATAAGAAAGAAGGAAATCCTGCCACTTATAGCATGGATGGAACTTGGGGGCATTAAGCTAAATGAAGTAAGTCAGACAGAGAAAGACAAACACAAACCACACACACAAAAGTCAAGGTCACATTTATAGAGAGCAGAAAATGGTTGTCAAGGGCTGCTGGTAAAAGGGCATAAAAATAAAATACAGTAATATAGTAGGATAGATTGGGAGAGCCCTGAACTTCAACATAGGAAGTTAGGAAGCCCAAAATATAGTCCCAGATCTGCTACTAATTAACTATATGACTATAGTCAATTCTCTTAATTTCTCGATCAGGAAAATTAGAGACTTGGTTAGATGGTCCCTATTTTTTTGAGCTTTAAAATTATATGATTATGCATACACAAGACAATGACCAACTGCCCTTTCACACTATGTGGTAAAGACCTAAAATCTAAGGACTGTTGGTTACAAAAAGATGCTTTTTAAGTTGAATAAAATACTCTAGGGGTAACTAGTCCATCTATTTAGTTAATACCTCGCAGCTAAAGACCAGGCAGGCAGTGTGGTGGCCAAGAGTGTGTGCTGGCTGTGTGACCGTGAGCAAGTCAGCCTCCTTGGCTGCAGAGCTGAAACAAGAAGGGTATCTAATACGATAATGTGAGATGGGATAGAGACACACATGAAAAATGCTTGCAACAGTATTTGGCATACGACTTCAATCAATATTGGCAATGTTAGAGTTCCTGTCGTGGCAGAGCAGAAATGAATCTGACTAGGAACCATGAGATTATGGGTTCAATCCTTGCTCTGTGGGTTAAGGATCCAGCGTTGCCGTGAACTGTGGTGTAGGTCGTAGACGTGGCTCGGATCTGGCGTGGCTGTGGCTGTGGTGTAGGCCGGCGGCTGCAGCTCCGATTAGACCCCTAGCCTGGGAACCTCCATATGCCACCCGTGGATGTGGCCCTAAAAAGCAAAAAAAAAAAGCATATATACATTGGCGCTGTTTTTTGCCTTAACATTTTATTTCTTCTGTTTCTTTTCTGTTAACTTACTATGTATTAATGAGAAAACTTACATTTTTAAAAGTAATAAGACACTTCAAAATACTACATTAATATGTTATCTTCATCTCTTAAAAACGTAGATGGCCAAAGGTGAAAATCTCGGCTTGATTATTTCTTTAGCTAGAACTAACCCAACTGACTGAGTTCTCTTCCCAACCCCTCAACTGAGTGACCTGCAGAACTGGGTGACATTTATTTATTTTTATATTATTATTATTATTTTTGTCTTTTTAGGGCCACACCTGTGGCCCACGGAAGTTCCCAGGCTAGGGGTAGAATCAGAGCTGAAGCCACCAGCCGACGCCACAGCCACAGCAACATGGGAGCCGAGCCCCATCTGTGACCTACACCACACCTCATGGCAATGCCAGATCCTTAACCCACTGAGCGAGGCTGGGGATCGAACCCATGTCCTTATTATGGATACTAGTCAGGTTTGTAAACCACTGAGCCACGACGGGAACTCCCAGAACTGGTGAAATTTAAAGCATGAAGTGTGGCATCCGGAGTCACTGCCTGTTGGAAACCTCTAAGACACGTGGGCCTCTGCTCCACTGTGGTCCACATCTGATGTAGACTCTACAGTAACATAGCAACTTGAAATTTTATCGCTTATGTCTAATCAAAAGGCTTTTTCCTCAAATTTACAGGGTTTCTAGCATCATCTGAACAAGGAAGGAATAAGCGTCTCTAGCTAGTGAGTGTTTACTATGCATCAAGCAATTATTCTCAACCCCCCAGATGTTCCCTCACGCAATCTTCACAACTAACCTGTGAGGTGAGCGTCGATTCCGTTTTACATGCAGGGAAGACCTTAGCAAACAGGGAAAGGTAAAGCTCACAGGATTTAAGTAGGACTGAAAACTCCGCTTTCAAATCTTTTAGTCTTTCCTCAACCCCAGATGACGGTGGGGAGGGAGGGAGGAAAGACACAGGGAACTTTCCGGAAGCCTGTTCCACATTCCCGGCCCCTTCCACTGTCTTCCTGTCAGCCCTCAGTCCAGTCACGTCGTTAGAGGGTTTAGCTTCATCCCGCAGGCAAGCAGAGAAGATGTGGGTCTGGGCAGCCCGGTGCATTCTGTCCTGTGCCCTGGCTCGCAAAGCACATCTTCACAGAACATCTGAGAATTCTGAAGGGTTTCCTACCACCTCCGAAGTCCTGGAAAATCTATTTCAGTTAATCTCCAAATCGCTTTATTCACGGGAAAGGGAGTCTGGTGTTTGCTGAGAAAACAAAACCAACCAACCAGCAAACCTCACAGTGACACACTTTAAGATCCTGCTACCCAGCTTATCCAAGTTAAACGCCAAGTATCAGGAGTCAAGAATCCTGTGTGAGCGGAAAGGTCAACTGAACAGCCGGCCCTGAGGTCAAAGCTCTCCTTGCAAAGCAGGCAGGGATGACTGACTTTGTTCTTCAGGTGACTGAATTCACCCTGTCCTTATCCTCAGAGTACTGCTGTAGGGCACAGATTTCTGTCATGCCAGGTGCCTGAGGCCACTCTCCTGGTCCCAGGGTGAGGTCAGGTTTTCTTTGTTGTCTAGAATCTCAGCCAGTCAGCTCCAGAGCGCAGTGGAGGGAGTGGGATGCCAGGAGGCTTAGGAATGCTGAGGAAGCTGGTTTTTTTGGTTTTGTTTTGGTTTTTTGCTTTTTGAAACTTTCTGGAATTGTTCTTTTTTAAAGTATAGTTGATTTAAAATATTATGTTTGTTTCAGGGGTACAGCAAAGCAATTCAGATTTTATATAATAATTACATATATAATAATTATACACACACACATATAGTTTTTCAGATTCTTTTCCATTTTGGACTATTACAAGATTTTGGATATAGTTCCCTGTGCTATATAGCAAGCCCTTGCTGTTTATATATATTTTTTTGTTCTTTTTTTTTTTTTTTGCTTCATAGGGCTGCACCTGCGGCATACGGAAATTCTCAGGCTAGGGGTCGAATCGGAGCTGTAGCTGCTGGCCTACACCACAACCACAGCGATGTCTGACCTGAGCTGCATCTGCGATCTGCACCACACCTCACGGCAACGCCAGATCCTTAACCCACTGAGCATGGCCAGGAATTGAACCCGCAACCTCATGGTTACTAGTCAGATTCATTT
The DNA here is from genome assembly GCA_004024745.2 of Catagonus wagneri. Taxonomy (NCBI): domain Eukaryota; kingdom Metazoa; phylum Chordata; class Mammalia; order Artiodactyla; family Tayassuidae; genus Catagonus; species Catagonus wagneri. The sequence continues at coordinate 16,840,963 of PVHT020000080.1, forward strand.
CTACTGTGCCACCATAGGAACTCCTCCTGTTTATCTGTTTTATACATGGTAGTATGCACCTATAAACACCAAATCCTAATTTATCCCTACCCACCCCCTTCCATTTTGGTAACCAAAAGTTCATTTTCTATGTCTCTGAGTCTGTTTCTGTCTTGAAAATACGTTCATTTGTATGATTTTTTATTTTTATCTATTTATTTATCTTTCCTTTTTGGCTGCACCCATGGCATGTGGAAGTTCCCGGGCCGGGGACTGAACCCATGCCACAGCAGCAACCCTAGCTGTTGCAGTGATAATGCTGGATCCTCTGGGATCCTTAACCCACTGCACCACCAGGGAACTCCTACTTTTAGATTCCACATATAAGTGGCATCATATGATATTTGTCTTTCTTGATTCACTTCACTTGGTACGGTATCTCTAAGTCTATCCGTGTAGCAGCTGCTCTTACAACCGGCCCCGCCGTCACTGATTTGGTAATGCGCTCACAGGTGAAGCCTTCCTGTGCCACATTCTCCACAGCTTCTGCGGGAGGACAGGCACATCCACAAAAGTCAAAACCCCAAACTCATCCTGGCACTTTTAATGTCTTCATCCTCGGTAACCCAGCCAGATATAACCTGTTCCGCACCTGAAGGGCTCTGCAGCTCAGAAAACCCTGGGTAACGAGCCACCTGGCTCCAGCCTCTTCCTCCCCGTGGGACAAAGGAGTGGATTGTCTCTGAGGGCCTTGGCCTCCGAGTGGCTGCGTCACAAACCCAGGCTGAAACTTGATTAACTCCACCGTCTGCCCTTGGATTCATCCTGTTCCCGCCGGGAACGAGCCCCCAGGTGGGCCCACTGGAGGACCGTCCACCACCAGAATGAGGTGAGCCAGCTCTGGACACTGAGCCCTAAAAGGCTGCCCATTTCTAACTGATCAAGAAACAACAGGTGTCTCTTAAGAACAGAGACTGTCCCCTCGAGGCCTCCAGGCCCCACACGGACCACCGTGGGACAGCTTTTACTCCAAGTGCCCCCCTCACCCCGCCCCCAGGAAAGCTGCCTGTTCCGTCATGCTCAGCTCCAAGATCCTTTGGGGGAGAGTAGCCCCTGGCGTTAAGGTAGATTCAGGAGACTACCTCTGGCTGATGAACCTTTCCAATCTAGGCATCGACTAGTTAGAGGCAGCGGAGGAAGTGAAGACTGCAGGGCAGCCTGGCTGGCTTGCTAGCCTGACCCTTCTACGCAGCAGGCAGCCTTGGGAAAAATCACTGAATTTTTGGGTGCCCACTTCACATCTTCACAGTTCGGGGAAACAGGAGCATTTACACCACAGGGTTACTGTGAGGGGAAAGCGAGTTAAATTGGTAAAGCGTACAGGACAGAGCATGTCGGTGTATTGATCAGAACTGATCAATATCAGCTGTCACTCGTCCAGCGCTCACTTTCTAAAGCTGTAGTTGACTTTGTAGAACCAATTTTTTCCTGAAGGAATGAGACGGGAAAGAGGTAAAAACAGGGCAATAAAAGAGGAGTCTTGGCTTGGGGGGATGCTGTAGGGATGGTCTGGAGACCTGGGCCAAAGGAAGGCTGGGGGCGTTGGGAGGGGGGGTCCCAGGAATTAGGTTCTGGTTTCCAGAACCCGAGCCAAGGCTGAGAGGGCTGGCTACGTATCTTTGGTATTTTGGGGGTAACGATATTGGGGACTTTGAAAGGTGAGGGCAATAGAAATCAACAAAGGGAGACAGCTAATTATATTTACACAGACTATAGTTTCTCCTAGGGTTACCCTGGCAGAAGAGGGTTAAATGTACTATAAATGCCTTCAGAGTAGAAACTGTCCTCCGAGTGTTTATGGGTGAGTACTCAGTAAGAGTGTGTCGCGCGGAATACTACATGATGAATAAAAAGCCAGGGGTCCAGGCTGAACTTTACGTGCTCTGTAAACCTGGCCTGGCCAAGTCCAAGGATGGCCTCTAAAATGAGCTTCAGAGATAAAGTCACTTCTAGGGTCCTTTCCCTTGCTGATTCAAGGTCTACTGAGAAAAAAAGAGACAGCTTAAAATAATGTTTAATAGGGAGAAAATCACAGCTGTGTCCTTATAGCTTCACTAAAGTTGCCCCATACCTTCCTTGGGCTCAACTAAAGAGATGAGTGAATACTCAGCCAGTTTTCAATTTTCTTCAGGAAGTTCTTTTTGTTTAATTTTTTTTCTTACATGAGATGGTAGTCAATTGGAAATATAAAAATAAAACCATGGAATTCCCCTTATGGCTCAGTGGTAAGGAACCCGACGAGTAACCATGAGGATGCGGGTTTGATCCCTGGCCTCGCTCAGTGGGTTAATTAGCTGGTGTTGGCATCAGCTGTGGTGTAGGTCGCAGATGAGGCTCGGATCCTGTGTTGCTGTGGCTGTGGCATAGACTGCTTGGCTACTGTTAGCTCTGATTCGACCCCTAGCCTGGGAACTTCCATGTGCCGTGCATGCAGCCCTTAAACAAAAAAAATCACTAATATCTTATTGGTGTTGATACCAAGAGATGGTGCCAAATAAAAAGGCTTTCTAGGAGTTTCTGCTGTGGTGCAACAGGTTAAGGATTGGGTGCTGCAGGTTCAGCTGTGGCTCAGGGTGCAGTTGTGGCTCAGATTCCATCCCTGGCCCTAGAAACTTCCACATGCCAAGAGTATGACAAAAAAACCCAAAAAAGGTCTTTCTTCTAGATTGTGTGCTTATTAAGACATAGTTTTAGATGATCTGAATGCTCTTTTAACATTGTGCTGCATATAATTTGGCACCCACCAAAAACAAGCTGGTATGTTCAGTAACAATTACACAGTTGTGAAAACAGGCTAAAAATGTAAAAATCCTTTGAAAACAAACAAACAAAAAACCCGAGTGTGGCATATAAATGTGACTTTTAAAATGATACCACAAAACAGCATACTTAAATTACATATGAGTAAAGTTGGAATTGGTGAAATTGTAATTGTTGTCTCTCTCTTTTTTTCTTTTTTGGCTGCACCTGTGGCATGACGAAATTAATGGGCCAGAGACCAAACCCTTACCAAGTAGCCACCCAAGTCACTGTGGTGACAACGCCAGATCCTTAACTCGCTGAGCCACAAGAGACCTCCTGTAATTGCTTTTTAAAAAAATAATTACCAATTGATCTTTTCTGAATCATACTGCTCATCATCAAATATTAGATCGGGGATCAACAAACTTTTTCTGTAAAAGACCAGATCATATATATTTTAGGCTTTGTGGGTCAAAAGACCAAATTGAATATAATTAGTAGGTTCCTAAATAGCAGAGAAAACAAATTTCTACTGCTTTTACTCACATTTAATGAAATACATAATAACAGTAATTGAGTACAATTTTTTGTAATGCAAGTATACTAATGAAAAGAATGGATCTTTTTTTTTTTTTGGTATAACATTACACTTAACTGAGTGTCCCCTTATCATCCAACTGATTGCAAATGTTATCTGTAAAAATCATGGCTGGCGACTGGCACCAGACAAAAACAGGCTATTGGCTGGATTTTGCCTGCTGGCTATGGATTGTTGATCTTTGGGTTGGTTGCTCGGGAAAAGACCAGTAAAGCATTGTCCATAAACAAGCAAGTGAGAGTTAACCAGTAATAGCCCCTGGTGACTGCTGTCCATGCCTTGTTACCTGGTGCTGGCACAGTGCACCAAATTCAGTCTTCAAACCGAATAACAGAGAGTCCTTTACATAACCTTAGGATCTTTTAGCAGAGACTGAGAATAAACGTGAAAATGATAACTAAGTGACTTGACATGAGAAAAGGAACCCAGCACAGAGCAGTCTGAGCTAAGAACAGCCAACACAGGAGAGAGGAGGAGAGGCTGCGTGAAGGGGAGTCCTTTTGTATGAGTGACAGAGATACAGATGGTTCCTAAGCAAGGAGAAACTAGAAGTTTAAGGTGGATTCTATCCAGAATTGTATATATTTGTGTTCAAAACATTTGTTAAATGAATATCGTTTTCATTCTAGAATCTTCCATGGCTTCAGACCCCTTTCCCACCTTTATAAACTCCTAAGAAATATTTTAAGTGTATACGTGGAATATCTTGGCCAGTTACATGCTGGAGCCAATTTCTGAGCTTCCAAGTGAGGAAAAAAGATCGGCTGTGACCTCACCCCCCTCATCTTTCCCTCGAACCACGTGCTCTAATAACATGACCAAAGTCTGTCTGTTACATAGTTTGTCCACATCCACGTTCTATTTCACATACAGAGATCAATGAAACAAAACTCTTTGGCCTGGGCCAGTAATTTATTCATTCCAAAGCCTTTAAGAGCTTGTGTGAGCATTTAATCCCCTTTCTGTATTTTTAGCGTCTCTAGGAAAAAGCAGTCTTTTTCAAGAAAAGGACTCAGACTGCTGGTGTTTTTTTTTTTTTGCCTTTTTGTCACCCGCGGCATGTGGAGGTTCCCAGGCTAGGGGTTTAACAGGAGCTGTAGCCACTGGCCTACACCACAGTCACAGCAACGCAGGATCCGAGCCGCGTCTGCAACGTACACAGCTCACGGCAATGCTGGATCCTTAACCCACTGAGCAAGGCCAGGGATCGAACCCGCAACCTCATGGTTCCTAATCGCATTTGTTAACCACTGCACCACGATGGGAACTCCAGACTGCTGGCTTTTGAATTTCAATACTACCCTGAGAACCCTCTGGCGATCTCTGCCGCCCATCAGTTAGCACAGGTTTAGAAGAGGAATAGCCACTCCTACCTCACTGGACTTTTGTGAGAAGTGAGTCCACATAAACCGCTTAGCATTCTGCCAGATACATATTATATGCTCAATAAGTATCTGCTATTTGTGTGATCAGTAGTATCATTCAGTTTACCTGTGATATTTATCATAATGACAGTATTACTCTGGCCACGAACTGCACAGACAGACAGGTAACGAACACATTCACAAATATTTACCAAGCATTTACTCTGTGCCAGGCATCATTGTAGGCACTGACTAGATAAAGCACACACGGCAGATCAATATCTATAGCCTTGCAGGATTTCATCCTGAAGGGAGGTGGAGAGGACAGAGAATTAAAAAAATCAAAACGCAATCAGGCAAAATGTTATCACATGTCAGATGACGATAAATGCTATGGGGAAAATTAACACAGCAGTGAGACTGGGAGTACAATACAGCATAGGCTGCGTGACCAAGGAAGTCTTCCTGGATACGGGTGGTTTTTTTCCTCCTAAGGGGCTGAAAGACCTGGCCTAGGTTGCCAGATTTAGCAAATAAAAATACAGGATGTCCAGTTAAATTCAGCCTCACATCCTGTATTTTATCTGGCAACCATGTCTGCGGATGGGGGCGTGAAGAGGGAGTCCTGAGTTTTCTTTGAGGATCAAGGATAAATGGGTTTCAGTGACAAATTCTGATGGGGTGGGACGAAGGGCTGGAGCCAGGCTCCCTCACCCTCCCTCTCAGCACGGTGCTGTCCTGAGATCCCCCTCCACTCCTGCCTTGAGTAAGTGGGAAGTGGGAACATGGGCAGTTGGCTTCCTCTTAACTCCTGATAGTCATTGCTTGGTGTCGTGGAAAATCAGACTGAAAATGACCTGAGATATCGAGTTAGACAAACCCCGTGAAACAGACGCAGAAAATGTCAAATGAGCTGATCCCTACGGTGAAGACAGGGCCTCTCTCTGAACCTGGATTTCTATTTTAGATGTTTGAAAGGTCAGCGAGCTGCAAGGAAAAAATTCCCCATATATGAATTGCCATGGTTTTTCCTTTGTAATTTTTTTTTTTTTTTTTTTTTTTGGTTTTTAGGGCCGCACCTGCAGCATATTGAGGTTCCCAGGCTAGGGGCTGAGTCAGAGTTACAGCTGCTGGCCTACGGCACAGGCGCCACAAGATCCCAGCTGTGTCTGCGACCTCCACCACAGCTCACGGCAATGCCAGATCCTTAACCCACTGAGTGAGGCCAGGGATCGAACCTGAAACCTCATGGTTACTAGTCAGATTCGTTTCCACGGCTGCGCAATGGGCACTTCTCCTTTGTAATTTTTCACCTGTGGTTCAGGATAGCACACTGTCCCCCAGGAGGATGATTTCAAAAGTGGGTAGCGGTAGTTACCCCACAATGCAATTCTCTTCTAATGATTCAGTGCTGTCCCTTATACCCAATGAGGTAGAGTTGGCTTTATCTCAGCTGGGCACTCTGCAGGCACGACTGATGATTGCATGAAACTGAAAGACGGAGGCCAACGCCCGCTTAAAGAGGAGGGATTTTGTTCATTTTTGAAAGTTCATTTTTCTAGAACAGTGCCCTGTATACTGTAGGTACTCTGTAAATATGAATATAAATAATGGATAGGGATTTACAGTATTAGGAAGTTTTCTTAAAGGCAAAACCTAAATTTTTGTTAAATCACCTTGAAGTAATACTCATTTATGTGCTTCTGTCCAAAATAAGTGGGTTAGAAGTGTTTTCTTGCAGATGCTGGAAAAAATGTATTCCACAGTGATTCAAAGACTAGGCCCAGATAACCTGCACTCCACACTTCTTAGCCATGTGACTTTTCCTTATCTTTGTACCTCAGTTCCCTCTTCTATAAAATAAAGGCAATGATACTAGTATCATACTAGTGTTTCTTTTCTCATCAGATTATGGGAGTAAGTTGATATACCCAGTGCCTGTTTCATACAAGACACTAGGAAGCTAACTATTAATCTTATCCTAATATTTTAATATCCCTAATATATTTATATTATCTCTACTATAATAACTTAGCACATTGTCTGAGATGTGATGGTTGTTGAGTGACTAAATGATGTTTATATAATTAGAAAAAAGTTAAACTCTTTACTGTTTAGAGTCCTTCTGAAAATACTGCAAAAGAGTATAATGATTAAATATATCACTTGGGAGTTCCCTTCGTGGCACAGTGGAAACGAATCTGACTAGGATCCATGAGCATGCAGTTCAATCCCTGGCCTCACTCAGTGGGCCGGGATCCCGCATTGCTCTGAGCTGTGGTGTAGGTCGCAGATGTGGCTCAGATCCCATGTTGCTGTGGCTGTGGTGTAGGCTGGCAGCTGAAGCACCGATTAGATCCCCAGCTGGGAACCTCCATATGCTGCAGGTCCAGCCCTAAAAGGAAAAAAATAAAATAAAATAAAAAGTCACCACTTGACTAGTCTAGTCATTAACACCCTAGGAGGAACAATTATAAGGATGAATAAGCCTTTGTCATCGACCTCTCTCGAGCTGCAATGCAAACATATTTATATAGGAAGGAGGCATTGTTTTCCTCTTTTAACGTGGGTCATGTCTACCTTGGCAAAGTTTAGAGCCTCTGAGCATTTCATTTTGGGAATCCAAAGAAAATACAGCTTGGGAGTGAGGTGGAAGAGTGGCTTGCCAAGATGTGTTTGCACCGTTTTCCCTTCCACCTACACCTGCTCACAAAGTATACCGCAGAGGTAACTCCATACTTAATCCACAGTTTTAAGTAAGGCTTGCCCTCATGAGAATAAATCCACACGGGCTAAATGTATGGGTATTTTTCCTAATAGACAAACCCAACGATTCCTTTTCGGCCCTGTCCGTGATTCTCTGAAGTTGTTTCCGCATGTCGTTCTTTGTGAAAGTACTATATCCTTGGAAGCTAAAAGCCTCCCCCTTACCCCCACCCCAGCTGTCTCTGTGGGCTGTTCCTCTCCGCTTCCCAGTTCCATGTAGTGGCTCATCTTTCTTTGCTTCCCTCTTAGAGACGTTTGGTTCCCAGTGTTCTATATTTAGATCTCTCTTATAATTTTACCTCCATCCATGTTTTACACGGTTTCATGTATTAACTAGAAAAGCAGGGTAAAGAATGGCCTCCAAGGACATCAGGTTCCAGTCCCTGGAATTTACAGATGTTACAGGATTAAGACAACGATTTTAACATGGGCCGATTATCCTGGATTACTCTGGATTACTCTGGATTATGGCGGGGCGGGGGGGACTTCAATGATAACACTTGCCTCTTTAAAAGAGAGAGGGAGATGAAGATTTGATCTAGAAAGCAGAGGAGAAGACAACGTGAGGAGGCAGAGACTGGAATGAGGAGGTCGCAATCCAGGAAACACCAGCAGCCATCGGAAGCTGGAAGACGCAAGAAACAGGTTCTCCCCCAGGGTCTCCAGAGGGAGGGGGCACAGCCTGCCAGCACAACGCACGACTTGGGCCCCACGACAGTGATTTTGGATTTTGAGCCTCTGGCCCCCACAACTGTGAGAGAATAAATTTCTGTTGTTCTAAACCCCAAGCTGAACACCAGCCACGGGAAACGAAGACAGTCAGAAAAACTAAAATCTGCCTCTGTAATTACTACCTTTTTTTCTGAGCGCCAGATCGACAAAACCCAAAACTTCTGGACATCCTCAGATTTCTCACCTAATGCTCAGGCGAGCCATTACCGAGTATTTGCAGTGTGCAGTGTAAAGCCTTAGAGAAATACGACTTCATGTAATTCTCTAACACCCAGTCCAACCCGATGAGGTACATGCTTTATTACTTTCATCTCAGAATAAGGGACTTGACTTGAGACACAAAGAATTTAAGTAGCTGGACCAAGGCTGTAAAGGTGATAAGTATTAGAGCCAGATTTGCGTCCCAGTGTGATCTGGCATCAGAGTCCATCGGTAATGACAAGTGCTCTGCTGCTTCAAGTTCTCCGATTTCGGGGGCCAGGCAGAGCCTGTGACACAGCCAAGGGGCAGTGTCCAGACCCCTGAGGACAGATCACTTTAGATTGAAAAAATCTTGACAGAGCCCCCGCAGCCTACGAAGGCTCTGTCTAGCTCTTTGCAGTCACAGAAGGGGCAATTTGCTGCTCTTGTTCAAACAGCAAAGCATCTGAGGCTGGAACACTTCCCCGAGCTCGTGCAGTTTCAGAGTCAGACTCTGCGTCCTGAGGGCGCTTTGAGCCTGAAGTGAATGCCTGTTGCCTTCTAAAAGCCTCATGTTCATTAGTGGACTCTGTTCACAGAGTGCTGTGGCTTTCATGTTTCTATGGTCACTCGCCCTTGGCTGCTACCGGGCCCTGGGGTGAAACGGAGAAGCTGAAACTGAAAGCACCACCCCGCAGTGTTTACAGAGTTTGACCGTGGGTGCCAAGGGTGATACATCCGGAGGCCTGGGAGCCCGAGCTGCCCAGGGGGCCCCTCTTGGTTCTTCCCCTTAGCATGGGCAGTAAGTGCCACAGCTCCAGTATCTTCGTCACCTATCAGGTGCCCAGCCGTTACCCTATGCTGTCCATTTAATCCTTCCCACGGTTCTGCAAGGAAAGTATTATTGCCGTTTTAGAGATGAGGAAACTGAGGCGTAAGAGAGGTGAACTAATTTGCCCAAGTTCACAGACCTTTTTGGTGGCGGGGTAGAGCTAGGATTGAAAGAATCAGGCAACTAAAATCATGAAACTGGATGAAAGTGTTTCTTGATCCCAGTTGCTTCAGGTTCCCTTGGGTGGTGCTGAAGGAGACGCAGTGGGGATGCAGGTGCTTCCTGGTTCTGGAAGATTTCCCCTCCGTTTCCCCAGCAAGCCAGATATCACGATTTCTGCCTCTGAGATTGCCCTCTGCTTGTGCACAGAGGACTTTAGCGATAACACTGGTATTATATTTTTACGACATATGTATAAGTCTCCATAGGTTAACAAGTATACCTGAGCATCCAAGACTTCTTTCCACCAGTGGGGTGAAGGCAGGGACCCGCCCTTACCCTCCGAATTCTGCCCTGGGACATCCCCTTTGCACAGAGGTGGATTTTTCTGGGGAGCTAAAGAAGTTCAAATCTTTGAGGATTCCTGTTTGTTCAGGCATACACTTCTGCAACATTTGGAAAAGTGAAACAATTTAATCATATGCTCCCTCTCTCTCTCTCTCCCTATGGGATTCCTCTCCACCTCCCTTAGCGCTGGGTGGTGGCGGCAGATGGGTTGTGGACACTTTGGGTATTTGGTGAATGGCGAACTGAACCGGGGGATCATTTTAGGGCGGGTTTGGTGGGATGTATTTATGTGGACGGCCGTCGCTTCCAGGGGTCGCTAAGTGGGGTTACCCAGCCTCAGGAGGAGCACTTTCATAAATACTCCCACTGCCCACTCATGTGGGGTCATGGAATGGCGACATAGGATTAGAGGCTGCAGTGGGATCTGAGCATGTCCTTATAAAGCCAGATGTATGTGGCTACAGGGGGTAAAAAAAGGTTCCAAATTTGGTTCAGAGCCAAAAGCTCATTTATGGAAAGTTCTTCACATCAACCTCCATGAAAAATTGTAGGCAAAGGATTTGGTTCTCATGGCTGGATGTGGTGAGCTCAAAAGTTCTCTACTATCAAGCAGATTCATGAGGGAGCAATCAGAGTTTGCAACCAAAACAAACAAACAAAAAAGGCACTAAAATTATATTAATATACCACAGGGGTGTATCTGGAAGGCAATTAAAAAACATTATTTTTATGGTGTTTGTGATGTTTGTGGTATTTGTTGGCTTTTTAAGAGTATACTTTGTAGTGATTTCTTATTTATTTCTTTATTTTGTCTGACAGTGGCATGTGGAAGTTCCCTCCTGGGCCAGGGGCTGAACCCCACAGTGGTGACCCAAGCTGCTGTAGCGCTCTTTTCTTTTTCTAATTAAATAATCACATTTGGTTCTACTATTTATTATCTTTATTATCTTTCTATCAAAGAGGGCTCCCGTCGTTGTGTAGGCTTCAGATCTCACAAATCTTGCATCTGCCTCTATTACCATGGCCCCTAAAAATGCACTAACTAACCAGACCCTTCGAGAATGGTAGTGGCAGGAGAAAGATGGAAGAATCCAAGCCTGGGGGCTGACAGGGGAGTGGGCTTAGAACATCCTGGGAACACGGGCTGTCTGGTTCCCGTGTGAACCATCAGGTCCCAGACACTGCCTGGCCCCCCAGCTTCACTCACAAACTGTCACTTTTTTTTCCAGCAAGCCTGATCTAATGACCAGGCAGCTGCTGACACTTTTTGGAATAGGGGGGCCTTCCCCCCAACTCGCTACCGCACCGCATCTCTTCTCTACCTTCTACAAGGCTTCCAAGGTTTGACATACACACATGTGGGGCTTTCGGCACATGCACACATGCTCCTTTGGGTTCAGAAAGTTTTTCAGTATTCAAGCAAATTTTTTTTCTTTAATCTTTTTGGGGCCGCACCTGCGGCATATGGAGGTTCCCAGACCAGGGGTCTAATCAGAGCTGTAGCCACCCACCTACAGCCACAGCCACAGCAACACCAGATCTGAGCAGCATCTGCAACCTACACCACAGCTCATGGCAACGCCAGATCCTTAACCCGCTGAGTGATGCCAGGGATTGAACCCGCAACCTCGTGGTTCCTAGTCAGATTCGTTTCTGCTGTGCCACAACGTGAACGCCGAGCAAATTTTCGTACAAGCAATTCCATCGTAAGCCAGTATCCCTCAGTGCTGAGGCTTAGGGAGTGCTGAGGAGGAGGCGGGCGCCTCCACTTTTGAGCATCTCCTAGGTCTCAGGCCTCATGCTGTACAGGACACTATGTCCGCTGTCAGTTCACCCTCCAACAGAAGAGGCTGAGAAGGCCCACCGCATCTTGTCTGAACAAGATTTCACAGCGATTAGGGCACACGGAGAGTTAAACGACAAATTAGGAGACAAGGGCTTAAAAAAAAAATGGGAGGCATTTCACCATCATGCCTTGGGTGAAGTCTGCTTTCTACTGTTTTTCCCCCAGCTCTCGTAAAATGCTGATTACTGCTTCTCCTAATGGCACAGGAAAGGGCAAAATACACTCTACATTGCGCAGGATATTTAAAAAAAAAAAAAACAACCCCTGGGCGATGAAAGCCTGTCCATCTAGCACAAGGAACATAATTGGGATTAAAAGCCAAATGACACCTGAATTTCAACAAAAATCAATTCTCAAGGGAGAAAGGGTTTTCAAGACAACTAGAACCAGACAGTTAAACATTAGCTTTCAATGGTTTAGAGTGCTTCGGTTTTGTAATGGTGCGGTTTGGAAGCTCTCCAGCAGAAAAACTATTTTCTTTTAAGAGGAGACCTCTCTGTAATATTTTCTTTGCCGAAATAATGTGATCCTTAATGACGTCTTATATGACCCAAACTTTAAATGGACCCATTATTTTAGCTGACCTCATGCTTCCTAGGTTTTCACAGGTCAGCAATGAACTATCAACAGCTTCCTGATAATTAATCCTACTTACCCAAAGAACTGTTAGCCTGCTGGTCTTATCTATCCTAAAAGGAAGCTGTTATGTACACCAGACTTCCTCAATGAATAATACAAACCAAACTGAAATTCTGCAGAAAGCTCCAACATTGTGAAGTTGGAGAATTAAAAAAAAACAGATCAGAAATGATGCTGCTCCTTACTTGCTGAAATTCTGTGGTTTGTCTGGCACAGGAATGGCTTTCCAGGACAGTCAGCAGCACCACTAGTTGGGTCAGTGAGCAGCACAACTTTCTGGGTGGCTTTGTCAAAACGTATGGACATTCAGCACATGCAGTTGGTTGCCTGGGTGGTCCAGCTGAGCAGCTGGAGGAAGGCACCTCAAGTAGCAACTGGTAAAGTTCCCAGTGGAAGTTAATTTCCTACAATTAGAGACTCATTCCTTTGACTATGAAATCTTGAAGAGTCTGCTATTAAAATACTACCTCAGTCTTTGGTTGTCGCCTACCCTACAGCAAGACAAGTGTCTGATAGGAGGAGGGGAGTGAGGCATGTTTTTACAACGGGTACAGAGGATCCTAGTTGATGAAGGAGAAAGGTGAGGAAATAATAAGCTGGTTTCTTTAAAGGGCAGAGGGAGCAGGGAGTTAATGCTGGTTTCATCTAGCAATTTGTAAATGGGTTGTTTGAACATATAGGTCTTAACATGCTCCTGGATTGTGGGTGTGTTACGTACGTGTATGTAAAATGAAAAGGCTTACTATTAGATTCAGCCTCTCGTCAGCATAGTAGAAAGTTCCTCAGGCAAGGGCATGACTGATAATTAAAGGATTTCTGCATTTGCTAGTTGCCTCTGGCATGTACCCTTTCTTTCCAAGGCAAGCCTCTGAATTTCAGTGATGATTTATTATAAATCTATTTCTCATCAGGTCTGAGACTATCCCACAGAGCAGATTTAATCCAAGCTGTTCAAGTAGGTATGGATAGAGGGACCCATTCAGATGACCTTCTCTGCGAGGCAAAATGAGACATAAACATGGCATGTGACTGAGGGCACAAGACACTTTTATTACTCACTGTCGTGATGATACAAGTTTTTGAGCAGTTATGGTTCCGACTTCGTATAATTAAGCCAAGTAGAGATGAGACTGCATTCCTGAAGAAGCTCAGCAAAGCGAGAAGACCTCAAAAGACTAAGGAATGCTCTTTCGGGAGAAATGAAGGCTGAACGGGGAGCTGACCATTTCCTCCCCTTCATGCAACTTTGTCGTAAATATTCTGAACCTGTTTATCAACTCTGCTGGGGATCCGTCAATGATCCAGAAGAGTAACGCCCAGCTGAACGGTGACAGAGAGACCTGCCCTCCTGGTGACCAGCAGCTTATGTTTCAATTCTTTTTAAATGGACCCTTAAAAAAAAATGGCTGGTTATCTGTCATTTTCCTATATCAATGGCGCATCTGATTATATTATTACTCTGCATAAGTTATTGTAAATACTTATTTTACAAGAAAGGGCAGGGTATAAATACAGGAAGGCCACACTTAAAAGGAAATTAAATGTATCACAGAACTCTGTCTCCTCCTCTCTCTCTCTCTCTTTTGGCCATGCCCAAGGCACACAGAAGCTCCAGGCCAGGAGCCACAGCAGTGAGAATGCTGAATCTTTTTTTTTTTTTTTCTTTAGGGCCACACCCAGGCATATGGAAGTTCCCAGGCTAGGTGCCTAATCAGGGCTATAGCTGCCGGTCTACACCACAGCCACAGCAGCTCGGATCTGAGTCATGTCTACAACCTACACCACAGCTCACGGCAATGCCAGATCCTTAACCTACTGAGCAGGGCCAGGGATCAAATTAGCATCCTCATGGATATTAGTCTGGTTCCTTTCCACTGAGCCACAGTGGGAACTCCAGAAGGCTGGATCATTAGCCACTAGGCTACCAGGGACCTCCTGTCTCCTCTCTCTTCATGACATTTCTAAGGTGATCTCTCCCATTTCCATGCATCTGAAGACATCTTTATGGTGATGAATCTGCTCTCCTTTCTGACGCCACTGCTGCCATCCTGGTACCAGCCAAGGGAGTCTTTCATCGCTATGAAGAGTGATAAAACCACTGCATGAGGAAATCCGCTACTTGCCTATTTACAGGTATATGCATAAGGAATGGAAAGAAAAATATCATCAAGTAATATGATGATTTTCTACTGTGCATCATTCTGTGTCACTGACGTTGCTCGTCAAGAACACCAAAACGATTGTGTGACCCAGAGTTTGCAAAACAGTAGTGGAAGTTGGCATCACCACTTGCCCAGAAATCTGCAGCAGTCTATTGATTAGTTTCCCTTTTTCTATGTTTCCGTCTTCCATAGAGCAGCAAAGGAGGACCTCAAAAGATACATCAGAACACGGCGCTCCCCAACTCAAAGCCTTCAGGGACATCCTGTGTTCGTAATAAAAGTCCAAACTCTTCATTATGGCTATGCGATCGAGCCCTTGACTTTCTCTCTCGCCCTGTCTTATATCCTCTCTCCTTCCTCAACATACCCTGACCGCCCCCCAACTCCAAGAACCTGTGTTGGGACCTACAGGACACCAATCACCAATTTATGGCGTCTTGGTACACACTGCGCTGTCTCCCAGCAACAGTTTTCCCATATTCTCATGGGTAGCTCTTGCTTACGCTTTAGTTCTTGGCTTATTTTCTCTACAGAGAGGCCTTCCTTGATCACCCTAGTTATAACAAATCATCCTTTCTTATCACCCGCTTTAGCCTATTGTTTGAACACCTACCACACTGGAAAAACGAGGAAAAAATATGGCAGCTAGAAAACTTTGTCTGAGTAACATGTAAGATGGGGTGTCAGGAGGAGGACCCTGAGCCGGAAAATTGCAGTTTTGGGGGCTGGGTCCCGTTCCTCTTAGGATCAAGAACTGTTGAGTTTGGAAACGTGACTTTATGTGAGGCACCTGGCCAGGAATTGAGGCCTTTTCATTTTCATTTAGCATTGAATCACATTGAATTTTGAAAATGCTGCATACCTCTACTGCACAAGAAGAATGAAGAAAAGGAAGGGTGTAGTGACACGCAGGCCAACAATTTAAAGAGAGGCTCTCAGGTCCCCGAGTTAGTGGTGACAGAGGTAATCAGAGTGGCAGACCCCATAGAAAGACAGTGCTCGGGGGAAGGGGTCAGAGGCTGTTGGTAGGGCTAGCTCCTGCCAGCTGGCTGTTCTAAGATCTCTTCTTGGCTCCAAACTTCCTTTGAGGTTTTATGTGGTGTTTTCATAAGGAAGATGTTTCTATCCCTGACCCATCTCTCCTCTAGCTTTAGACATCCTTCCTGTTACAGAGATCGTGGGTAGCTTGCCAGCTTAGGGCATGAGCAGTCGTGTTGAACAGGCACCAAAGAGGTAAAGCACTTTGTCCTAGGGACTAAAAGTCCCTCTCTCTATCCCAGCAGTTCCAGATCTACAAGCAGATTTTGTACATGGTGGCCGGCAGCCGGCTAGAGGATGGAGATCAGGTTATACCTGCTTTAGAGTTCACGTGGGACTTGGGAGCAGATACGTCTGGCTGGGCCTCCAGGTGGGTGTCCTGAGAGAGAATTTCCTGGAGCCAGAGATGGGGAGCGTCGCCTGGGCCTTCAGGGACCTGTCACCCAGGAGAGGACCACCTGGCTCCCCCGCCCGCCCCCAGCACTACAGGCTCCCCTCCCAAGCATTAGGCACCCCTCCAGCTCCTGGGGGAGAGTTAGCCTGCAAAGTACCAGGCACGCTCTAAGATTCACGGACATGCATTTGCTCATTGAGTATGGCCCAGTCTCCTCTTCCGGCCCGGCCCGCCATCACAGTATTCGCCTGACCCCTTCTCAGCACCAGAGGCTCCTTTCTCCAGAGCTGCGACATAGAAGTCCGCGCTGTGGGTGTTACAGTTGTCTTTCTGGGCCCCTGCAATTCCTCAGCAAAGCTCTGTGTTCACTCTTTCACTCCTCACCCTGCCCCTGAGGCTCACCCTTGAAGACAGTTTACTCTAGCCACATCATATGACACATGGGCTGCTTTTAAAGAGACTCTTTTGAGTTCTCACAGAAAGAAGAAAAAACAAAACCCACGTTAAGAACTAGGAAAAAATATCCATCCCCAGGGTTTCTGCATCCGACCCTCAACCTCATGATTTAATGACTTCATTTTAGAATCATGCACGCGGCTATTTCTATGTCAGCCATTGACTTTTCCCAAGCAATGAATAATAAGGAAGATGTGGCATCAACTAAAACAGCCTTGCCACAAGGTTAAAGGAACACAGAGAGCTGATCTCTAGCATCTCTGGACCTTTGGAATGAACCTAGTTTCTTCCTAGGGCCAAAACTGGTTTGAATTAAAATTTATTAAAACCAAATTGAAATGGCTATTTTGGGGCCAGGGTTTGAGCTGTTACCTCAGTCCTGATTGAAAATAGTTTGTGGAGCTCTGTAAGAGCAGCTTTTTCTTTTCTTTCCTTCCTCTTTCTTTCCCTTCCTTCCTTCTTTCTTTCTCCCTTGCTTTCTTCCTTCCTTCTTTTTTCTTTCCTTTTTCTCTCTTTTCTCTTTCTCTTCCTCTCCTTCCTTCCCTTACTTTTCTTTCTATTATAAGTAATATTCTAGAACAATGTAACAGATCATAGGTACAGGAAACCACTGAGAATTCAACAGCACGTATGGAATTATGAGGATGGTCCACTGACAGTGAGAGCAAATAGCAACAACAACAAAAGCAGCCTTCAACTGGCAAGAGGCAAGCAGGTCACCGCCTGCAGAGGATGCTCGAGGCAGAAATCAGACTGTTTCACGTGTTTGGATAATGTGATTTTACACAAATGCAACAACTCATGCTATAGTGATACCATATTTGATATGTCCCACTTAATTGTAATCAAAGTTCAATTTCCTAGTGCTATTAAATATAGTAAAATATACTGTAGGCATTTATTCCCCGAAATTGGATTAAAAAAAACAAAAAAACCAAAAACAAAGTGGCATCATCCCCAAATAAAAGCCAGTTGGACGGAGGCCAAAGATGAAGGGCGCTTCATGGACCGCGAAAGAGTCAGCAGCGAGAGACTGAAAAGTGTGCATGTGGGGGGCTGTGTTTGAGAAAACTGCAGTGCTCTTCAGTGAGGCACCCCCTGGTCCGGAGGCTTCGGCGGAATGATTTACATTTCAGGTTTACTGAACTGATACTTGTGGTCAGCGCTTTGATTAAGGGCATGAAAGTCTTTAAGTGGGAAAGTATGGTGCTAACTCTCTATGGGTTGGTGAATGTTGAACTGAAGCCCACCTATTTTATTTCTGCTGTGACTTCCCCAATGGCCAACAGATGATATGAAATGTTGTTCCGCGAGCAATGATCTGAAGGCATAATCAGAGACCTGCATGGTGGATGGATGGCCGTATCTTAGATTTCTGAAGAACTAAACAGATTTAAAACACATGGTTCCTTGGTCCTCATAAGCATATCAGTATTTTCAGATCACATGCTTTTTAACATCTGAGCTATACGGTCACTATACTTAAATGTTCTAAGAATATATTAAGAACAAAAGTTTTAATCAAAACGCTTATTACTATAAAATTTAAGTAAGTTGTAACACAACATCCTCATAGAAGTAAACATTATAGTTAAAATTTTCTACCTCGTGTGAAAGCACAATTTGAAATCTAAAACGGATTATTCTTCATATATCACGATTTAAAAACAGAACAGTGGTGAAACTTCTGAAGTATTCCCAGAAGCATTGAAAAATAAACAAGAGAGAAAAGTTAAATATGCAATAAAATCCCCTTAATCATATGTAATTGGGGCTTCATAAAAATGAGTCATCAAACGATCATAAAATTGGTAACAGCTTTGTAGCAGCACTGAGGGTATTTATTAAAATTTAAAATTGACCATATGCCAACCGAAAATGTTATCTTCCCAAATAGAGAATTTTTACCAGAGGCACACAGAATGTATTTAGGCTACTTAATCTAGATTATCTGCCTGGTGATTTCTAGGTAACCATAGTGATCAGACCTAAAGGATTTACAAAAGGTTAATACCAGCTAGTGGCACTAGATTGATCCAATAGCCATTTATCTGTATTAATGAATAGGAAATGAGAAAGGATGGGTAAAAGAAGAAATATCTAGAGAAAGAACTAGGGGACATATAGGCATATGTGTGCAACCACACACTCACTTCCCACTGAGGCTATGACCAGATCCCTCCTGCAACACACACACACACACACACCTGCAACTCACTGCTCCAGGGACAATGCACTGCATTGGGATTTAAGAGGAGCTGAAGACTCAGGCTACTCAGGTTTTAGACCAGCTTCAAGTGAAGTTTCTAAAGTCTCTGGTTCATTTGATTAATACAGGCATTCAGAATCGATAATGCAAGTTCCAGAGTAAATGTTTTGATCAAATTGGTATTTAATTAGATTTGGGAGACAAATGAAACTTCCATTTCGCTCTATTAAACACAAGAAGTTTAACCAGACATCTGGCTGTTTAATAGCATGTAGATAAAACATCTAAATAATTAGCTTGTTTTTCAGTTTTTTAATCCGAATGTTTGCTATCTTTAGACACAAAGTGGATTAAGAATTAGTCATGATAACTCAATTTCTTTGATTTATGAAGAAAGTGTGACTCAAAATAATGACCTATCCAGTACGCAAGGAGTAATTACTCTCACAGCAGAAACAGTTAAGTCATCTCTGCGCTTGAGTTAGAACTTACATACAAAATAGAAAACCTTGCAATGTACTACATAAATATACTATGCCGTTCCAGTAAAATTTAAAGTGAAAGATGACTACCCTCAATGTAGTATTTTTGAGAGCCCTGATTTTATTTTTTAAGTAATGATCGAAAGGTACAGATGCTCTGCCTTGAGCAAGAAATGGACTAACCTTGCAGGTGCTCCTGGTGTTTCGAAGAGTTCAAGGTGCTTATGTCACGGGATCGGTGAGAGTTCAAGCGGTGACCTTCTCGGCAAAGCCCTGGAACCCAAAGAAGGACAGAGATAGTGTTCCAGGACATGTCAGGAGTAGAAAACTAGAATAAACTAGCTAAGTCACAAGTGCTTGCAAGAAGCACTCATTTTGCACACACAGCAAAACCATCTCCCCGGTCAGTGCAGTTATGTTGAAGGACTGCTTCCATCCAGAGAACGGATCCGGGGTTGATGGGATAAATGTGGCTCCCACGTTAATGCCAGTGGGGGGAAAATAAATAACGTCAGGATTTTAACAGAAACCAGGGAGAGGTTGTGGTGAAAAAAACCTCAGGTGCCAATTTTTTTCACTTTCAATATTCTAAGATGGCTTTCTGCTCAGAAAAATTAAGACCGCCACTTCCTTCATGCTCAACAACTACTTCATTGAATAATTACAAATTTCAAAGCCTGGAGGGCAGCGCTATGGCCCTTCAGAGATACCTTATCTAAACTGTGGCTACTTAATTGTGTGAGAGTCCAAAAATCTCTTTTAATCCCTAGGACCCCTGCTGACGCTGTGGCTTCTTAGAAATCAATCTCCAGTCAGAAGGTTCTATGGTTAAAATATTAATAACTTTGAGAGCTCTTTTTTTCTTTCCCTCTCCACTTCCTCAAGGATTAGTAGCACCTCAGGGTGCTACTAATCCAGTAGCACCCTGACACCTTTCTTTTTATTAGAAAGTTAAACTTCAATCTCTTTTATCCCATATTGCTATAATAAAGCCAGGTGGCTTAGTGCTTGGAGAATCAGCAGCTAGTTTTCCCATTCATAGTTTATTTAAGGAGCCCAGGCTTTTTTTTTTTTTTTTCAATATTTCATTGACATACAGCTGATTTACAATATTGTGTTAATTTCTGCTGTTCAGCAAATTTCTCAGTTATATGTGTATATGTCTCTCTCTATTTTTCATATTTTTTTCCACTCTGGTTTATCATAGGATATTGAATATGGTTTCCCGTGCTATACAGTAGGACCATGTTGCTTATACATCCTACATATACTAGTTTGTATTTGCTAATCCCCAGATTCTAATCCTTCCCTTTGCCACCCCTCCCCTTGGCAACCACAAATCCGTTTTCTATGTCTGTGAGTCTGCTTCTGTTTTGCAGAGAGGTTCACTTGTGCCATATTTGAGATTCCACATACAAGCGATAAATGGTGTTTGCCTTTCTCTTCCTGACTTACTTCACTTAGTACGATAATCTCTAGGTCCATCCATGTTGCTGCAAATGGCACTATTTCATTCTTTCTATGGCTGAGTAATATTCCATTGTATAAAGATATCACATCTTCTTTATCCATTCATCTGTCAACTGACATTTAGGTTGCTTTCATGTCTTGGCTACTGTAAACAGTGCTACTATGAACACAGATGTGTATGTATCTCTTTGATTCATAGTTTGGTCTGGATATATGCCAGGAGTAGGATTGCTGGATCATATGGCAAATACATTTTTAGTTTTTTTAAGAAAGGGAGCCCAGAATTTTCAAGGTGGTCAATTTTACCTTCCCAGAGTCTGATTTGAACAGTTTAAAAAAATCTGTCTTCATACAACATTGTAAGTCAACTATACTCCAATAAAATTAAAAAAAAAACCCAAAAACTTGTCCTCTAAAAATGTCAATCATCCTAGTAGCTTTACGGAAAAACAACAACAAACAACAACTTCCTTTTAAATATTATTTGTTGTGTTCAGTGTTTTTTTGCTTGCTTATAATAATCCATAGTAATTTCTTCCAAACATCAAGACAACATTAATGTCCTATTTAATTTGTTATTTCTTTCTTTGTAGCAGCTAATTTTGAGGTAAGAGAAGGAAGTTAGAAAAACACTTTAAAAGAGAATGTGATGATGGGAGTTCCCATTGTGGCTCAGCAGTGACAAACCCAACTAGCATCCATGAGGACGCTGGTTTGATCCTTGGCACTGCTCAGTGGGTTAAGGATCCAGTGTTGCTGTGAGCTGTGGTGTAGGTCATAGACACAGCTCGAATCTGGCTTTGCTGTGGCTGTGGTGTAGGTCGGCAGGTGCAGCTCAGATTCAACCCCTAGCCTAGGAACTTCTATATGCTGCGGTGCCTAAAAAGAATCAATCAACCAATCAGAACATGATGGTAGCAATGTTGAAAACTCTTTCCAACAAGGAAGTATATGCATTATTGAATCAGGGTATGGTTTAAACATGTGAGCACCTGTACTTTCTGCAGCTGCTATAAATTCATACAGTAGTTATGCCATTTCTGAATTTGGCTTAGCAAAACAATGCAAGTAAAGTGGATGTATACCATGTTTAATTGTCTCTGAAATGTTGAAAGCTCATATAAATCAACTATCAGTGGCCAATAAATATATCAGCATAGGTACAAGGTAAGAATTGGCTGAAAATACATCAGAACGAGATGGATACACCCTTAGAAGATGGTCTTTTTTTTTTTTTCCTTTTCACAAGATACACAAATATTTTGGCCAAATTCCTTTTAGAAAAGAGGAATAATTCATCCTATTTCCTCCCTTGTACCCTTCTCCAAGCTTTACAAGCACCACAAATAAACATCTACGTTTTCTTCAGAGAAGTTAAACATTCTCCTAGTACAAACTTGCAGAAGGAAAAACTCCTAGTATAAATATTACTTTGAGGAAAAGCAGTTTACTTATTCAGATTTGGTAGGTTCTGGAAATCTAGGTGCCTTTTCAGTTTACATTTTTCCAAACGAACGAATACTTTTTGAATGTCTCTTTTGTTTGGAGTTAAGACAACAGTCCGGTTCGCAGGACTTGCAACACTGATTCAAACGGCAAGCATTTCACCAAGATGTCAAAACAGGAAGAACTCGTGGCATCATGGATACTGACAGTAGCACCAGAAAACACTGGCCTGTCTTTCTGATGAAGAACTCTAATAAAGGACAATCCGTATCGAGTTTAATCTGAAGCGTGATGATGCATCTACTTTAGTTATTATTTACAAATTGAATTCCCTAAGCCCACTGGTGTGTGACCGCACAAAGAACTACTTTCACGCGGCCATACACTTCAAACAAATATGCTTAGAGATAACCGCAGGGAGTTACACTTAGAAGATACTCAACAGCAGAGTTAGGATGCTTTTATAAGGTGTTCACAGGCGAGAAGAGAGTCCATACAAATGACCCTCTGGGGAGCGAGAGGATCCCTTCACGCTGAACGATTTGTTACCAATCATTTAAATACATTCACAGATGCAAGTGTGATGACACAGTGTGGTCCTGAGAAAGGAGTGCTGGCTCCTGACTGAGAGTGACCAGGCTCGCTCTTCGCTAACCAGCATCGTAAACTTGCGAAAAACCTCCTTGACTTTCCTCACCTCTAAAATTAGGTCTGCACGGGGGTCAGGGTAATTTTGAAGATGAAATGAGATCGACATCGTAGAGTAAAAGGGGTTAGAGAGTTTATTTACACTACGGAAGTTAATCTGTTGATTGCTAGTTGCCATTCATTAATACAAAGCTGGGCTGATATTCCCAAACCAACCTAGAAGTTGCCGGACTTGGGATGTTTCTGGCCATTAACAGGCCCTTGAACAAACATTTATTTCCCCCGAAAAAAAATATGGGGAGAGTCACTAGCACAAGCACTCCTGGGAAAACGGGTCATTTAGTTTCCTGAGTGAGTTTTAATTTTTACGTGAAGCGCTTCGGCTGGCTGCTCCTCTCCTAATACTAGCCGGGCAGCAGAGAGCTCTCCGGTTTGCTCTGCCCAGAGATGTCTGAACGGCAGGCTTGGAAAAGGACGCCTGTCTGTCCCCCTGTAGCCTCGGGAACCCTGAGCTTCGCCTTGGGCAGCCAGCGAATGGCAAGGGGGTGGGGAATGACTCAGCGTCTTCACGTTGCCCCTGCTCTGCCTGCATCGCCCCCCGGCCCCGGGCAAGGGGTCTCTACAGGGTCATGTCACTTTTGGTGGAAAGGATCAAAGAGCAGAAGTAGTGGAAAGTGGAAAATCGATGCAGAGAGTAGAGAGCGCTGATGCGAAAAGAGCAAGAGGCAGACAAGAATACAAGGACAGAGAAAGAAGCCTAGCAGCACTCTTCTGAGCTTTTCCCTCTCTCCTTCTGGGTGTGAGCTCCGGGAATCATTGCATGTGCTTCTTATCTTCTGAAACCATTCCTGAAAAGACAGGAAGCAGACGGAGCAAAACGGGAAGGGCAGCAGGACTGTGTGAATCTGCGGCAGGCTCGGAGCCTCCCATCGTGTGTGTGTGTGTGTGTGTGTGTGTGTGTGTGTGTGTGTGTGTGTGTGTTTCAGAGCCTCCCACTGTGTTTCAGCGTGTGTGTGTGCGTGTGTGTGTGTGTGTGTGTGTGTGTGGTTTTCTCACAGGCTCCCTTCAAGGCTGCTAGCTTGCCTGGTCCCTCTGCCCTGGGGCCAAGCCGTCCTGACTCAGTAAGCAACTCCCATCAGCCCGGGCAGGTGCCTTCTGGCCCCAACAGCTATTTCAGGTAAAACGCCAAGGTCTTTGCTGTGTTCAATCTGACGTACCGATCTTGGAAAGAAAGAAGGGGCATTTCCACTTCAGTTTTAAGTCTAAAAGGAAAATGAGAAGATGAGGACAAGGCAGGCTCCCAGAAGGAGAAGGGACTGAGAGCAGCCACATGCATCGTTCTGAACCAAGGCTCTGCTGCTTCTCTAAGTTCCTTAACCATCCTCTGCCTCCTCTCCCCTAACTGGAAAGCGGGGAAGGGATATGTAAAGCTCTGATATTTGGAGAAAGCTTAAAAGAAATGATGTATATAAAACACTGAGCATACTCTTCGGTACATTATAGCCAGCTCGATAAAGCCAGCAACTATTCAGACCCAAACTGATTTTCTTATCATTCTAAGTCCAGATTGATTTTTCCTGTAACATACATACATACATACATTTATTTATTTATTTATTTATTTATTGTATTTTTTCCTTATCTAGGGCTGCACCTGGGGCATATGGAGGTTCCTAGGCTAGCAGTCTAATAGGAGCTGTAGCCGCCGGCCTTCATCACAGCCACAGCAACGCGGGATCCGAGCTGTGTCTGCAACCTACACCACAGCTCACAGCAACGCCGGATCCTTAACCCACTGAGCAAGGCCAGGGCTCAAACCCGCAACCTCATGGTTCCTAGTCGGATTCGTTAACCTCTGAGCCACGACGGGATCTCCTCCTGTACCTTTTAAATCAAAAGCAACTAATCACGTTTTTTTCCCCCGTCAAAAATGTACGTAAAGCTTTTAAGAATTACAGATAGAGACTCATAGCATCACGTTGCCATAGATCTTTTCTTCCCCATTATAAATGAGAAAAAGAAAACTATTTACCAAATAAGTTCAGGAGCTAAAGGCCAAAATATATATAGACATATATGTGGTCACTCTGAGCCTAAATTTAATCCAAGGATAACTGCTGAGAGATGATCTAGGCTGTGAAGGTGTCTGGAATGTACAGACGTTCTTATTCGATAATTACTTGGATTTCTAGGGGAAAAAAGGCTTACAACTGCAAAATTTGCAATTTCATGTAAGGATGAACATTTCTTCCCCCGGAATGTAAATATTATTTCAGTTTGAAGATAGGGAGAAGGGGGCAAAGAACAACAGATGCTTTCATTCAACAGTACTTATCGAGTGGCCCATATGCATCCAGTCAAAGCACCGGCAGGGGCTGCCAAAAGTAGGTGATCCCAGATGTCTTGGTGCAGGAGGCGGTGGGTCTGGATTATGGGGATCTGGGAGGGTGCTAGAAAGGGAGATCCCAGCTGGTGGGTGGGGGATACCTTGTTGAAAGGTCACAGAAGTGTCAGCCACAAAGCCCTGGTAGTTTGAGAGAAGGTGCCCTGGCGCCCCTGGGGCTCGTCTTTTCCACAGAGGCCCTCTGTGTCTGGCCTCAGGCTCCACTTCTGCCTCTCAGCCAAGCCCTCCAGTTTGGGGAGAAGCCATGACAGCAGCTGGACGGAAAAGAGCAGCCTCTGCTGGGGAGAGGGTGCCCGCCTGGAGAAACAGGCTGCAGTGGCCCTTGTGGCTGGGCCCCTGCGCTAGGCAGCTTGCTGAAATGCAGATTCCTTTAGGCCCACAGAAACAAATGCCCGGGGAATGGTTGAAGCAAAGGGACTCACTGGCTCAGCTTCTTCCGCTTTTTTTCCCTCCACCTTTTTTGAAAAAGGGTTAAAATAAAAGCACAAAATAATGGCAGCAGGGCGAAACACTTGATCTTTCTAGCGCAGTGTATCTAATGCATGAGCTATTACTCTGCCCTTGTTTTAAAGGACAGAGTTCCTATTGGCCTTTGAGAGAAAGTTTTAACAGGCTATTTCTTTTCCTTTCAAATCGTTTTGGCCACTGTACCTGTCTTGCCTTAGAGAACATACTAGAAAGCTAGAGGTATCCCATTTCTGCAAGGGATGGCTACATAGTGCACAGAGAAATGGGCTGGGTTCAGGCCTGACCTCATCACTTATTAGTTGTGAAATCTGGGCAAGTCTCTCTACCTCCCAGTTCCTCTGCTTCCAAATCCCCGTGACAGACTGTCTTCTCAACTGAAGCCATGGAAACAACCTAAATGTCCATCAACAGAAGAATGGATTAAGAGGCTATGGTATATATACACAGTGGAATACTACTCAGCCATAAAAAAGAACAAAATAATGACATTTGGAGCAACACAGATGGAACTAGAGACCTCATACTAAGTGAAGTAAGTCAGAGAAAGACAAATACCAGGTGACATCACTTAAAAATGGAATCTAATATACAGCACAAATGAACCTTTCCACAGAAAAGAAACTCATGGACTTGGAGAACAGACTTATGGTTGCGAAGGGAGATGGGGAGGGAGTGGGATGGACTGGGAATCTGGGGTTAATAGATGCAAACTATTGCTTTTGGAATGGATAAACAATGAGATCCTGCTGTATAGCACTGGGAACTGTATGTAGGCACTTATGATGGAGGATAATGTGAGAAAAAGAATGCAAATATGTGTGTGACTAGGTCACTTTGCTGTACAGTAGAAAAGTGACAGTACGCTGTAAACCAAGTATAATGGAAAAAATAATCATTAAAAAAAAAAAAAAGACTAAATGAGGTTTTGTGTGTCAAGAGCTAACCACAGTACAGCCCAGCAGTGCTCAGTCAAGTTCCTGGAACCTCTGCAAGCCTTATCCAAACGCACTACCAATCTCATTTCTTACCCTGGTGGTCTCTCCAGCCTTTCTCAAACTCTGCCTCACACGCTTCCCTTTTCTGACAGTGCTTTTCTCCTTCTTACTCAACTACTGAAAAAAGAATCCACCTTGCAAGATCCAGTCTAAAGGACACATCTCCTCTGGTCCTCTCTTCCAGTTCCCCTGATCCCAGTAAGCCCACTGTTGCTACATGCAGCGCTCATAACAAGGTACAGGTGCACCATAATTAAGTACTTGCCTGCCATGCCCACTAGACTGTGAAACTAATTCTTAAACCCTCAGCACTTAGTTTGGTGCCTAGCACACGACAGGTGGTCAAACTATATATATGTTATATATGCATACAAACGCACATATAATATATATATGAAATTTTCTGGTTTTCTTTTTACTGCCACATCTGTGGCAAATAGAAGCTCCCCTGCCAGGGATAAAAATCTGGAGTTGCAGCTGTGGCCTATGCCACAGCCACCTGGCAACACCACTGAGCAACGACAAGAATGGAATCCACATCCTCTAGTAGAGCACGCGCCGCTCCAGGTTTGTCCTTAGCCCACTGGGCCACAATGTGAACTCCTATCTATGATTTTGCTGAATGCCTGAGTAGAATGGATGCATTCAGGCTTGGAAGCCCGGATGCAGGAGTGCGCTTCGAAGTAAGCGATGGGCCCATGAGAACTACGTGGCTGTCCTAGCGTCCTTTTCTCAGTCCCCCCACTCCCCAGTCCCAGAGACAAATGCTTATGGATAGCCTTCGTCTGATGTCCAGCCGGTGCCTACGCTTTGGGGCGCAGCTCCGCAGGGCACCGGCAGGGGGCGGCGTTGCCCCGCAGCTGGCTGCTCCGCCGGTGACGGTCCACCCCCTCCCCCCCGCACACCCCGCCTCCCGCCCCGAGCGCGGCCCTAGTGACGAGGCCCGGGCTCCCCCAGCTCAGAGGGGGCGGGCCGTGCCTCCTTGCAGGCCGGGCGACTGGGGTCGCGCGGGGCCACGGGCGGGAGTATCCAGCCCCCCTCTGCCCCCGCCGCGGCCTCAAGGCGAAGGAAAGTGACTCTCAGTTTGGAAAGGGGTAGCGAGCGGCCGGAATTGACGGCAGGAAGAAAGGGGGCGCTTTCTAGCAAACGCGGGCCTCGAGCGCGAATACGCGCGGAGGCAACGCTATGCTCCTTTCGCGCCGCCGAGGCGCCTGGAGTTGCAGGGGTGGGGGAGGGACGGTCGCAGACTTCAAACTCGTGCTTTCCCGGGTCGTGGAGAACTCGCTCACTTCACCCGGACGTGTGCATTCACTTGAACAACGCAAACCTTAGTGGCCGGAGATGAGCGCGCTTCGCCTCCGCGGCTTCTCGGTGAGAGAACGCTCCGCCGAGCTCCCGGCCCCCGCGACCCGGCGGCCGCGCAATCCTTGCGCCCCGCACTTCCAGGGCCGCGGCCCCTGCCCGGCCGTCCGCTCGGGGACGCGCGCTGGTCCGAGCCGCGCTCCCGGCCGCCGCGAGCCGCGGGTGCGCGGGGCACCGACGCACGCTCGGCCCCGCCCCCGCGCTCCCTGGGCTCGGGCCGAGCATCGCGCGCAGCCCGAGGTTTGAAGAATCGAAAGCCCGGGAGCCCGCCCTGCCCCTCGCGCGCAGAGACTGATTGGCATGAGGAAGTGGACCCCTTGGTTCACAGCGAGGCCGAGTTTATTAATGCCATAAACGCTCTCGAGCCACCCCACACACTGTTTAAAAGGCAAGTCGGGAAGACCCTCTGGAGCCCCATCACTAGGCTGTAATGACGCGTCGCATCCGGCGAGAATTTTATGTTTGAGAACTTTCAGCGGTTGCGCGATTTTCGCCTTGATCGGGTTTTGAGGGCCCCTGAGGACTCGTGAGCTATCTTAAGTGTCTCCTCCTTGGGGAAAAGGAAGAGAGGCGTGGGTGGGTGGGCGTCCCTACATCAAAGTTACGTACAGGCACCTAAATAAACTCACAGACCGACCCCGGCCTCGCGCCCTGGGGACCGCTGCTCACGGCGCTCCGCTCTGCGGGGCTCGGGGCGCGGGCCGCGGGCGCGGGGCGGGCGGGGGCGGTGCCCTATGCAGATGAGGAGGGTGTGGCGAGCATGCGGCTCCGGGCCCCGGAAGCGCTGAGCGGCCCCGGTATAAAAAAAGTACTGGGGACCTTTCGCCAGCACAACTGCTAAAGCTCCAGAGACAGGACCGTGTGCGGCGGCGACACCAGGAGCCGCCACCTCCGGGACCACCGCGGCTGAGGCGGCGCGGGTGGGGGCGAGGGGCGGGAGTGGCCGGCGCAGGCGGCGGGGGTCCGGGAAGGACTAAGTCGCTTGCCACTGCCGGGAGCGCCCTCGCGGCTCCTGGAAGTGTTGCCGCCTCGCTGTTCCTCGCTCGCCGCGCGCTCCTAGAAGGGGCGGCCGCCTCCAGGTGACACAGACGGGACTCCCGCTTGCGCTTTCCAGATGCATCAGAGATACTTTTGGTGCGGGGCTGCTCTGCGGGGCGCGGCGCGCGCGGCTGGGGACCGCGCGGGGGCCTGGGGCGGGCGCGTCTCCGGGAGCTCCCGAGGCTGGGGGCGAAACGGGGAGGGGGCGCGCTCCTTCCTCCGGGAGCCCGGGTCCGCCCCGCCGCCGCGCTTCCTCACCGCGCTCCCCCCATCCCGTTTTCTTTTAGGACTGACCAGGGCCAAGTGGCATTCGGCGGGCACTTCATGGCGGAAGGCGAAGGGTACTTCGCCATGGCCGAGGACGAGCTGGCCGGCGGTCCCTACATCCCCCTGGGCGGCGACTTCAGCAGCAGTGACTTCGGCGGCGGTGGCGGCGGCTTTGGCGGCGGGCACTGCTTGGACTATTGCGAAAGCCCCACGGCGCACTGCAACGTGCTGAACTGGGAGCAAGTGCAGCGGCTGGACGGCATACTGAGCGAGACCATCCCGATCCACGGGCGCGGCAACTTCCCCACGCTCGAGCTGCAGCCCAGCCTGATCGTGAAGGTGGTGCGGCGGCGCCTGGCCGAGAAGCGCATCGGCGTCCGCGACGTGCGCCTCAACGGCTCGGCCGCCAGCCACGTCCTGCACCAGGACAGCGGCCTGGGCTACAAGGACCTGGACCTCATCTTCTGCGCCGACCTGCGCGGGGAAGAGGAGTTTCAGACTGTGAAGGACGTCGTGCTGGACTGCCTGTTGGACTTCTTACCCGAAGGGGTGAACAAGGAGAAGATCACACCACTCACGCTCAAGGTAAAGCCACCCGAGAGAGAGGCCGGGGGCCCGCGGCGGAGCGGGCGCGGGTGCGCGGCGCGAGGCGTGGGGGGCTCACGTTTGCGGCCCCGACTCGTGCAGGAGCCTTGGCTTATTTTGCGTTTGAGTTTTTTTAATGAGTAAACGAAGGTGCGTGGGCTGCGTTGTGTGTTCTAGTTTACTTGCTGCTTCAGTGCCGCAACTCTTCTGCTTCCTGCTCAGCCCTTTCTCTTCCTTCTCCTTATATTTTAACTCTCGGCTTTCCTTGGCTTGAGTCCTGTCCAGAGTAGATTCAGATGCGCGGAAGAGTGAAATGATGTAAATCTCTCTCCCCCTTTTTTTTTTTTCTTTTGAAATTCTTTTGAGTCGTTGGATGATCTAGTCTTTGGGAAAAGAGCAGCCTGCAGCAGAGTCCAGTCAATGGATTTATATTTGTTTTGGAAACTGTGAATAGATTTCCTATCTGCCTTCAGCTGACTGCTTGTGCTGAGGATGTATGCGGCGCTTCCCTGGGTTGGTTCCTGTGTTCAGGGTATAATGGGTCCTCGCCTCCCCACTGTGGTTCCTAGCGCAGTTTTATACAATTACTTAAAATGATCTGAGGCACCAACCTCCCGGAATGTCTTAATTTAGTTCACAATTGACTTTAACTGCAGAACTCCTGGAGGGACATACAAGATACTGATCCTATCTGTTGCCTCAGGGCAGGATGAACTAGGTGACTAGGGACAAGGGTGAGAGGCAGACCAACTTTTCACTGTGTGTCCTTCTGTGCTTTGAATATTGTGGCGATGTTGTGTGACTCTCGTACCTATAAGACCCCTTTCAAAAAACAACGTTTCAAAAGTCAGACATGACAACAGAGCCTCTTAGTACTGTGCTACGTCTGCCAAAAGCCTCAAACTATTACTTCTAGTCTCTTTCCCAGACGGCAAAACCGCTCGTTAAATGCAGTTTTTTTTTTCTGTTTTCAGAAGACTGTTTAATGTGCCAGCCTGTAGGTAGTGTTTTGCTGAAACTTGACAAAACAAAAGGGGAGGAGCAAAATGTCTCAGCCGTGACAAGGATGTATTTATTCGTTTACGATTTTTTTTTCCCCCTAGGTTTGCTCATCTTCTCGTTTTGTCTTTTAAATTGTAGGAAGCTTATGTGCAGAAAATGGTTAAAGTGTGCAATGACTCTGACCGATGGAGTCTTATATCCCTGTCAAACAACAGTGGCAAAAATGTGGAACTGAAATTTGTGGATTCCCTCCGGAGGCAGTTTGAATTTAGCGTAGATTCCTTTCAAATCAAATTAGACTCTCTTCTCCTCTTTTATGAATGTTCAGAGAACCCGATGACTGAAACCTTTCACCCCACGATCATCGGGGAGAGCGTCTACGGCGATTTCCATGAAGCCTTCGATCACCTTTGTAACAAGATCATTGCCACCAGGAACCCGGAGGAAATCAGAGGGGGAGGCCTGCTTAAGTACTGCAACCTCTTAGTCCGGGGCTTTAGGCCCGCCTCTGATGAGATCAAGACCCTTCAGAGGTATATGTGTTCTAGGTTTTTCATCGACTTCTCAGACATCGGAGAGCAGCAGAGAAAACTGGAGTCCTATTTGCAGAACCACTTCGTGGGCCTGGAAGACCGCAAGTATGATTATCTCATGACCCTTCATGGAGTGGTGAATGAGAGTACAGTGTGCCTGATGGGACATGAAAGAAGACAGACTTTAAACCTGATCACAATGCTGGCTATCCGGGTGCTAGCTGACCAAAATGTCATCCCTAACGTGGCTAATGTCACTTGCTATTACCAGCCGGCCCCCTATGTAGCAGATGCCAACTTTAGCAATTACTACATTGCACAGGTCCAGCCAGTATTTACATGCCAGCAACAGACATACTCCACTTGGCTACCCTGCAATTAAGAATCATTTAAAAATGTCCTGTGGGGAAGCCAATTCAGACAAGATGGGGGGGAAAAAAAAGAAAAGATAAGAAAAAGCCTAAGTGGCTCAGCCCTGATTAGGGATATGTCTTGTGCAATGATGATCTGCTCCTGGTTTTAAACTTGGCAAAGCTTGTGGATCTTTTCAGAGGTATGGGAGCCTGATCTCAAAATGCACCCCCCCCCAACCCCAGCCCCTCCACCTGATTCTCCTGTCCAATTGGATTCTATCTTGAAACAAAAGAGACCTGTCAATAAAAGCAACCAGGTTCTCCTAAATGACAAGAGGGAAAAAAAAGCTTAATGACAATATGGGTTTGCAGTACTAGCTCCCATAGCTTTGCCATTGGAAAAAAAAAAGGCAAGTGGAGAGTTTCTTATAAGATGGAATGCATCAAAGGGAAAATCCAGAGGGAACAAGATCTCGCTCCAAACTGAATGATCAATTCTGAAGTTCAGATAGTGGAGAAGAAGGGGTATTCCAACACTGGGGTTACTATCTGAGGTTTGTAGTGAGTGCTTTCTGTGGAACTCTCCTGTTGCACTAATAGAAATGGCTTGCTCCAAATGAACAGTAGTAGGTTGGTGCAGTTCTCATAACAAACAGCAGAACTTAAGATGACACAATCCATTATTTCCAGCTGCGTGCATAGCTCGCATTTTTTAAATGTGAAAATGCAAGCAAAAAACAGCTGTAGCAAAGAAAGTACGCTCAAGGACCAAAGATTTAACAGATAAAAATACCCAAGTAGAAGAGAGAGAGTATCTAGAGTTACTATATTTGTTACACACCAATATACATCCAAGTGCCTGTTGCCTTCTGAACATTTGAAGTGGAACAGTTTTATGGTAATGACTATTTTGTTTTATCAGGGACTCAAGAAGAAAATAAAACAACACATAAGCTTGTGAATGATGGAGGAGATGCCCTATTTTTTTCTTGGCAAATACTTGTACGACGTCAACGTTGTTGGTGTGATACTATCATAGGTGCCTGTGTATGTGTGTGTATATTATGTGTGTATATGCACATATTTGTGATATGTGCATATACACACAATACATTGACTATGGTCTAGAATAACATAGCAAGTAGGGAGTGTTTCAATACTGTGTGCTTTTATGTTTTCAGCAGGATGACATGAGACGTGGGCCTATTCCAGTGATGAATTAAAACCCACATCTAAAAAAATTAAAGTGAATGAAGGAGGAAAGCAATTAATATATTTGATAGGAAGAGCAGAGATTATACATTTTTAGTGAGTTTTGTTTTTTTTTTTTTTTTGCCGTAGAATTCCACAGATGGGAGAATACTTGTTTGGCAGAGCACTCTTTTTTTTTTTTTTTTTTTTAAAATACTGAACTGCCATTTTGACAGTTTGAACCCTTTTAGTTTTTGTAATACTTGCATACCTCCATGGTGTATAACCCAGTGGCTCACGGATCAGTGATAGTCTGTTTAAACCCCTGACTGCTAAAAAGAATTCCTGGTGATCTGAACACTACTTATTAATATTTAAAGGAATTTTTAAATGAATGCTTTCTGCATTCTAGGACCACTAGAATTTAGTAAATGTGAAATGACCCTTTTTAAAGAGTATTTGCACAATTGCTTAAAATTTATATATAAGATATATATTATATGTAAAATTTTATCGATTCACACCAATATGAAACATCTTTGATCTGGTTGTCACACTGCATTTAAATATTGAGTACTGTACTTTCCATTCAGTCACTTGGCATCGGATCAGATCCAACTTTATTTTCTGTTTCCCAAGAGACCAGCTACATCTTTGTGAAATGAATGCACGTTACTGTTTCAGTTCGGTGACAGCTAATCTGAAACCCAACCCTTCTCCCAGCCCCTAATTCCTCTGGACACTGGTCTCTGAAAATGCATTTGTTATAAACAAAACTAACCCATGGAAACCTTGCCTTTGTTTTGTGAAACAGCCACATAATCCCTACCAACTCTAGTGGGTGACCGCTTACTATGATAATGGCCCTGAAGAGTCAGCCAGACTCTGGTCATCAGTTAAAGAGGGATTGGGGCAGAAAAGAGCGTCCTCCTATTCGCAGTGTAATTTGTTTGTGATCTGGGCATCATCCTACAGGTGCTCAGTGCTAGTTTGATCCATCTGAACTACCTTTCTCACACATCTTTCTTGGAAGCCTTAACAGGAACCTGATGGGTTTGCTGGAGCAGCGTCCCTGTGAATTCTGTCCGAGCTGTAACAGCTCCTGCACTGCCACTCACTGTTTCCTGGGGAAGTCTTCTCCCACGTTGGCTCAGACTCCCTCACCCCCACCCTGGGTTTGAAAAATGAATCGCGAATGCCCAGGCGATATGCCCTTTGCAGATTAAGCCTGATGCTTAACTGTCAGAAACAGGGGCTTTGCCTACTTAACTTGTTTGGAAGTTTTCTAAAAGCAAGCTGAGGGACCACCGCTTGGGACCAGAGGAGGAGCGGCTGGCCATCGGGCTTCTTCCTTCTCGTCCTCACTCTTGACCAGGGAGGCGTCTGCTATTTTAGAAAGAATCCAGAGATCTCAGGCTCTGCCATCGCAACCATCTGCTGTTACCTTATAACACAGATTTTTGTTTGGAGGGGCCTTATTTGAAAACAGACTCGTCACTTGTTTTCTCAGATATTTATGTTCTTTGCTTGCTTACTCCGAGGTTGGTAGCATAGTTGGAAGTGCCAGCACCTGGCATTCAGATAGAACAGGCTTTACAAAGCAAGACAACCTGCAGTGTACGCTTTCAGATTTATATAATTTATTTCTCTTTTGTATGTACTATAGTCTCGTGCGTATGTAGCTGAACAGACAGTGGTGTGTGTGTCTCTCTTTGTGGAGGTGTGGCCTAAACATTTGAATGTCTGGTGAGAGAGCCGTGGGTCATAGGTCAGAGGAAAGAACAGCTCTCAACTCCTGTTTTGTGCCTGTGATATGCTTACCTTTGAGTTCATCTGGCCGAGGGCGCTGTCACTTCACGGCAGGAAGACATTTCATCTTCCGGAGGCTCTTCTCACCGGTTCAGCCTGGCCTGTCAGAGAACGCTTCACCGGTGACCGTGCCCTGTTAACAAGTTTCCTTCATTTACAGTAAAGTCTGGTTGCCTCAAGCTGTCCTGCATCAAGACGGACCTAGCCCTCCCAGAGATGGGCTCAGGTCCCTACTTCCTTTGGTACTGAGTGGAGGGTTTTCACGTGACTCCCACAAATGCAAGGATGGAAGAATGTCTATAAAGCCAAGCCACAGAGGAAACGCAAAGAAAAGTGAACATACCGTTTTTGCCACCCCTTTCTGTTTGCTTTGGTTAGCTTGTTGTGCATAAAGTTGTTTT
Organism: Catagonus wagneri; assembly: GCA_004024745.2. NCBI lineage: Eukaryota > Metazoa > Chordata > Mammalia > Artiodactyla > Tayassuidae > Catagonus > Catagonus wagneri. The sequence continues at coordinate 16,875,921 of PVHT020000080.1, forward strand.
CAGTGCAACGCTTGTCAAATAAATATTGTGAACTATTTTGTAAATGAAATGTATTATGTTGAAAGCTGTCAGCAGTTCCAAAATAAGCTTTCGTGTTGTTTGACGACACAGTGTGTTAGATGAAAGCAAAACGCCAAAAAAAAAAAGGTAATTTCATATATAGCACCTATTTGAATATAATCTTTCTTTATGATCTCTTATAGCGTAGCCTTTTCAGTGCTAAGGAAAAAAAAAATCTCTGTAATATTTTGTTGTAATAACGGCTTGCTAACGAAGTACATGGTCAAAGTACAAAGTTGGAAGATGTCCAGTAACTTGGCGAGACTTGCTGCAGATCCTTGCAGAATGGAGGGGCTCCGCCCGCCGGCTGTCTCCGACCTCTCTACAACCGTTGCCTGCTCCGAGATGTCCTCCTGCAGCCAGCTGCATCTGGGGTCACTCTTCTGGGATATTTTCACTTCAGACTGTGTCACAGGCAGAAAAGGAGTTGATGGAGGATGAACTCCTAAAAACTGACATATTTGAATCAGTGCTAGAGGGAACAGATTGTGAATTTTGTTTACAGCATCCAATATTTGGATTTTTTTTTTTTGTAAATAAAAAGAAGTTATTTTTTTCTATTGATTTGTGTGTTGTCTTCCGTGTGTCTGTGCTGGCGAAAGAACACATCCTCGGAATCCAGCCCCTGACCATGTGAAGAGATGAGATGGCCTTGGGAGAAGCCAACCTCAGTCGGCTTCTGATTGGAGGACAGTTCGTTAAAATGACCATCTCTTGACTGGCTCCATGAGCTCCATCAAAATCTGGATAACGGGTGCCGACGTTTTCAATGTGGCTGTTAGCTTAGCCGAGTTAAGCGACTCAGAACAGTTGTCCAGTATCAGCTTAGACTCCGTCGCTGGACAGTAGGACTACTGTAGCCTGGGGGTGGGGTGGGGCTGGGGCTTGGTCTTTCTGAGCAGCCCCAAGTGCTGTGATTCAGCCCTCAGCTGGTTTTATCTACATCGTCTCTGAGGCTCTGAAGCGTTAGGCAGGCATCGTCAGGAGGAAAGGCGTTTGGAAGCCAGTAACTGGAAGGGGAAGCGGAAGGAAGAGCTATCACAGGATCCAATATGTTGTCCTTTGTGTGTGTGCCTGTGCCGGGAGCAAGGAAATTGCCTTTTTGGCGAGCGTGGAAGGTTATCTCACCTGTGTTTCTTTATTGATCGCCGGGGGGGTGGGGTGGGGGATGTATTTCTTTATTAAATCTTTGTGTACTTTTGGGGACTTTCTCAGTACTAGTAGCACGAGAATTTGGTCAGCCTGGGCTATTCTAGGACATACTTGTGGTTTTTCAAACCATTGAAAGTCCTGATGTTGGACAGAAGGCATGCTTGATGCATCCAGAGAGCCATTCCTGGTATTCGAAGCCAGCTTCCCTCATATATACATCCTCAAAATACAAGGTGGTTATTTGGTCTGGTAGTGGTTATTTGTGTGTCATTCTCTTCCTCCTTTTTTGCAGCCTCTTTGTTCTTCTACAACCATCCCTCACGTGTCTGTGGTCATCATGTGATTCTTTTTAAGGGAAGGTTGAGTAAGGACAGTATATATTAAGCTGCTCCTGGACTTAGGTACACCCTGCTATTTCTAGTTGAATTACCAGACTGTACCTAGCCAAGCCTGGGGACAAGTAACCCGCCCTTCCTTTCCTTAGGAATCTTATTCCCTTAACCTTCAGTTCCTTTAAGAAGTAAAAACCGAAAGATAAAAAGTTAATACCCGGAAAAGCAAAAACAAGGAAACTGAAAGTATAGTTATCTTTTTACATATAAAGTAGAATAAGAACTGTTAAACTCATCGAATGCCTCAGAAATTAAACTGCAGTTTCCTTCTTAGAACCAAGTTTGAAGTAAACAATACGAATGTCCTGAAGTCTAAGAGCAAATGCAGTCAGGTAGGAGAATGGGGAGGAGAAATGATTTTTTTAATTTGATTTTTTTTTTTGGCTGCATCCAAAAAAAGTTCCTGGACCAGGGATCGAACCCACACCACAGCAGTGACCTGAGCTACAGCAGGGACACCACCAGATCCTTAAGCCACTGAGCCACAAGGAAACTCTGATGTCTGCCTAACACTTCCCCCCAGCAAAGCCTAGGTCTTGGTTTCTAATGCTGTGTTCCAAATAAAGGAACCAGGTCTCCTTTGACAAATGGCTGGATCAAGGGCCAGGGCAGGGACTCTGCCAGAGGAACCTGAAGCATTTTATAGTTCCAGAAAGCAAGGATATGCTAGAAAGGAAGGGAGGGAGGGGAAAAAGAGAAGGAAGGAAGGAAGGAAAAAAGGAAGGAAGGAAAAGAAAGAGAAAAGAAAGAAAAAGAAAAGAAAGAAAGCTCACAGTGATGAGAGGCATGTTGAAAGGATAGGTGCCATCTGAAAGAATTCCAAGGGCCAAAGTGGGAACAATTTGAGCAACGAAATTAGGTAGCATTGAATTATAACCCAAACTATAAAATATCCATGAGTCCACATGGATAGAAATAGATGATTGAATAAATAGATAAATGGAGGCAAAAAGACTAATTTCCTGTGCAGAATTCCCAGTAACCCATGGAGGCCCTTCTGCTCAAGGAGATGGAGATTAATCCCTACCACTTAAGCATGGGCCGGACACAGTGACTTCCTTCCAAAATCTGTCGAATGGAAGAGGGTGAGAAACAGAGTAACCAGTGGCGAGACCCGACAGGCCGTCTAAGCCAGACGATCACCGCTCTGCCACCAGTGGTAAATCGTGATGACAGCAGGTACTTCTGTTAGCGCATGGTAAAAAACGCCACTTCACCTCTGCGATCTCCTCCCAGAGTCGCTCATTAAGAGAAAAGCTTCAGACAAATTTAAATTAAGGGGACTTCCATAAAATAACGGACTAATTAGTATTCCTTAAGTCATCGAAACAAGGAAAATCTGAAAACTGCCACAACCAAGAGGAGCCTAAGGAAACAGGACAACTGAATGTAACGTGATGTCTTGGATGGATCTGGAACAGAACCTAAGGGAATCTGAATAAAGTACTATATTATTGAAATAATGACATTTCACTATAGGTTCATTAGTTATGGCGAATGTACCCTGCTAATAGAGGCCATTATTAACCACGGGGAAAGTGGGTGTGGGTGTGTGGGAGCTCACTGTTCTAGCTTCACAGTTTTTCTGTAGATCTAAAACTATTCTCAAATAAAATGTTTATTAAAAAATGAGGACTGAGTGATCCTGCTTTGCTGTTTCTAGGGAAGAGACTCCAATCGTAAAAATTATAGGAGTGAGGAGGTTTCTTTTGTTTGTCTGTTTTTTAATGTCTACCATTCTTAAAATGTTAGGAGAGCTTAGGAAGGAGTGAAAATAAAATGATGTGTTTTACTCCAAAGTTTTAGAAAAGGTTCGTCTACAAGTTTGGGGGAAGACGTAGAGGGTTCAAGAGAGCTGAGTTATAGGCAAGTGTTTTTTTTTTTTTTTTATGGAAAGACAGGAGGAATTCATATTATATTAGTGTTTTAGGGAAGGGGCTACTGAATGTAACTGTAAACCATTGTGTAGATGTTCATAAACATGGAGTTCTAAAATGAGCAAGGGACTAAAATTTCATTGCCCAAGTATACAGAAAACCCTGGCAAGTTGTTTAGGAACTGTTCGCAAGGGAGTAAATTATATATATATATATACATATATATATATTATATATATGTATATATAATATGTAATGGTCCCACCTGTAGCATTTTATATATATATTTATAAATTATAAATATAATATAATATGTAAATGTATATATTATATATATATGTGTGTATGTCTATATATATATATACATATAAAATGGACCCACCTGTAGCATATGGAAGTGGAAGTTCCCAGGCCAGGGACTGACTCCCAACTGCAGCTGCAGCCTACTCCAGAGCTGCAGCAACAGCAGACTCTTGACCCCACTGAGCAGAGCCGGGGATCAAATCTGTGCCTCGACAGCAACCCGAGCCACTGCAGTCAGATTCTTAATCCACTGGACCACAGTGGAAACTCCTACCCTTTTTTCCTAACTGCTGGGGGAGGTTAATATTTCATGGAATGTTGGCATGAATTATTATTTAATATAAACAACCATTTTCACAATGTATCTGCTTTTCTAAACTTTTCCCGTATATCAGGTTTTCTTAAACTGAAGGGACACCTGTTCTTACTTTCTCATGGGGTTCCCGTCGTGGCGCAGGGAAAACGAATCCTACTAGGCACCATGAGGTTGCAGGTTCAATCACTGGCCTCGCTCAGTGGGTTGAGGATCCGGCATTGCCATGAGCTGTGGTGTAGGTTGCAGATGCAGCTTGGATCTGGCGTTGCTGTGACTCTGGCGTAGGCTGGCAGCTCTAGCTCTGATTAGACTCCTAGCTTGGGAACCTCCATATGCCGTGGGTATGGCACTAAAAAAAGGACAAAAGACAAAAAAAAAATTTGCTTTCTCAGTTCAATCCCTGGCATTAAAAATTGTTTAAAAATGCTGTTTTCAGAAATTGATGCCCTTCATAATTGTTTAAAGTAGTGATTCCAGCTTTGCAGTTTTTGAAGTTGGGACAAGTGTGCTTTCTTGCTGAGGGACATGGAGCGCCCAGACTGCAGGAATTTATGAGTGTGGGGATAAGTTCTTTCTAACCTCCATAATGGAAAGTTCCCTTCAGAATCCCCTTCAGAAACTATTGATTTTCCAGCACAGTGTGTACTTATCAGTAATGCCAAGATTTTGTGGCATCATCTGGCCATGTCATTAGAAAACAGCTGATACCCTATTCTTTTTTTTTTTTTTTCCTTCTCTTAGCAAAATCCGACATAATGAGCTGTACTAGGCACTATGGATAACGCCATGCTGTGCACTGATTTGGAATTGCATAAGGGCTGGAGTATCTTCCTGTAGATCTCTTCAAATGAGGTAAAGAAGGCCATGGTTCATATGCTCTTCATTTTAACAGGGAAGAAATAATAAAAGGTGTTAAAATCGCTGCATGTTAGGGTCCAGTTATCAGAGAAGAGATACACATTCAATCATGTTCAAGGCCTAAAGGCTGAATGAGTGTTGCCAGATTTAGGAAATAAAAATGCACGATGCCTGGTTAAATTTGAAATTCAGAGAAACCATGATTTTTTAAAAAAATGTGCAAGTATGCCCCATACAATATTTTGGGCACACTCATACTAAATCTTTATTTATCTGAACTTCAAATTTAACTGAGAGTCCTGTATTTTATCAGGCGACTCCCCAACCTCTATGGGATTGCAAAATAAGGCTGAAAAAGCTTCCTACTTTAGAGTTAGAGTCCAGAACACTTTATAACTTGTTAATAGCTAACTTTAGATACCATTAAATACTGCACGCACAGAGAGCACCCATAGCAGCAGAGTCTTTGAAACATGGTTCATTCATTAAATATTTGCTGAATGCTTTCTAAGTGTTAAGACCTGGGCTAAACTCTGAGACCCGAGAGAAGGCAAAGGCTGGCTCCGTTGACCTTTAGAAGGCTGGATTCCACTTGCAAGTAGAACTTAGTTGCTGAAAGTGAATTTTCTCGGCTACCCTGGGGTTAATTACTCATGAGGCTTAGCTCTGCATGGGGCATCATAAAAAGCCCTGCAGACTGATGGAGAGTCGGGATGAGGGTCATAGCCCTTGAAATGTGCCCTCTTGGGAGCTTTTGGAGGTAGATGGCCCCATAGGCAGCCCCTGTCTGGATAGGCACTGGCCATTTGCTTGCTTTGCAGGAAAAGGATCAAGGTGGACATTTTGCAGTTTCTGCTGAGGGAAGTGAAATTTCCCCTGAGCTCCTGGACACTTGTGTTCTCTTTTCAGAACTGCCACAAAAGTCCTTAGGGCTTAACTAGAATGCACCTTGAAATTTTATTGCCCTATAATCCTGTTTGCTGCAGCACATTAAAATTCCCTGGAGTGTTTCTTATGTAACTACCTCTGGTTAACTGTCATCTTGAAGTTATTAGTTTTTGCTCCTTTTTTTTCCCCCAGAGCTGTGAAAGTCCCTTCCTCGGCTGCTTCAAGTGCACCACGCACCTCAGACCTTACCCCCTCCCAATTTGTGTCAAACTCAGTTGTATTGTCAGTCTGAGTGTTTGTTTCGCCAGGGTATGGATCGTATGTAGGGAGCATTTCTAACTGTCCCTGGTTTTTTATGTTACTCCCCCGGATTGCATGGGGTAAGAGGAATCCACAGCTTTTGCCATCATCAAAACGTTTTCTTACTTTCTCTTGGCTTGATACTCTGAGAAGATTTAGAAAGGGTTATACAAAGCTGGCTCCTTTTCACGAGCAGACTTAATTGAAAAGTAGCACGGGGATATGAACAAACAAATAAAACACAAAGCAGCAGTGAAATGAAGGAATTTGCCAAAATGTGAGTGGCCAAGCTCATTCCCACTTTAGAGCATCTGCTGGTCATTCTATCTCCTTGGAAAGCTCTTTCTCTAGATTTTCGCATCTCTTGTTTCCTCACTTTCTTCTTCTGCTTCTTATCCTCATTATTATTATTACTGTCATCAGTTGTTGTGACTGAATGTTACTTTCTCAGAGAGATCCTTCTTGGAGTTTTCCTCCAAAATTTTTTATCGAGTTACTCCAATTAACCCTTATCCTAATTTTAGATGCATATCATCAACACACCTGTCTCTACCTGAAATTATAAGTAGATTTATGGTTTTGTCACCATAGAATGAAGTTCCATGAAGGCAAGAACTTTGTCTAATTCCCTCCCATACTCTTAGTGTCCAAAATAGTGCCCGCTACGTAGGAAGTGATGGTTAAATTGCGCTGACTGAAGAAATGGCTCAGGATGAGAGGTGAGGTGGCCCAGGTGTTTGGAAAAGTGCTAAAGAAGGTGTGAAAAGAATGAGGAATAGTATGGAGCACTGGTAAAATGAGAGAGGTGGTCTGCTTATCATCTCCAGGCGGAGAATTCCAGTCTCGAAACCCTAAGGGAGCACCAAACAGGGAAGTAAGGCGGCCTCCGGGGATGTTCGGGGCAGGAGTCTTCCAGCCTCTTCTTGGGTCCCGAACCTGCGCAGCTGAGAACAGCGGGCCCACTTGGGCGGTCGGTATTTGTGGGGCATGGTGTGTTGAGTGCCCACGGGTCTGCTCTCGTTGTCCCAGACCTAACCTAACCCGGCAGCCGGGAAAACCGAAGACTTCAGCTGTCCTGGGCAGAAACGACCGTCTCTTTTTCATCCCCTGCCACATCTCTCAGAACTGGGGGATTCTGCAGAAAAGTTTTGCAGACAATGAGTACAGAGACCAAGGTCTGTCTCATATTCTGAGGAGGGGCTGTTGGGGAGGAAATTCACCGTGCTCTTTGAAGGCCAGTGTAGAAAGGGCAGTCTCTACCTCCGTCCTTTCAGCTGATGAGAAAACCAGCATCGCCACTGGTGTCCTTAGCCAGTCAAGCCTCACGGAACAAAGAGTCATGTCCTGGGGCGTTATACCTGTTGTGACGATTTGTTATTGATGTTTCATGAGTGTCCCAATTGCAGAGTTGCATATGGTCACACTAAGGCTTCTGGTTTTAGAATTACTGAAGAAGTTGAAGATCTGGTGCCGTGAGGACCCTGGACTTTGCAAAAATCATTGAGAAATGAGTTTCAGACTTTAATTATTGCCACTTGTATTCATTAAAACTGACCTGAGCTCTCTGGAGCTTGTCCTAAGTCCCAGATCTCTTAACTCATGACAATTATTATGAGGATGGATGTTGGGAGGGCAATCGATGGAGAGGAAAGAAACAATGTGCTATATTTCATACAAAGTACTGAGCATTTAGTATAAACCTTCTATTATAAAGCAGGTAGGTTTGCGGCTTCTGAATGAACTCAAGATTTTAAGAGCCACTTGAGGAAATCTTTAAAAGATGGGCATAAAACGGAGTTCCCTTTGTGGCTCACCAGTTAAGGAACCCGACTAGGATCCATGAGGACGAGGGTTCAATCCCTGGCCTCACTCAGTGGGTTAAGGATCTGGTGGATCCCACATTGCTGTGGCTGTGGCTGTGGCTGTGGCCAGCAGCTGCAGCTCCTATTTGACCCCTAGTCTGGAAACTTCCAAGTACTACAGGTGCGGCCCAAAAAAAAAAAAAAAAGGAAAAGAAAAGATGGGCATAGAAAGAGATAACTTTCCTTCATTTCCATAAAAGGACAGCCATCCATAGAGTATGGTGCTCGCCAGGATTCTGACTCTTGACTCCGTGAGGAGTCTGTCTTTTTTCCCTCCTGTTCTGGGTGATCTTTCCAGGCCACAGGAGGAAGGATCTGACTCAGGATGCTGAGCACTCTATGTGCATCATCCATCATCTTTGTAAATGGCCCATCGTGCCACTGTTTCCCCCACGCTCCTGTGTAGGAAGTAGGGTTTAGGACGGGGTTGAATTCTAGCTGTCCAGCTGGAAAGGAGCAGAGGGAGGATTCCGGGCGAGTCTTGAACCTCACGTTCTTTGCTCCGTTCTAACCTCCCCACCATCTCTTTCCCACCTTTCACCCTTGGCTGGGGATGGTCGTTGCTGCTGTTTCTCTCTCAGTCCTCTAAACTTCAGAGCAGGAGAAAGAATATGCAGCCCAGCCCAGCCGAGGTCATGTGAGCCCCGACAAAGAGTGCTTCCGGGATGTGAATGGTTCCTCAGAACAGGCCTTCGATGCGGTGTATAATATCAGTAGTACATGTGCGATTGGATAAAATGTTATGTTTTCCATTAGGTCATCAAAATAATCCTGAGAATTAGATCAAAAGCGTATCATGATAATCTCACTTTTAGGGCAAAAAAAGTTGAGACCCAGCAAGACAGAGTTTGTACCTAAGACATAAAGGCTTTAGAATTAGTTCAGTGATTGCCCAGAGGAAGACGCTATTTCTGCAAGAGACACACCGGGCAAATTGGTCTCCAGATCCTTCTGTAACTCCTCTAGCAACCATCTATCCAGATGGCAGGTGCATCATAGCATCCCAGCAGGTAAAAGGTTCAGGAAGAGCATCTGAGCTTTTCTTGTATGATGAGATCATGTCAATTGCCCATTGTGAGTGGATTATCTTACCAAAAATATGCGTGATTAAAATTTTTAGTTGGCACTCAGAATTCAATAAACTACTTCAGGGCTGTCAATGCTGTTTTCTGTATGTCCTCTTGCAGAGAATGGGCCACTTAATCTTTAAAAAGTGATCAATTAGCCTGGCTTGCGTCACTTCTTACTGACAATGCTTGCTACCAGCTGGCTTCTTATTTTAAAGAACACGTCTGAAAGGAAAGGTAAAGTGTGTAATGAGACATGCTAACCTCTTACAAAACTCTGAATGCGTTTCTCTAACTCCTGAAATGTTCATTAGTCTACTTGTGCCGTGGGCTGATCACACCCGTTTGCTTTTGCCACCTGAAACATGTTGCTCAGCATTTGCCTCCTAGTTGCAACTTCTTCCTAATAATGTCAGCAGCCTTTCTCAATACACAGTGTCAATAAGGTTCTTTGTCGCTTGGTAGTTCAGGGTGACTGAGTGCAGAGAGCAAGATAAGAATGGAGGACCTGGATTTTCTGGTCCTATACTAGTTGTCTAGTTGATGTATTTCTAATATGGTGCTTAGGGAAACCCATTTGTAGGATTTTTATTTGGTTAGCCGGGGGTGATGCAAAGACACCTGTGATTTTTCTATTGTATTTCCGAAGCACCACTCCGCTTAGAACCCCTGCTCTGCATATGCCAGTGGTGTCCAGCCCATGTCACTTAGCCTAGGTCCTCTAGAAAGCAGAGCCAGAAGTAGCGATTATGGTCTTCATGGTTTATTTGCCAGATACAGTGACAGCATTTTGAGGGAAGGAACAGGTGTGATTCGTTGCAACCCAGTGTGTCACCATGCTGCCTCCTGCATCACCGTGTGCCATAAAGCAACACTACAGGTCACTCAGCAGCTTTATTCAAACAGTGGGAGAGACTCTTCCAGAAAGTTTGAAAGGAGGCATTGACCTTGGAGGGGCACATAGGAGGGAGAAAGGAAGGGGAATTTATCTCCCTGCCTTCCCGCTCCCAATGGACAAGCTTGAGTCCTTGGGGAAACACCTCTTCTGCATTCCCAGCAGCCCACCTGGCCCCTCCCTGCCGTGCCGGGGAACAGCTCTCCTGTCCTGCAGGGGGCGCTGTAGTCAGTTCCAGAGGTGGGGTGGTCCTGGCCACAAGGGGAATGCTGACTCAGAAAGAGAGGGAGAAGGCGGTCAGGCTTTGCGTTCTACAGTGCAGCATTGTCTCTGGGGTAAGAAAGGTACCACTGAGTGGTTATTTCAGTAGGTCATTCAGAAGACAGAGCTGGATTCAAAGAGAAAGTGGAGGATTATGGGAGGACAGAAGCCACACAGAAGGTATCAAGGAAAGAAACCTTAGTATGGAACATTGCTGCGTGACCCTTGGCTTCTCCTCCCGTCCTCCTGTGTTCTCCCCTGTATCCCAGGAGTCGGAGGGCAAAGGACTCCATTTACCAGACTGCCTTGCAGCTCAGGTTCTGGCTGCACTTAGGTTTTGCCAGTAGGAGGCGCTTGGCTGAGGGGCGATGTCAGTGAGCACATTCTTACAGGTGCACATATCGGTGACAACAGTAGGTTTTTGAACTCTAGAGTGCCGTTAAAACCAAGAGTCCAGGAGTTCTCTTGTGGTACAGCGGGTTAAGGATCTGGTATTATCACCCAGCTGCTCAGGTCACTGCTGTGGTGGGAGTTCACTGCCTGGCTTGGGAACATCCACCTGCCAAGGCGAGGCCAAAAAATAAACAAAATCAAGAGTCCAATAGGGCCCTCTGCCTTCCCTTCTCTCAGCCCTTCCAAATATTTTGTAAGCATCCTCTTTCTGCATTTAAACCCTTATGAGGGAAACATCTGGAGCAGTAGGCTTTGTGGGAGCCTGATGCAATGAGCCTTATATTCTCCTCCTTATCTCCATCTATCACCAGCCTGGGGACGGGAAGGGCCAGCAACGGCAAGCCTGCGGGGGTTGGAAGGGCACAGAATATGGGCTCAAATGTTCAGGTTTGAATTCTGGTCCCATCTGATTTAACTTTGGAAAAGGTACTTAACCTCTTTAGATTTTTGTTTCCTCAATGTAAAAATGGACTAAGAGTAAATAACTCTTCGTAACTTAGATCACTGCTATAGGGACTTAATGAGACAATGGGTAGGACATTTCTTTTAACGGGTAGGATGCATTTTAAATCTGGAAACTAAAGCATCAGGTACTTCAAGTCATGCATGTTATACATTGTCACCGAAACCAGATCAACTTGCCCAAATGGTTCCAGAGGCAAGAGCTGTCTGCTCACCACTGCACCCCCAGTTCCTAATACAGAGCTTGGTGTGACGTAGGTGCTTGATTAACATTTATGGAACGAATCACTGACAGACCCTGGGCAGCTTATATGCAGACTGCGTGTTGCAGGCAGGAAGGAAAGAATAAACGCCTATTTGGTTTCACTCCCGACTGGCCAACACCCTGCTTTCTGTGGCAGGTGGAGAGCGCTGAAGGCGCACGCTGGTCAACTCCTGCCCCCTTTTGGTTGCTGACCTGTGGTATTTGGGAGTTGTCAGTGTATTTTCTTCCATGACTGTTTGAAGCACTAAGAGGCAGTTTTCTTTCTTCTTTTTCTGTAATTACATTTTATTGGAGTATAGCTGACTTACGATGTTGTATTAGTTTCAGGTGTACAGCCAAGTGACTCAGTTATATGTGCATATCTATCTCCATTCTTTTTTTCCCCAATAGGTTATTTCAGAATATTGAATCGACCTCGCTGTGCTATGCAGTTGGTCCTTGTCAGTCAGCTATTTCATGCAGCGTACGTAGTTTTCTAACCACAGCTGCTCCACGCAGTGGAGATCTGGTTGTTAGGACGCCTTGGAGAATGTACGCATGCGCATCCCTCATTCTCACGGGCCTGCCTCATAAAGTGGTACCTGAAGAGAGTCTCAGTTTCCCTTCTATCAGCATCTTCCGTGGGCCTTGTTGCACGACCCACTTCCTTGCATATCCATATTTCTTACTAGCTCTGCGGGTGCTTTTGAGGCCTGGAGACATTTGGGAACCACTGGTGTGGTAGCGTTGACTGTTTTGTGTAGTGAGAAAACATTTTTGAACAATCACTTGTATGACAAACAATATATCACACACATATATATATATGAAAAGAAAAAAATATATATAATCTTTTTGTGGCTGTACCTGTGGCATATGGAAGTTCCCAGGTGAGGGACTGAATCTGAGCTGCAGCTTCAACCTATGCCACAGCTGTGGCAATGCCAGATCCTTTAACCTAGTGCCCCAGGCTGGGGATCAAACCCGTACCTTGGCATCAACCTGAGCCGCTGTGAATGGATTCTTAACCCACTGTGCGCCATTGGGAACTGCCTTTTAGCTGATATTTGTAACAGATTACTTGCATAGCTGACACCAGAGTTGAAATTTTACCTAAAATTTTCAAGACCTCCTTTTATTCTACAAGACTCTTGTTTGCTAAATGATTTAAAAAAAAAGATTAAGTAAATAACATGCTTCCTCAAATCTTAGCACTTTTTAACTGTTACTGATTAGTAGGCTAATCACTGGGAACTTCAGAGTTTTATTATTATTATTATTTCATTTTTCATGGCTGGACTCATGGCATATGGAGGTTCCCAGACTAGGGGTCAAATTAGAGCTGCAGCTGCCAGCCTACACCACAGTCATAGCAATGCAGGATCTGAGCCACATCTGAGACCTACACCACAGCTCACAGCAACGCCAGATCCCCAACCCACTGAGCGAGGCCAGGGATCGAATCCACAACCTCATGGTTCCTAGTCGGATTTGTTTCCACTGTGCCACAACGGGAACTCCCCAGAGCTATTATTTAAACCATTCACATTCTGACTCCAGAAGCTTTCAAATTTGGGTGAGCATGATAACCTCTGGGACAGGGAGAAAATCTTAGGAGTTTGTTTTTAATTGATCCTTCAAAAAGTTTATATCCATGCATAATACATTAGTGTAGTCATATGTGTGTTAAATGAATAGGTAAACAAACATTTACACTGGTGATCAAAAAAATTTGGAGACCACCAATTTCATCATTTTTCTATGTGAAGATTGTTTTCTCTGTGGGTAGAAGGAAGGTCTGTGTCCCACTTATCTATTGCTATGTTACCAACTGCCCCCCCAAATTGGTAGCTTAAAACAATGTCAGTATTTCATTTTCTCACAAAGCTGAAGCTTGGGCAGGGACCAACAGAAATGGCTGTGTCTGCTCTATCTGGATGGCTTGGAAGTATTATGTACATCATCATGGGTATATACCCATGATGTTAATAAAAAAAAAAATACATACACCTGCCATCTGAAAGAAGGCTGGAGGTGAAAGCTGTCCACTCATAGGTCTGGCCGTGGATGCTCGCTGTGGTCTGGGAAGTCTCAAACCCTTGGAGACAAAAATACCTGGGACTCCTGGACCTTCTCTCTTTCTTTTGAAGATCTCTGCAATGATCTCTCCAGCATGGCAGCCTCTGCTTAACTAGACTTTTCACAGAACCGCTCAGGGTGCCCAAGGTACGGGTCCCAAGGGAGAGAACCAGGTGGAAGGCCAGTGACCTTTTCTAATCCAGCTTCTGAAGTCGTCCAGAGTCATTTACTGTCACATCCTATTTTTTCAGAGGGAAATTTCTGGGAATCAGACCCCACTTTTTTGATGAGAGGAACGCCAAATGATTTGCAAGCATGTATTAACACTTGCACCTTTTGCTTGTCCTAACTGGAGACAGTGAACGACGAGTGACGTGACTGGGCACCGTCCAGCTAAATCTGAGTATTAAGCTGGGGGCTGGATATGAACCGGAGGGGCCGGTCTGGTCTGTGTGGGTCTGCGGACCGGGTGGATTCAACCTACCCAGACCCCTTCTGTTCCTGCGGGTCTTCCTCAGCACGCATGCAAGCCCTAGGCCGCTCCTCCAGGCTTCTCGCCTGGTCCAGGAGCATTTGAAAAGGCATTTGGAGGCCGGAATGGAAAAAATATATATATTAAAAATGGACTGAGTGGCACCCCACTGAAGGAGAGAGGAAGACTGGATTCCTTTTTTCTATTCATATAGGCCTGAGAGGAAGAGGTTAAGGATCCTCCCAACAGAGTATCGTGTATGTCAAAATGTCACCCAGGTTACGTGTATTATGTATTAATAAAAAATAATGCCTACATGTTCCTTCAAAAGGTCATGTCAACAATAGGTATGTATGCCAGAAAAAAATATGTGTAGTTTCCATCAAAAGGGTATATCAGTAATGGTTGTGAGTTCTAATAAAACTGTGTACTTTTGCTGTAAGCATTTTCATACTTGCAAGTTAGTGGATGTTCCTAAGAGCAAGAGACCATTTGAAATCCCTTTCTTCATTGTTCATCCCAACATTTCAGATCAGGTCATGTAGTTAAGTAAAAAAAAAAACTCTTTTCCGTAAGTAACAAAACACTGTAAAAGAATTCCTTCTTGGTAACCTATTCCGCTGAGGTGATGGAGCTAAAGGCTTTGATTTCTGTAACTTTCACTTAAGTCATTATTGCGAAGAGTATGTCTATGTGAAATTATTCTGAAGACGAATAGCAGCTTCCTTTGACATTCGATCCAGTAGCTTAAAACTAAGAAGCCAGAGAAGAATGAAGAACATTTGGAAGCTGTTCAGAGGAGAGTCTGCAAGATGATTAAAGGGTTGAGCAATAAGATCCAAGAAAGGGGAAGTCATTGAGATTATTCAGCTTTGACAGGTGGAGTTTGAGGGGATGACTCACTCTGGCTTCTGTTGACCAGGACCTTCTTCGGTGCTCCAACGTACACGAGACAGCACCATGCCAAGTGCTGCCCTAGTTGGCATTCGGGAGTATTGAGCATTTCTGCAATGGTTTTGAGGCCATCTCTGTCCCCTGCCACCAAGTTTACACTTCACTAAATGTAATTTTATTTTACTGATTTTATTTTTTGTCTTTTTGCCTTTTCTAGGGCCGCACCCGTGGCATATGGAGGTTCCCAGGCTAGGGGTCTAACAGGTGCTGTAGCTGCCGGCCTACACCACAGCCACAGCAACGCGGGATCCCAGCCATGTCTGCAGCCTACACCACAGCTCATGGCATCGCCAGATCCTTAACCCACTGAGCGAGGCCAGGGATCGAACCCGCAACCTCATGATTCCTAGTCAGATTCGTTAACCACTGAGCCACAACAGGAATTCTGCTAAATGTAGTTTTTGTGCTTACCAATCCTTTGATAATGGGTGAGCCATGGAACTCTTATTCTCAGACTCAGCCAGAAAATAGAGGGTTTTTGTTTTTGTTTTTGTTTTTTTTACGTTCTAAATTCTTTAAGCAGGAAGGCTCCTTGCTGTTCATCTCCATCTGATGTGGGAGCTTAATTTTTGTCAGTTTTACTGAAAAAATAAAGTCTGTAAAAAATCAAATTTATAATTAATAACTGGTGGATTTTCTAGGCTAATATTAAATAATTTTCTGTGGTGGTTGCTAAACAATTTTTCTCTCTCTAGAATGA
Source organism: Catagonus wagneri (assembly GCA_004024745.2). Taxonomy (NCBI): domain Eukaryota; kingdom Metazoa; phylum Chordata; class Mammalia; order Artiodactyla; family Tayassuidae; genus Catagonus; species Catagonus wagneri. Next base: position 16,891,516 of record PVHT020000080.1, read on the forward strand.
TTTAAATATTATAAATATTAAGATGCTATAGACAGGAGTGATCTATGTATTTCTTTAGAGTCAAGATCTTTGAATTTTTTTATTATTTGTAGTTTTTTTTTAATTGATCTCAAGGGTTTTTCAGTATTCTAATTTAGAATGAAAACTTCTGCATGGTTTACGTCCATAAAAGACAAATTTAGTGCTGTTCCAGCTGCAGAGAATTTGTTGCATACTGCTGTTTCCAGATAGCTACAGTAGAAACCATTCTCGTTGGGACTTTTCCCTCTAATCGACTGGCTTACTATTTATTTTGATAAAGACAGTGGTCACCGCAGTGCTTGACCTGTGTTGTGTCACATACATTCTTGCCCTAGATCAGCTTTGTCTCTGTGGTAAGTGCATTACACATAGCAATGACCTTAGCCCCTACTTCCCCTTCTCCTAAATCAGGTCACTTTTGTGAGTTTCTAGTTGTATCCTTATTATAATTGACTTGGCAGTGGGAGACATTTTTAGTTGGCTTTCCAAAGACTATTCCGTCTAGCTGTGGCAGAGAGGCCTTCACTGAAGTTATCTTGGAGGCCTAGATTTTCTAATTTTTAAGTGATCGAATCTGATCAATTTCACATCCTCACATGCCTGTGAATGTCCTCCAAGTAGATTTAAAGACTATACTCAGCACAAACGTTGGATGTTTGTATTTGCTTCACTGGGGTGCACTGAAGAGGAACTGTGCCAGCGCCTAACCCAGGCACCTTAGTAGTTTATAAGCCACTGTGAACAGTGGGGAGATTGCACAAACCGTGAATACCTATATCCCTTTCCTGGAATGCTTAACAAAGAGATATTTCCCTTTGATAATACTCAGGGGACTGTGTTTTTTTTGTGTGTTGTTTGTTTGTTTTTATTTTTAGCTCTTATCACGTGTTTCTTTTTTAAAAATTGCTAACAAAATTATTTGGATTGCGTTCACAAATGATGAGTCTCCTCTTTTTCTATAGCGTCTCACGCTGATAAGGTGATCCGCCCCCAGGCAATCGTCTTAGGCAGTGTGGTATTCTTAACGAAATTTGATAAAAGTTGCAACTAAGTGAGTTCCTGTTGTGGCTCAGTGGTAATGACCCTGTCTAGTATCCACGAGGAGGCAGGTTCGATCCCTGGCCCCACTCAGTGGGTTGAGGAACTGGCGTGGCTGTGAGCTGCGGTGTGGGTAGCACAGGTGTCTTGGATCCCCAGTTGTTGGGCCTGTCGTGTAGGCTGGCAGCTGTAGCTCCGATTCTGCCCCTAGCCTGAGAACTTCCATACGCAGCAGATGCGGCCCTAAAAGCCAAAAGGGGGCAAAAAAAAATTGAAACTAGAATGCCAAGAAGAACAATGGGCATGGCCAGTCAAAACAATGGGAGATTCCTCAGATGATGCCGTTGTGGGAGCCTTTTGCCCTCCACTCCTCTACCCTGTGATACTCAAGCCCCAGGGTTAGTCCGCTCCCAGGAAGGGAACAGTCATAGCGCCTGGGGTGGCTGTAGGTCGCCTTTAGGATTCTGTGAAGCTCATTGCTCCATTTCAGATTCTTCCTTTGGGACCTCATGATGGACTGAGTGAAATTCTGCACCTGACTTTTGACTCCAGACTTGTAAGATGAGAGCACCGAGGCTTTCCTTCCTGGGCCAGAAGATGGACGGGAATACAGCTTGCTTGTGAGACCAGACTCGGCTGGAGGCTGGAGGCTGGAGGCTGGAGGCTGCTCGTTTGTTACATAGAATTTCATGGGCTAAGTTTTTTTTTTTTTTTTTTTTTTTGCCTTCTGTCATTTTATGGCTGCACCCGCGGCATGTGGAGGTTCCCAGGCTAGGGGTCTAATCGGAGCTGTAGCCACTGGCCTTCGCCGCAGCCACAGCAACGCAGGATCCGAGCCGTGTCTGCAACCTACACCACAGCTCACGGCAGCGCCGGATCGTTAACCCACTGAGCAAGGGCAGGGATCGAACCCGCAACCTCATGGTTCCTAGTCGGATTCGTTAACCACTGCGCCACGACGGGAACTCCCATGGGCTAAGTTTTGCACTTTCCCCAGCTAATTATTTTTTAAATAGCTGTCCTTTCTCTTTCCTGTTTCTTTTTGTTTGTTTTATCTGGGTGTTCGTTTTGTTTTGTTTTTCAAATATACTGACCTTTTTGGTGATTGGAGTCGTTTTAGATAAGTCCAGACCTTTTAAAAGATTAGTAAATCCTCTCAAACTGGAACAAAATAAAATTACATGCATACACACGTACACAACCATGTAAAATCAAAATGTATAGAAAGAAAACTATCCTGTTACACAACAATTTTGGGGCCTCATAATTAAGCTCGTAAGAACTTAAGGCAAAAAGAGAGATGAAATGCAGACAAACTGGTGGTAATGGAACATTTGCTTTCTGCCTTAAGAATTTATCCGACATTATGGGCACAATGAAGTACAACTTTAAACCTTGGTACTAGGAGAGTTATCACTGAATGAAATTCTGCATGGCTACTTTTAGCAAAATGACAAATTCTTTCAGAGGGCAGGAGTATCTTTAATCCCTTTTCAACGTAACACATCTTTCTTTTCCTATCTTTAAGCATCAAGTTCATGATCTGTAACATAGAAATACCAGATAGGGTGGTCAGGAACAAGGAAAGAAAATTAGGGCAGCCTTGCTTTTTGAGTAAAAAAAAAAAAAGGTTTATAGGAATGTTCTGTTGGCTTATGTTTCAGACTGGCACATGTATTCTATTAATAAGTCTTTAACATGCTACTGTCATTATTTTTGTAAAGAAGAAGTCATAGAAATTGGTGTCTAGTCCTACCCTGTTGGGAAATTCGTGTGACTGTGAAAATCGTTAACTACTTTGAACATCAGTTTCTCATTCGTTTGTTTTTTCAGGATGTGTGGAGCCCCTGCAACGTGCCAAGTGGTGCCGTGGGCTCTGAGGGGGCAGCAGTGAAAGGCAGAGGTGGGCTCGTGGAACAGGTGTTCTAGTGGGGAGAGGTGAGCCCCAAGTAAAATACAGACATATAGGAGTTCCTGTCGTGGTGCAGTGGAAATGAATCTGACTAGGAACCATGAGGTTGCGGGTTCGATCCCTGGCCTTGCTCAGTGGGTTAAGGATCCGGCGTTGCCATGAGCTGTGGTGTAGGTCGCATACGCGGCTCGGATCCCGCATTGCTGTGGCTATGGTGTAGGCTGGTGGCTACAGCTCTGATTCTGCCGCTAGCCTGGGAACCTCCATATGCTGCAGGTGCGGCCCTAAAAAGCAAAACAAAACAAAACAGAACAAATACATATATAGTAGGGAATGCTAGAATAGGTGCTAAGTAGTGTCTTCAGAAAAGCAAGGGGATGAGGAATGTGGAGGGCAGGTTCTTGTTTTCCAGTTGTAATGAGAGTGGCCTGGGAAAGAACTCGGTTTTGAGGGAAGACAGAAGAGGTAAGGGCAGAGCCTTGGCGGGAAACAGGGGGAAGAGCAGAGGCAGGAAGTTCCTAGCGGACGGATCGGCAGGTGCAGATGCCCTGTGGGAGGAGGGTGTCTTGGTCCCGAGGCCAGTGTGTCTGGAAGTCAGTCAACGTGAGGACCTGACAGAAGATAAGGCCCAAAGCTGGGTCGGAAGGACAGGCAGCCGAAGGCCTTGGAGGCCGTTTTCTGGTGGATTAAAGGAAACACGAGAGGCTTTGTATGCCTTAGGGTTTAACAAGGTCTGTTGGCTGGAGACTGTAGACATTGGGGTCAGACTCCATCCTTTAATGTCTCATAGTGTAGGGCCAACATCTTGGGAATCTGGACGATTTCTTTCCCAGTTCTCCTGCTGTTATTTATTCTAGGTGGCTTAAAAGCGTATTAAGCTCTTCTTGGCCCACTACTGGCACCGCCTGTTTGAATTAGTGCTCTGTGAATGAGGGGTCAGGAGGGCCAGTTGAACCTTCCCTTTCCCACGCCTTTCTAAAAGCAATTTAAAAGAAGTTGTAATGTTTCAGAATCAGGGAAGAATTGATGATGATATATATCAAGGTCTGTGTGTGTGTGTGTGAGTGTGTGTATTTGATCTCAGTACAAGTGAGAATCCCAGTGCAAACCAACTGATGAACATCTAGGAAGACTTCCCCATGACCTTCCAATGTTTTCACCAACCCTCAAAAGGCTGCCATCTGAGTGTTCATTCAAGCCCACTGCCTCACCCACAGGTGGAAGAATTTGTGTCCATGTGGTATAATCACGTGTGATTCTAGGGTGAGGGGCGTGCTGGTTAGTAAATCCCATAGGGCTTAGGAGTTCTTCAAAAATGTTGAAAAAGAAATCATAGGAGTTCCCATCGTGGCTCAGCAGAAACGAATCTGACTAGCATCCATGAGGATGCAGGTTTGATCCCTGGCCTTGCTTGGTGGGTTAAGGATCTGGCATTTCCGTGAGCTGTGGTATAGGTCCCAGACATGGTTTGGATCTGGCATTGCTGTGGCTGTGGTGTAGGCTGGCAGCTGCAGCTCCGATTCGACCCCTAGCCTGGGAACCTCCATATATTGAGGGTGCGGCCCTAAAAAGACAAAGAAAAAGAAATTGTATTCTAGTGCCAAAATTATCTGCAAGCCTTATAAATTTGTTTTTACATGTGAACGCTATAAATTCTCCAGTACGTCGTTATTTGGGCAGTAAATATTTTATGTGCATGATGACCTGGGGCACATTAAGCTTTTAGAAGGATGGAATCTAGGATGAAGTGAAACAGCTATCTGGGCATTCAAATGATGGTCCGATGATATTGATTTTAAAAAAGAATACCATCATCTTACCTCTTTTCTTTTTTAAACACTGTAATGTAATCAAAGCCTCCTTATTCGGATGTGAAGCTTCTATATTTAGTAAGTTCACCAAGTCTGGTAGAGAAAGAGGAACAATACCTTAAATTCCCTTACATTCTCTGAGACAGACAGGACAGACAGACAGACAGAGAGAGAAAGGGAGAGAGACCAGTGTTCTCTGCAAAGATTTTTTGTACTTACAAAAGAAAACATGAACCAAAAGTCTCAATGTCATAAAAAAAGATGTGGGTGGCAGTTACCAAAGGGGGCATTTGGATTCTCTGTAAGCGGCCTTGAAATTCACAAGAACTAAGTTTAATAAAGGAAAGATAAGACTGTCATATTGAAATTCATTAAATTGACTTGGCAGGATATTCACAGTTCATCTCATGCAAATGCATGAGATGGTTTCTCTGAATCGCAGTGAATTGAAAAGGACATATAGGCTGGTGTTACAGTTTAAGGTAAAGCAGAAGCTAATTGTAACCAAGTGAAGGGGGCGATTAAAAATGACATTGTTTATGCAACACAGGGAGTACCATGGACGTCTGGCCAGAAACTATGACTGTCTTTATGCTGCTGGCTGACCAGGAATATGACAGTGATGCATATTATAATCATATTCATAAAGTTATTTCCCAGGTTTACTGCTAAATTGCTCGCTTTGAGAAGTTGCTTATATAGGATTAATAGGAGGGAAGAAAATAACCAGACTATTGAGAAGAATCATGAGTAAAAATGATGACCAAATATTTGGCTTTCTGACCCTTTATGCATTTTTAATTTTCTTCCACACAGCCAATTAGTGAGTGATTTGGAAACAGTTTAGACATGAATGCTTCTCTGATGCAAATCACGTGCCCAAAAAGTTAGGGATCCCAGTGCTAGCTTCGGCAGCACATATACTAAAAAAAAGTTAGGGATCCCAGAAACCTGAGCCTGACTGGTAGAAGTCACATCCACAGCCACTGTGCCACCATCATTCACCAGAAAAGCCAGCAAGAGGTCCAGCTGGCTTTGAGTTAGAGGTTGTTGGGCAAATTTTCTCAATTTCAAAAAGCATCTCTTTTAATAACAATAGCTAATACTAGGGAGTTCCCATTTTGGCTCCGTCGGTTAAGGACCCTACATAATCTCTCTGACGAGGTGGATTCGATCCCTGGCCTTGCTCAGTGCGTTACGGATCTGGCATTGCCACAAGATACAGTTTAGGTCGCAGATGTGGCTCAGATCTGGTGTTGGCAGCTCCAGGGCCAGTTTAACCCCAGGCTGGGAACTTCCATATGCAGCAGGTATGGACACTCACAATGGCAAGGACTCACATAGGGCTGTTATATGCAAGGCATTATTTGAAGGTATTTAATCCTCACATTGACCCTATCTGATACGTATCAGTTAGCTTTTGATGTGTAAGAAGCTGCCCTAAAACTTGGTGGCTTAAACCATAACATTGCTATCACTCATCTGTGGGTCAGCCAGACAGTTCTGATCCAGGCCAGGCTAGTGGGCCTCCTGGCAACTGGGGGTCAGGGAGGGAGTTTGATCATCTCAGCTGTGCTCTGTTCTATCTAGGGAGTCCCATCTGGGACATGGGGCTGATTCACCCGTTATGGTCCATGTGATTGCTCGTGAACAGCATTCTGTTCACAGGGGGATGCTGGGGCCTGGGGGGAGAGTGGAGGAGAGCAAAAACCCTTGAGACCTGGTCTTGGAGCTGAAGCAGTGTCCCTTCCAGGGAATTCTGTTGGCCAAAGGAGTCAGGAGGCCAGCCTGTGGTCAAGGGGAGGGGGAAATACACTACACCTTTGGTTGAGAGGAGCCACAGTGGGCGTGGGTATCAGGAGGAATATAGGACTGTGTTTCCCAGTTTACCATGTGGGGGCACAGCTATTTCCATTTGATGGGTGAGAGCACTGCGATAAACAGTTTACATTGTATATATATATATATACACCACATCTTCTTAATCCATTCATCTGTTGAATGGAATACTACTCAGTCATATAAAGAATAAAATAATGCCCTTTGCAGCAACATAAATGGAGCCAGAGACTCTCATACTAAGTGAAGTAAGTCAGAAATAGACAAATACCATATGATATCACTTATATCTGGAATCTAATATATGGCACAAATGAAGCTTTCCATAGCAAAGAAACTCATGGACTTGGAGAAGAGACTTGTGGTTGCCAAGGGGAAGGGGGAGGGAGTGGGATGGACTGGGAATTTGGAGTTAGTAGATGCAAACTAGATAAATAGATGCATTTGGAGTGGATAAGCCATGAGATCCTGCTGTGCAGCACAGGGAACTGTATCTAGTCACTTGTGATGGAACATGATGGAGGATGATGTAAGAAAAAAATGTACATATAGGTGTGACTGGGTCACTTTGCTGTACAGTAGAAAAGTGAGAGAACACTGTAAACCAACTACAATGGAAAAAATAGAAATCGTTGAGAAAATAAACAGTTTACATGACACAACATGGTGGGAACGTAAGTGTCCAAGGCAGCGTTCAGACACAGGGAGTCTGACCCCAGAGTACGTGTTCTTAACATACATGCCACACATTTATTTGTGCTTATGTGTTTCCTGCATGTCACTGTTCCCTGTATCATGAATCATGGGAAATCATGCCCATTGCCTTCTTTCATGAAAGGACCACTGACACCCATGGCTCCATTCGCTTCACCCCATCCCCAGGACCGAATGTTTGAAACAAACGACACCCTTCTTTCTCCTTTAGTATTTGCTCTTGGTTTTGACTCTTTTCTCATGAAGAAAAATCATGAGGTTTTTTAAAAGTGGGTGTTAGCAAAATGTTGCCAGGTAATGTACTTTTGTCATTTAGAATAAGACTAGCTGAGGGTAGGAGCGGTTTATTACATTTCATTTATGATTTTTTTCAACAAATTGCAAAATGTTTTAAAAAAATTCTAAAAGGGGCTCTTTTATTAGCAAGCACATTCCATGAACGTAGGGACCTCGACTCCGTGATACGTTTGTTTCACCAGCTGCTAGTGAATGGTAGGCATTTGATAGGTATGAATTAAGTGGAAGCAGGAAGGAAGCCACATACTAATGATTATTAATACATATTTTTAAACATTGATTTTATCAAGTGGATTATACTCATATTATGCTCTTTATTTTTCAAAGTCACTTTTCTTGTTTCTTTTTTGTTGTTTGTTTTTCATTTTTGGCAGCCCTGAGACATATGGAGTTCATGGTCCAGGGATCAGATCCGAGCCATAGTCAAGATCTAAGCTGCAGCTACGGCAACACCAGATTCTTAACCCACTATGCTGGGCTGGGGATTGAACCTGAGTCCCAGCGCTCCCAAGGAGTTGTTGATCCCGTTGCAGCACAGCAGGAACTCCATTTTTGTGTACTGTTGTTTGTTCATTTTGTTGGGCCATTTTCTTTTCCCATCATGCCTATTACACTTTTTATACACACACACACACACACACACACACACACACACACACACACACATATATGTATGTATATGTTTTTGCATAATACTGTAATACCATATGCAGATTTTAAAGAAATTCTTCGCTAATTGTGACCCTGTATCTCTGTAACTTCATATTATGACTTTTGATCTGGATGCATAGTATTGCTTCGAGTGCTTGCATTAAAGCTTTTGAGACTCAAGAAACTTTCCACCCCCATGGGCCTCTACAAAGATGGAGTAGAGGCCCCTCTCACTGCTCTGTGGCTCTTTTGAAATCTAATCCTTGGGCTCGCCCCAGTGCTATGCATTAATTAAAACCCGTGCAAATATGAGTGTTGAAAACTCCTTGAAGTTCTTCATTGAAAACTCTTCTCAGTTACCTGGTGAGTTGTTTGTGATGCTTTTCTCACTTTACCAATGGGAATTGAGACACAGACTAGGTAGGCAGCTTGTCAAATACCAAATCAAGGCCAAGGGATTGGGTAGCCAAGATAAGAACTGAAGGAACCTCATTTTATAGCCCAATTGTTCAAGAGACTAAGAAACATCATTTGTAAGAAAATAACAATATGGAGAACAAATACAGCCTTTCTTAACCAAGAGCTATGTGGATGTGTGTGAAAATTTTTGATGAGAATCAACTAAAAGTTTGGTATGTGGCGAGACTGTAGATTTGACTGTGCATTTGCCTGATTATTAATAGGAGAAACATGTAATGGTTCATCTCATTAGCATGTGTGATTGCTATCCAGAGACAGAGCTCATGCCTAGAAGACAAAGAGTACAATGAGCTTAAATCAATTTCTCCCCCTGGAGATTAGAACACAAGTCATCAGAATACATGAGAAGAGCCCCACGTGCTCACTCCAAATTCTGAGTTTTCCCTTTGTGATAAACCCCGCTTTAACCCCAGTTTGTCCATATCCGGCAATTGGTCTCGGAATGTTTTCCATGAATATATTTTATTACAATGGTGTTTCTTGTCAATGAAGATTCTGAGGTTTTATCAGACAGTAACTGGGATTTACTCGTGAGTCTCACTGGCTCAAAAGGCTGTGGTCTTTCGGATATAACAAATTGCGATTTCCCCCAGATCATAATTTTAAGTATTGTTTTATTTTATTTTTTAAAATTAAAAAAGTTATTATAGTTGGTTTATAATGTTCTGTTAATTTCTGCTGTACTGTAAGGTGACATAGTGTTACATACACACATTATTTTTCTCACGTTATCCTCCATCATGTTCCATCACAAGTGACTGGATATAGTTCCCTGTGCTATACAGTAGGATCTCATTGCTTATCCACTCCAAATTCCATAGTTTGCATCTATTAACCCCAGATTTCCAGTCCATCCCACTCCCTTCCCCTCCCCCTTGGCAACCACAAGTCTGTTCTCCAACTCTGTGAGATTGTTTCTTTTCTGTAGATGGGTTCATTTGTGCCGTGTATTAGATATAAGTGGTAAGTATATTTTAAAATAATTTGCACTGTGCCTCATACTGTTTATTTTGCCAATTTCTTTACTTGTCTCCACTGTAAGGAAGAAACTGCTTCAGTGCAGGGCCCCGGACTTCCATTATCCTTTCCCTGGATGCTTGGCTATCTGTAACTCAGGCCTGGGGGTGAAGGAGACGCCCTAGATGCCCGCCTGCCAGATGCCCAGATGGCAGAGGACAAGGGGCATGATCAGGGAAAGTGAGAAAAGGCACACGTGACGTAAATGGCTTCTGCGAAAGACGCAACTGATTTAGAATCATTGGCTTTCCTTTCAGTTATAACTCTGAGCATCATGTTAGAAAAAGCCTAATAACAGGGAGTGACGTGCACCCAAAGAATCAGCCGACTGCTGCTAATGTAGAAAATAAATGAAATTTAAATCCACCAGCGATGACACACCCACATCTGTGCCAGCCTGTTGTCTAGCGCTGTGCAGGGGACAAGGGCTTTCATCTTGATTAGCAGGAGAGAGTACAGTAGGGAGCACTCTATAAATCAGCTGTTCCCTCTGTCATTTTCAATTTGTAATTATCAAACTGCCTGACTGAGAGGCAGAATAATTAGTGCAGTCTTTACCAGACTTATCAAAAAGGACTGCCTGGAGCCTTGTTTAAAAACGCAGCTTCCCAGCTCCACCCAGATCCTGATGAACGAGAGCCCCCAGGGAAGTGCCCTGAAAATGAATATTTTTAGCAGGCGCCAAGGTGATTTATATTAACTGATAGCGAAGAGGACTTAGAGAGTTCGAGTCTGTGACCTACTGCGTGGAGATGAAGAGTTATTTCGCTTAGTTTAAGCATCAGTTTCCTCCTCTGCAAAAACAGGATGATGACGGTACCTCCCCCTGGGTGTTGTTGTAAGCACCAAGTGACACAGCGTGTGCAAAATAGTGATCGTGGAGCGTGGCACAAGTGTGGAATATACCCGAGCTGCTTCTACTACTGCTGTCATTCCTAGCATTTTATTCAATGAGCATGATGCTGTTGGCCCAGCCAGCTGGAGGAAGTTATGCATGTAAATGATACAGGGAAAGAATCTAGGGAAAAGTAGATGAAGGAAAAGGAGCTCTGACAGGTTGCATGAGGGCTGAGACATTCTAGGTTAGAGTTGATGAAGAAAATGGATTTTGATAGTGTTCCCAGGGCACTGAGTTCTGCTCATATCCATGCTCCAAGTGCTTGCTTTATCTTCCCCCTCTGGGAGGGAATCCGGTGCTTGGCTTAACTGCCTTGATAAGAAACATGATGATACAGTTTAATTGGTCAATAACATTCTTTTATTTTGCTTTATTTCATTTAGGATGTGGCGAAAGGGTATTATTACTTTGTATGATCAGGTCAATCAGAGATGTTAATATGTAGAATACTCATAATATCAAATTCATTCCCTTATTCATTAATTCAGTACCTATTTGTTGAGCACCAGCTGTGTGCCAGGCACTGTTTTTTTGGTTTGTTTGTTTTTGTGGCTGCACACATGGCATTTGGAAGTTTCCAGGCCAGAGATCCAATCTAAGCTGCAGCTGCAACCTCTGCCATAGCTGTAGTGACACAGGCTCCTTTAACTCACTGCTCCAGCCCAGGGATCAAACCCACGCCTCCGCAGCGACCTGAGCCACTGCAGTCAGATTCTTAACCCACTGTGCCACAGTAGGAAAGCTGCCAGGCACTGTTTTAAGCACAAAGGATATATCAGTGAATATACAGGAAAGCACTCCTCTCCTTACAGAGTTTATATTCTTGAGTATGTCATGGGGAGGTAGACACTAAACAAAATAAATGAGAAAATTATATAATGATAAAGAGAAATAAAAGCACGGAAGGAAGATACAGAGTATAGGTGGCATGTGTGTGTGTGTGTGCACGTGCATGTGCGTGTGTGCATGTGTGTGCACGCGCGCGTGTATGCACATATGTGCAGGCAGAGTGAGGCCAAGTCATGTGGGGTGTCGGCAGAGACCTTGACTTTACATGCTTTGGGAAGTTTCCAAAAGGTTTTGAGCAAACAACATTTTAAAAGGAATCCCTCTAGCTTCCGGACAGTACATTCCAGAGAGGCAGTGGAACTAGCAAGCAGGATATGCAAATAAACTTAGAGAGGGATGGTGACAGTCTGGGCAGTGCAGTGGCAGTGAAGGCAGTGATGAGTGGTCAGACGCTGGGTATATTTTGAAGGTGGAGCCAACAGCACTTGCTCTTGGATTGAATGTAAGGGGTGGAGAGAAAGAAAAGAGTCAAGGAGGACTTACTCAACTGAAATGTTGGAATTGCCATCCCCTGAGATAAGATAAACTGTAGCGGAGTAAACTCTTAGGGGCAGATCCGGAGTTGAGTTAAGTTGTAGACATTTTAAGTCAGAGATACCTATTCTCCATCTAAGTGGAGCTGCTAGAAAGCCATTTGGATAGGAAAGGTCTGGAACCTCAAGGTAGAGACTTGGTGGTAGGAACATGGGTTTGGTGTCATGAGCCTATACAGGATTCATAATGCCAACACTAAATGGTGTCATCCGTGGAAGTTCCAGGGGACTGGCTCAAGGACAAGATCCTGGGATGTGTCAGCTGTGTAAGAGATCAGGGGGATGGGGAGGAACCAAATCACAAGACTGAGAGAACGGCCAGCACCTGGCCACGGCAGAAAACCAGGAGCATGGGTGTTCTGAAATCAAAGGAAACACGGCTTCAGGGACAGGGTGTGATCAACTCTGTCAAATGTGACGGAGAGACCAGCATGAGCATTTGAATTCACTGTGGGTTTATCAGAGGAACAACAAGCAGAGATGGTTTCGTGAGAGCAATTTACATGGAGCGGTGGTGTGATAGCTGGATGAGGGCGGATTCCAGAGAGAAGGAGGGGAATTGCATTAGAGAGAGTACAGATAAATCTTGGAAACGGGGGTGGGGAGGAGCTTGGCTGTAAAGAAGAACTGAGAAACAGGTACTAGCTGGTGTGGGAAGTAAGAGTTGTTGCTTTAAGATGAGAGAAACAAAGGGTGTTCGTGAGCTGAGAAGAGTGATCCTGCAGGTAGGAAAATGAATGGCAAGGGACAGAGAGGGAGTTTCTCAAAGGTATTGGCCTATTTCCCTCCCCTCCAAAATATGCTCAAACCTTCATCTTCTTCTCCCAATCTGCTTCTATGCCCCGGAAGACAAAGCAGAGGCCCCAGGTCTTAAACAAACCAGAGCGCTCATGACTTCCTAAAGCCCCCACGATCCTCAATACATCTAGTCACATATAGATTGTATCATTAATTTTTGCTTCCAGAAAAGAAGGGAGGGAGGTAGGAAGAGAGGAAGGAGGAAAGAAGGGAAGAAGGAAAGAAGAGTGGAGGGAGGAAGGGGGAATAAATCATACTATATATATTTTTGATAAATGGCTTTTAAAAATTAAAAAGTTTGTTTACAGTTTATTTTATAGTTGATTTACAATTTTTTTAACCTGCTTTAATCTCTTTTAATTTTGATTACAACTCTTTGAGATGGATATTATTTCCTTTTTCCAGATGGGTAAAGTGAGTTCATCATGATAAATAGCATCTTCGAGATCTCAGAACTCATAAGAGGCTGAGTCACTTCAATCTCTATCAGACTTCAATCTCTATCAGACCCCCAAATACCAATTTCACAGATTTCTCTGACATGGGAAACTCATGTGAGGTCCATGGTTTGACACAACCTTGGAAACAGAGATTCCGGCTCTTACACGTTTGCTTACATGATCTCATCACCTCTGTAGCAGAGCCATCTTCAATTAGATGCGATTGTTAAGCATCCCATGTTCCCTCTACTGTAAGCATTTGTTTCAAAGTCAAATTTATTTTATAAAAATTATCTGGCAAAAAAGAGGCAATCCTATGAACAATGTCATCTGAAGTTACCCTGTGATTACTGGACACATCTAGAAATAAGCCATTTTCTGAGACACAGCAGCACTCCTATAATTTTGCCCTTAAGTGGAAGTTAATAGAAGGGTCTCATGCTGCCCAGATGTTTTGAATATTATTGGAGCAGAAACTGTAACAGGTGAGTGCTAGCAAGGGAATTCTGGAATCAGCAATGCCTGAGTTTGCTGTTATGTGTCCTCAGATCTCCTCTTAGCCAGTTCAGTCCCAGGTCTTCTGGCTTTCTTCTTGTTAGGATATCGTGCTTTTCCTTATCAACCTGCAGACTGTTAGAAAAGGGAATTTCTCTGCTGTGTTTGGTGCCTTGGAATTCTAAGCTTCTTCTTGCTGATTCTGCTTCCTTAGGAAGAATTCTCACAGCAGATATTTCCACCAACTTCTCAGATGAGGAATTCTTTTAGGGTACTCTTGGCAACAGGAATGAGATGCGACAATGTTTTTTTGGTCAAATCAGTAGGTAGAGCATAGCCAAGAACTGACAATCAAACAGCTATGTCAGCTACTAATTCTTCACAAATGGTGTGCGAAAGAAAAGAAGGGCCAGGAAAGTTAGGCAGTTGGTGAGTACTTTGGAACACACATGATTTTTTTTTTATAGCCAAATAATCAGAACCCTATTAAATATGTTGTCTTTGGGAAATTAAAAAAAAAAAATAGGTACTCAATAAACATTTCACGAGTGACTTACCTGCTGTAGAATACAAAGTTAGTTAGGTTTGACGTGTTTGCTTCTAGAATGCCCAGCCTAGTGGAGGAGATTGATAATTAGATGACGACATAAAACCCGTAATTCCTACCAGAAGACATTACTAAACGGTTATCTCCTCTGGTCCCACCCCCTGAATCAGTGATGCTCTTGTTTAACAGTTTTATGACGAAAACAATAAGAAACATTTTCATGGAGAAAAGGGAAAATGATTATGTTTATACTCTTTCACGTTTATACGTTCTTTTACCAAAACAGAAATCAGATGAAAAGAGGTCAGCCAAATTAAACACAAACTGAAAGTTATCATAGCTCATGTATAGCTTATGACTGTAGAATGAGGAATATGAAAAGAATATGCAAAATTAAATTAAGTAGTCTTATTTATAAGGCACTTTTATAAAATAAATAAGTTGCTTCTACTAGAGGAAAGAAAAAAAAAAGTCCTTAGAATTGAAAGTCTGCTCCATGACTCAATTTTTGTTAAGTTTTCCTCAATCAGTTTTTTTCCTTCCATTCTCTCTCTGAGGTTTGAGAAAGAGGTCAGCGAAAATATAGGGTTTTCTTTTCCTATCTCTTTCCTTGTCTGGGGATTTTCATGACAAGGTTTATTGGGTAGTATTCACATATTCGTAAGCTACTAATCCTTCCTGTGAGGTATCATCTTGTTTCAAAGCATTCAAGATATTTCTATAAAGGTTACAAAATAATTTTTCCCTAGACTGTTGAGAGATAGAGAGTCAATAGAGGAGTTATTAAGAAAATAATCAATGACTTTTTCATCTGACTTTCCCTAGTATATTAATCAAAAGTGTATTCCACATAGTTGATGGTCAGCCCATAATGAGCCTGGTCACTCTGTCTGTCTTAAGTTGTTATTGTTCAAAGAATCATTTAATTTCTCTTGATACTTGTTTTAAACTGTAACTTCTTCTTTTATATTTGTAAAGAAGGATTATATAAATGTCACCTATTTAGCAGTACTAGTATTACTTTTTATATTTTTTTAATGCCTCTTTTGGATGCCTGGCCTCTAGTATTTTACAAGGTGAAGGCCGCTCTTGTGCAGTTGTTTTTACCTGTTAAGTCACTATTTCCACATTAATACCGGGGTAAAGATATCAGGCTTCAGTTTAGATTATGACAGTATCTAATGTCTTTTCCACATTTACTTCAAGCAAGGAGAAGACTTCCTCTCTTGTTTTCATGGGAATTTTATGAATTCCAATATGTATATTTTTCCAGCTGTAGTACTTTAATTGCAATTGGAAGTTACCAGTTGATATCATTTTTCTTAAGAAAAATTTCCTAATATTAAATCCTAGCAGTTAAAGCTGGTTTCAACTACTCAAGTGGCATGATTTCTTTATGCTTAAATTAGAATTTGTAAATCTTTCCTTCAGTTATTTCCATTGATACTTCTGGGTCAGTGAAACATTAAATTATGTATTTCTCATATATCTTTTCATAAATTGAATTTCCTTTTTTATTGGTGCGTACGTGTGTGTTATGGCTCTAAATAATGATTAAGATAAATGGAAACTCTCTTGGTCAATATTGCTAAAACGAAGCCATTTGATCTGATACCTGCTTTTGATTGCAAGTGAGACTGCTTGATTGTAAATGTGACCCAAAAAATCCATGTTGGTAATTCATTATAGCAGCAAGTCTTAATCCTTGCTTCTTTTTAGTTGAATTGTTTCCCTGTTGTTTAATAGACTTGCTCAAACAAAGCCAAATGAAAAGTTGTGGGGCTCACATGGTATTTTAGAGTCATTACAAAATACTTTTTCTTGAACAACACCTCTTTTGTTGTTGTTGAGGAATCTCTCATTGCTTCCAAGAAAAGGAGATTGTTTGTTTGTTTTATTTTTTTTTTTATTTTTGCATTATAGCTGGTTTACAGATTTCTGTCAGATTTTCCAACTGTACCATGTGGTGACCCGATTACATGTACATATATGGATTTGTCACATGTAATTAGATATAGTTCCCCGTGCATTACAGTTGGAGCTCCTTGCTATTCCATCATTAAAGCACTAGTTATCCCCACTCCCTCCCACCCCTCCCCCACCCCTCCCCCGCCCCCTTGG